>OZ002740.1:317979598-318518227 GCA_963924295.1 Dioctria rufipes | reverse complement strand
CGACGAAAGCATAACCGCACAACAGCAGAACAGCACGTCAAAAATCGAAAGTGATCATGAATCAAAAACGTGAATACGAACGAAATGAGCGAATCTTTTCGTACTACAAAAGTGAAATTGTTTACCTTCGCGGTTAGCGAACGGCCCTCTTCACGAAATCAGTGAAGAAAAAAAAACACAATCCAACAAGCGACTCTGTTTTATAGCACTTAATTTATGGCTGTGTCTTAATAGTATTTCTTAAAAGACGAAAAGAAAAACAAAAATACATTATTTTTTACATACAAATTTAATAATTGAACCAGTAGTGTAATAAACATTTGAGTTCACCGACTTTGAGTAAACTAATGTGACCACTCACCTTTGCTTTTTCTTTCAGGAATTTCATCTGTTGCATCTCTCGGTTGGTGATGAATTTGTAGAGTGCATTCACCAGCGCGACTGAAATAAGTGAAATTTTATCTCCTGTGTTGTTCGGCTGCCAACTTGGTGGATTTGATTGGATTGTATTGAATATATATGTGTGTACTACGTACAAAAATACAGATTACGGGTATATTATACTCGAGATATCAGAGACAGGTACTGTAGCAAGATACTTTGGACAAGAGAAAGATACCAATTTCATGACCAATAAAACGTTACAACCATCTAAGGCAGGAAGATCGCCGATAGTCGCCAATTTACACAACGATCAATGTTAGAAGTGTGCTGCTAAAAAGTGAAATTTCCCCTCGGGCAAGGTAAGCGATTGTGTGTACAGCTGAAGGTCGACAAGATCAATGATCGTGCAAGCGTGGATTTATGAAGCATTTTTTGAGTAATTTTGAAAGAATCTTATCTGATGTTTTATGGATGATAAGGTAATACGACATATGTTCAGTAGAGGAGCAGTGATCGTGATTATCAAAATATAATGACAAGATCATTAATTACGAAATATCGTCCTCCGTCCACTATACCATCCGTTTGGGATATGCCAACAAACACAGCAACAATTTTACATTCTTCCACGCCTTATTAAACTATAAATAAGCGACATAACCTCCAATTTTTTTTCGATTAACCCAAAAAAACAAACAAAAAACTTCAAATTTTCTTTACCGATGTAAGATGTTAGGACCCAACAAATGTCGTTTTGTTACGATTGTGGCTGGTATTCTGTTAGCAAATGCAATTGATACACCATCAAAAACAGGTACGGTAAAAATCTCATCTTCCATAGATCCTATTAAATCAGAAATATCTTCAAAACTCATTGATCCTTGGAGTTCTCGAGTTTCGCGAAATCTGTACCCACCACATCAGATTTTCTCAAATACAGATGATGTACGATTTTACCAAGAACGTAAAAGATCTGACGGTACTGTGACTAGTTCTTTTGGAGCATTTCGAATTGGACGAAGTGCCAGTAGAAGATCTGATGATGAATCTGGAATTATATACCATGACGAAAGTAATGCAACACTTCCTAAGATAGCTACCGCACCGCAACGGATAAACTATGTTTACATTCCATTATTTCAGCAAAGTGAAAATATTCCTGTTAAGCAAAATGTTAGTCTAAGTAAAATTAAACCTCCCACACATGTACTTGTCAATGAAGGGGGTGTGATAGATGAAGATGATGATGATAATCTTGATCGTGCTGATAATGACCGATCAAAAGAGTTAACTACAGATGAAATTTCAGGACGAAGATCTGGTTTTAAATTTCCTAGCCACAAATTACGGCATGAGGTACCATTTTACCCACAGGGCTATAGAGAAGATAGCCCACATTTTGGAGAAGCTCCAGGATTTCCTGTTCCATACAGTGATGAATTGCCAAAGTCTTATACAGAATATGAAACGCGATATACAAGACAAATGGTTTTTGAGTCCGAACCACCAGCACCTATAAGTCACAATGTAGAATTTCCAGGACCGAATGCAAACAGTAAACCGAATCCATCAATTATTGGAAAACCTTACCTTGATGAGGTTACCAAATTCGGAGATATCAATGGTCCTGTTACTGTAATCCAAAGACCTAACAGAGGTATTTACTTTGGTGAAGATTTTCGAAGTCCACGGCCATTTATTCCTCAAAAGGTGTATGTAGATTACAATGACTACTCAGGACCACCAAAATCTAGATTTACACCACTGAAATCACGAACACCTCGAGTCGTTTTTTCCTACAAATGACAATTTTCCAAGTGGACCTTCCAGCGGAACATTTTCAAGTGATTCTGTTGCTTTTCGGTAAGTTTAAAAAAGTTTAATTTAAAAATTATTTTTGCGTTCATTAAACAGTGCAAACAATTTTAGTGATCAGAATTTTGGATTGAACGAACTAAGTGCAATTCAGGATGTTCGCAATGAATTCAGTCTGCAGGATATAAATGGAGAAGATGCACCGTCGAGTGCAGTAACATTTAAAGAGAAAGGTAAGTTTAAAAGCTGTCGATATGTTTTGCTATCATTGTTTCTTGCATACCTACTACATAAAGTTAGAAAATAAAGAATTTGTTTGTTTGAAGGCTATGTATATGCAATCGCTAAGTAAGTTTATTTTTCAGTACTTTTTCGTACACTGTTTTACATTATCTGACCATATGTAAAATCTTATTGATTTATTATTAAGGGTGGTTCAGATAAATCTGAACATTGTTAGAATATACTTTTATAGAAAAAATCATTCATATAAGATAGAGAGTAGTATATCGCAGATAATAAAATCGGTCCTAAACTAGAACTCTGGGGTATGTCGCGGCACATTTGAAGAAAGCCTGATCATTTATTTCTCAGCAAAATCTTTGTTGTCTGTTACGGCAGTACGATCACATCTAGATATAGTAAAGATATTGACAATTCTAAACAAATAAATAAAATCAGGTCAGGTAAGGCTATCGTAATAGCTACAAAACTTACGATTGACAAGCCTGTTATACGTACCTTAGTAGTCCGTTGAGATATCATGTCTATCAGACCATTGAATATAAAAATTAACCGATTATGAGTTGTATCATGGAACAAGACTAGTGGAGCTGAAATTTTTTTTTAATTTTCTAAAGTCAGCAAGCAAAGAAGAGGTTTCTGAAATTGTTTAGTAACGTGATGTGGTCATTGATTTTGTACCACGCGAGAAAAAGGTGATGTGACGCCAAAGCCAAATTAATCACAACATTTTTATAGAAATGTATAAGCACAATTCAAGTCCCACGGTTTAACTTTTTATTTTTGGTATAATTACACAAATTAATTTTTTATTTTTCTTAATAATAATCGAATTAACTTTTTGTTGCCTTAGTTATTTACGAGTATATTTACACATATAAACGAAACTAAGCTTGTTCCGACTAAACTTAGTTCATCCGACTAACTGTATTGCTAAAAACTAACTCGACTTATTTTCAAGACCCTAAACTCAACTACTTATTCTTCTGCACTCGAAATTAATAAGTTCATTTAAAAAAAAAAAATGCAGAATCGGCTACGCGTAATTTCTGTGCCAGAATTTTAGATGTTTTCAAACAAGATTATTTTTATTTCCTATTTCGCTTTGTTTACCTGCGAAATAAGTCATTATTGCGAAGGTAAGTCACTCTGCAATAAATTCCGATCAGTCATTAGGTCATTCTTTATTTATGCTGACCGGGCATTGATCAGTGCACATAGAATGCTTTTATTTTATTTACATGTGGTTAATATGTAACATTAAAAAGTTTTAGAAAAAAGTTTTGAAATTAATTTGGTATTAGAGACAGCCATTTTTAATTAATTTCCTCTTTATGGCAGGATTATTTTCTAACAAATGTTTTTGAAAATTTTTCTTAAGAATTTAGGCCGCGAATGCTCCAGAAAGATTTTGGTTGGATTGGTTTTGGCGTTAGCTCCGCTCAAAATTTTTATGGGCGTTAAAATCCAAATAACTGAACATTTGTCTTTAGAGTTTTCATGCGCATTTTGTCGCCAACAATGAAATTTAGGTATTATTATTAACAAACAATATAAATTCTTAAGTTATTCGATTTATAAAAAATTCAGTTGAAACAACACAAAAAAATCGAGAAAAATGTCTAAACAAATTATTGATTTGTGAGCAAATTCTCCATAAACATTAATCAGAACAGGTTATATCTATTCTATGCCTTCTTGGTCGCATGGCATAAAAAGACTTGGCTCACTAATTGTACACTGAAAAAAAAAAAATTATTAGTTAAAACGACAATTCACGATTAGTTGATTGTACATTAGTAATTCCTGTAAATGGATTTGGAAAAACAATTAAAAGCGATTAATAAAATTGTAAGTGCTAATTAGTTTCAATTTCTAATTGGAATTAGTTGATTTGCCCTTAGTTGTTTTGGAAAATACTTTAGTTGTAGCTTCGAATTCAATTAGTTCAGTTAACAAATATTTGATGATAAATTAACCAATCATATTTCAGAAGACATATTAGTAAAATCAACATATAAAATTATTAATTTTTTTCGCGGGACAATAAAACGGTTTGTTTGTTTTAAAAATATGATTTATTATATTAGTGAATTTATGCAATTAATAAAATTAACAAATAAATTGACAGATTTTTTAAATTGTAACCTCACAATTTTCTAAATTATCGAATTACATTAGTTGATATGAATTATGTAATTTTCGCATAACTTTAAATTTTAAATTACTGCATCATTAATATTTATTTTTATACCCTGGATGAAATCTCATAGGTCATACTGAGTTTATCTTTTCGCTAGTAACGCATATTACTGATAAAGGATTAATGGATTGGACATCACGCATAATTGTTATTTTGATTTTTGCATGTCTATCCGTTCGTCTATGGCTTTTCGGAAAAATTATAAATTTAATTTCATAAATGGAAGAAATCTTGAAACCCGTGGTGTTGTTATACAAAATTTACAATGTTTTAAGTGTTCTGGGAAAACGTTTAGCGCCAATTTATTCTTGTACTGAAAAATAACCTTGATAATGAATCATAACCATTTTTACTGTCGCTTCATCGTTGTAGAAACTTATGCGCAAAACCATTAAATTAAACCAATACATTTGTTGAATTGAAAAATCTGAACTTTTGCTTTGGTACATCTTTTTTCAATTTGAATTTCATTTGGACATGTTAAAACTCAAATAGTAATTTCAACTTATACATTCGATGAATCAACAAATCAGAAATTTTTGCCTCATATAATTCACACTTAGAACTTATACTGGCTGTATATATGGCGTTTGCTTAATATTTTCTACAGTGTCTACAGTAGGCAGAAATTCTCAGTCGTACTAATGAGTACATATAGAGTTCTTTCCCATACAGAACAATTTTTTTCCTCGTTATTAACAATATTGTAAGCCTACTACGGGCAGATAATAAAATCATATAAAAATAATAATTAGTTGAACTTTCCAATTTCATTACATATTTTAACAAATTCGATTAGTTGATTACTAATGTCTTCAAACTAATGTTTCAGTTATTTTAAATAATGCGGTATACAAAATCAACCAATCAATTAGTTAATTTGGAGAATTGAATTTGTTTTGCAAGAACAATATGAATTAGTCGGTTGTTCTAATAAGTGTTTCTAAAAACTGGATTAACCAACGACTGTTTTAGCTCATATTTCTATTCTTTCGAAATTTATTATATAAAAATTATTTAATTCAACAAAATGATTAGTTGAAAAAACATAAGATGCTCGGATACGAAATTCCGAAATATTATCAAAACTAACTAAACAATTAGTTGAATTCACAAATATTATGACTAAACAAGATTAGCTAAATCAACTAATGCCAATAAGTTTTCTTTATGCCTGATTTTTATGCCTGCTAACTAGCCACGGCTTGCTTTCTCTGGCCTATCAGAAGACGTTTTTAATGAGCCGTGGAGAAAATAAGATCCCTAGTCATAGTTGATAAATCGCGCCTTCTTGAAATGTCAAATACATTGCATTATACTTTTCGGATACAATTAACGGCAACGATGTTAATTGGAGCGTTTTTATTATTTTTAATATTTTAACTCTTACTTGCCGGAGTTTCGATTTTATATACACTTTATTTAGACTGTTTTGACAGCTTGCCATGAAAATAACATTTCTGGGTTGGTGTGGCTGCTCAGCGATGATTGGTTGTTAAGATAAAGCAACGACTATCTCTGTGTCTTGCGTATGTATCAACAATTTTGGTACTACGCATCATCTCAGGCACATTTCTGACATCTTGTGGCAAATTTATTCATCAAATTGTCAAAAGCTGTCAAATCTTAAGTGCAAAAAATAATAGCTTTAAATATATCTTTAAAAACAAGAAACATTTTTGTTTTCATCTTAATTGTATTAAAGAAATCAGATTTTTTTAAATTCATATTTGGGAGTCGCATTATATTCGTTTGCCAGACCAAATGACACTTACGTTTGTAGTCTGGTAGGCACTTGAATTTTTGGGAGGACTTGCAGCATAAATTTGTTTGTTCTAATAGTACTAAGCAGCTGTATTCTGTCTAGCGAGAAATACTACCCAAGCCATGAAATAGAAATTCATATATATGCATGCTGTCGGAGTCTCTAAAATGTTCTGTACTGATTTTTTTGGAAAAGTAACTTAACATGGATTTTATATGCTATAGAACATAAACTACTATCCATACAGGAAAATAGTCTTCCAGTAATTTTAAGCGCGGTTCTATACCTTCCCATAGGATACACTTACTATATATTATGTACCTTACTTAACAAAATAATGAAATAGTTTTGGTTAATAGGTAATCCCATTATTTTACGTTCAATAGCTCGTTTCTGATTAATAGTTACATACATGCATGTACAGCCGTAGTCCAAATCTAGAGCAGATTCATTCGATTTCAACTTAAATTTTCATATGCAATGATTATTCAGTTGAGAGTTTTTGTTTTTGAGTAATCGTAGTCATTTGCTTTAGATAAATATTTTTATACCATGGATGGTAAAATCGTAGGGTATACTAAGTTTGGCATTCCGTTTGTAACGCATAGAAGAAAAGATGGTAGAGGAGAATGGATTGGACACCCACGTAAAATTTAATTTCGAAAAAGGAAGAAATCCTTGGTGGGGTTGTCATACAAACATTTTGTTTTGCACTATATAAGTATTTAGGAACTGCCTGAGAGCACACTAACGTAGAGAACTAAAATTTTGAACGCAGATATAAAAATTTTCAATGAAATTTCAAAAATGAACTAAATCGGCCAAGTCTTTCTTGGTGTTGCCTTACAAAACCTTGGGTTTTCACTGTATATTTGGACACTACCCGAAAACGCGTCGACGTGGATAGCTCAAATTTTGTAGACGGCATTTTCATTAAAATTGCAAATACATGTTTGAAAATGGACTAAATTTAGCAATCCTTCTTTACTGGTTTCCATACAGTACTTTCACTACATATTTGGACACTGCCTGAGAACCCGTTGATGTAGAGAGCTAAAATTTTGTACACAGAGTTTTCATAGAAGTCGCGCAACCCGTTCTTGGTATTGCCATACAGAACTTTGAGTTTTCACTTTATTTGGGTTGGGAAGATAAGAAAGTAAACTTAAGATTTTTACAACACCATTTTCTGTATGATAGGATTAGGTTAGGGCTCATGTATTAGCGGAAGATTCTGTTTCATGGCTTGGGAAGTATTTCTCTTGGGCTTTGCCACAGCACATTTTAATTTCATATTTGCCAAATTATGTGGGTGGCGACGGCAAATGTTCCGAGATTCCACTTAGAAAGAAAACTTTTGTTACTTATGCAAGAACTATTCCTAATGAATAAACACAATTAAAAAAAAAAAAAAGCAAACAACGTCCTGACGGAAGTGAAAAATTTCTATGACGAAACTTCAAGTATTACTTCTTTAAAAGCCAGTCCGCAATTAAAACAGTATTGAGTTAGGTCTCCTGCGAAGCTAAAATAAATTGAATTAAATGAAAAATATATTGTCCTTCTATTATGATAACAGAGGAGGAGAAAATATATTCAAAAATTCATAGGGGGAATGAAGGGGGGGGGGGGGGAGAAATCACCGAAATAATACAATGTATTTGTTAAAGTTTCCCGAAACAAAAAAATCTAAGTTACTAATGGCCGGTTTCATAGTCAAGGCTTAAGCCACAGCGAAGGTTTAATAAATATTTCGGTTTTACAGTCAATACAACCACTGGTGAGTGGCGGATCGTTAATAAGCATAGAGTTTTAATACAATTTGAGAGATCGGATGTTAATGGAACGACCCGCCATATAAAACTTTTCAATACGCGAGATGCGTATTCTTTCTGTTAGATGCTCTTTGCTAAACAGGGGTTAGTACTCAGCAAAAGTTTCAATTTAGATACCAGCGAATCTGTAGGTAATAAAATTTACTATACGTAGGTTTGTGTCCTGAAAGTGAGAAAATTCATATAAAATTAGCCTAGACCTAGACCACAGAGCACATTAGAGACATCGACTGCAAAAGACAGAAACCCAACATCCGACAAAACCATACAACTGAAGACGAAAAAAGAAAATTTGCAATTCATATAAATTGAAAATTTTTAACGAGAATTAACTGTCCTAAATTTTTTGCCCATAATTGTTAAATATTTTATCTTGTTATGTATTTCAACAACCTTTAAATAGATATTGCAATTTCTCGTCGGTGAAATGTTGGAAGTAAAAACAAGTACTATTAGAGTCAAATAATTATAAAAAGCGCCACTAAAAACGAAAAAAACTCGACATTATTTGCTAGATCTAGGCCTTATCTTTCTAAAACAGTCACAATTTAAAGAAATTAGAATTGATTTAAAAGACTTCAATTTTTACCTCCTCTTAAGGCAAGCTTAACTTCATCTGCAAGGGTAAGCTTCAGATGTTGATGTGAAACACATATGGAGATTATTGCTAAAGGTATATTTTGCCAAAATATTATAATTTTTGTTATTAAACGAACGTACATATTTCAAAAGTTCTTCTTCTTTAAAATTAAATTCCAATTTTCCAAACGAAAAATAGTTATCTAGTTAGCAGTTCTGAGTATTACCTGGCAGCTAGTGTCAGCATTCCTTTAACGTTTTAGGAAGAAACCAAATAGTTTAAAACAAAAATGAGTTATTTATCTGATGCAGAGGATATAAACGACGAAGAAATGTATAATATAATATCGCAATGTGTGGCACATGAAAAAATTATAAGGCGCCGCAACATTTCGTGAAATGGGATGACCTTGATTTTTATTGTTGGTTCCGACTGTCTAAACATTTGGCTATAATGATTTTGGATATGATCCACTTGCAGATAAACAGCCCTACTGACTAGTAAAAACTGCGCACAGTTTAAACTAACGAGTGATATCAATATTTTATTTTGATATCTTCTTCTTCTTCGGGATTCACAATGGCAATTCTCCTTTAAAAATTCACAATTACTGAGTACTGCGAAACCCTGTAGGCTTAATTTCTTGCCTTAAGCCACACCTATGGCTTGGCTAAGCTCTGGCTTAGACCTGGGCTGTGAAACCGGCCGTAAATCATTTTAAGTGGCTAATCATTCAAGTTGAACACAAAAGCAAACGATTGCACGTATCCCCATCAAGTTATAGCAAAGGATGTTGATTTGAAAAAAAAAATGTTTGAAAATTGCTAGGGTGACCACAGTAGGTTGCCATTTTTGATCTAGTACTTATTTCAGTATTATGTTCTGTTCTTACAAATTTTACTCAGTTACACCCTAGACACACAGCACGATCTAATGAATCATTAGTACTAACTATTCATTAAAATACCGTGTGTCACACAGTATACGTCATTATGGCTCGAAAATCAGATGATAATGAAGTACACTAATGAAGTGTTTTCTTATTTCATTATAGCTATAATGAGGAAAAATGTACTAGATTTAGCATATAATTTAAGTATGGAGCTCCGCTGTGCATCTGCTGATTTGAAAAATAAGAAGAAGAAATGCAAAGCACAAAATAATTATGTCAAAATATTTTTTAATAAAATATTTTTTTCATTTCCCAATCATTAAATGAAATAAAATAAAAATAAATAAAATTTAAAATTAATAAAAACAAAGTTTATTGCGTTAATTCGATCCATATTGCTTTTTTAATGTGATAAGTTTATCCAAGCCAGTTTGACAGATCAACTTAATTAAAGAAATGGCTGTGTGTCTGCAGTTTACAATGAATCATTATACACTAATGAGTCGTTAGTTATTTCTTCATTAAGAGTGATGTGTGTGTAGGGCATAACATAATAACTTAATGTCGTCGATAGAACTTGACCTTTTTAGTAGTGGGATGTGGGAATACGATAATCCATTTCACGTCTGAGCATTTTTAACTAACCGAATAGGCAGTAATCTCAATATAACATCAATGCGAATTGGCTTCAATCAAGTGCTTTTTATACCCATAATTTCGCAAAAGTTGATTGATATCTTAAAAAATCTGTTCGTTGGTCTCTATAGTTCGGTGCATCGATATTTTCGCAACTCGCAAGCTATAAAATTTTTTACAAGATGTATCTATTGCATCATATTTTTATTATTGTTATTATAACACTACCGTGTCAAGTCTGGTCAACGTTTGCTCTTTTTAGGAAGGTTATTACCACATTAGGGTTAGTTTTCTAGGCATATAATCGGGTTATGAATCCATACCCAGATATTGGAGGAGTCTTTGATTAGCAAGTTGTGCGCGCATTCTCAGCGTACCTGCTCTGCAGATCCTACTTCTACGTTTCTGAATTAGCAGTAATTATTATGCATTAATTTGTTTGTAATTATAACCTTCTTTATTTTTATTCCTTAAAGTACTTAAATGGAAGCACAAGTTTTAATTTAGTTTTTAGTTAACATTTTGTAAGAAAAAATTTAATTCTAATCTCTGCTCATAAGAAATTTTTAGCAGTTCACCTACTCCAATTACCCTTACCATAGACAAAGAACAAATAAATAATAACGTATGGAAATATTCCTAAATATAGTATATCTAATATATACGCTAATACGACGTCCTCTGAATATCCACTTATCGGAATGGGTCGTAAATATTAGGTAATTTTATATTCATCTTATGTAAGAACAATTAAGTCCAATAGAGGTAAATTCTAGCTGCCAAAGGGAGAAAATATTTCGTGAGTTTTATTCGAAATATGCAAAAAGATTATCAAATTTATTAGTAATATTTGATTAAAAAACAAAACACTGAAAGGTGAAATAGCGGGTATGGAACCCAATCAATACATTAGCTGCAAAGAAAATTATTTTGTAGTTAATATTATTAAATTAGCTTTAATTACAAAGATTATTTATGTATGTGACATAGATATGTAAGTCGGTTGGGTGGTTAGGATAAAACGACATCAAGAAGAAGAAGAACTTTCGTAATATTGTCATGTAAAAATGTAAAAATAAAACTTTTTTTTCTATATCAGAGAATTACATTTTTTATTTTAAAGCTGGAATTGAATTAAATATTATACAAAATAATATAAAAAAAGTACTCGTATGTAGGTATACACATATGTTAATAGTAATTATTATAAAATAAGTAGTAATTAATAGCATTACTTCCACATTTTCCTATTTTAAAAAATTTGAATTCTTCCTTGTGATCTAATCAGTTGTTTTATTCTAAAGTGTCCAAATTATTGTAGGTACACTGTACAACATTTTCACAATTGTTGCCACAAATTTTAGGTGTTTTTCCCTAAAATATAGGGAATTTTTCGCAAAATGTAGGTAATATTCCTCTAAATTGTAGGAAGCATTCCCTAAATTTTAGATTTCCCTAAACTATAGAAAATGTTCCCTAAAGTGTAGAAAATATTCCCCTATATCGTAGGGAGTATTCCCTAAATTTTAGAGAATATTCCCTACATTTTAGGGAAAAATATCTAAGCAAGGCAAGAATTTGTGTATTTTTTACAGCACATCCATTTAATATTTTGTTAAACAATTTCTTCTCTATGTTCATTAACTGTTCACCACACACGAATAAGTGTTTTAATTTTTAAAAATTTAAAAACAAAATTCTTTCTATCGTCACCATCTAAATTTTTGTCGAGATGTACCTAGTAAACTAGTACCAGACCCTTGGGTGATTTAATTTTGTTCCGTATTTTATTTTTTCCGGTGAATGTTTGCATGATTAACATCACACTCCGTAGTTCCAGGAAATTGTTGTCAATTATTATCAGTACCGCACAAAAATATCATTGGGTATGGACAAATATTGTTTAAAATCAAAGGCATAAACTTTTTAACTTGGATCCGATTTTGACTTACTATTATCTAATTTTTTACACTCATATCCGAAATTAGCTTTTACGAAAGGCAGTAAAACTGCTCCTGGAAAGATATTATCTACAGGCAACAGATAAAGGCCGGATATTTAGAGTTATTTTTGAGGTACTTCCAAATTTGAATTTCTAGCCTAATTGTGATTCAGCAAGTGCAAAGTGTTTTTTGTGTATCTAAAGAAACCCCCTGGTTTTAGATATGGAAAATTCATGGTTTCGGATTCGTGCCATCACATTCATCCGTGCTGGTACGGCTCATAATGAGGGTGGCTAATTCTGTCACATCCTCCCTATAGTCCAGATTTAATGTCCCCATGATACTTTATTATTCTCAAAATTAAAAGATAAGATAAAAGCAATCAGGTGCAATGGGTTTTAAAATAACACGGCTCCTTCTATAGGGAAGGGCTGGACCAGTGGCAGCATAGAACGGAAAAGTGTTTGAGACTATCACCAAATAAAAATAAAATCATTTTATTCGCACCGCTTCATAGTTTTTTCAATTTCGTTGTTTTATACACGGATTTCAAATTTTATGTACCCGGGTAGATACAAACAATTTATATAGAAATTTGTTAATGTTGAAGTTTCAAGCGCAAAAGAGTAAAACATGTAAATACGACATTTATTTATTTGTATGGGCAATAATATAACTAATAATATAATAAAAGTATGTACGAAAATATAAAAAAAAAAGAAAATTAATTAAAAATACTGAAAAATATCAGCGATGACTACATTGAAGATGAACCTGCATGACAGCCTTCATATATTGTTTGTGTTAAGCTGCGTTGTGTGCACACTGGTTTTTTCTTAATTCAAGCTTGGCGAGTAGCTCTTTTTTTCTGGACAATCATCTGGCGTGAAATCTTGGTACATTTGGCTTAATGTAGTAACCGACTCATCCAAAATACATTCCATTGCCGTATATAATTGTTCGCCTAATGTAATCGTTTCATATGGTCTATAATATGTCTCTAAGTTCAAGTTGATCATCATAAAGACATCCGTAAACAGTGCAGCCTTACCCACTTCTTAGCGATTAGCACTTGAAATGTGCCAATCGAAACGAATGAACCGCAATATTTGTTGGAATCTGTTTCTAAACATGGTAGCATAATAAAGTAGGAAGGAATTATGTCTCCAGAGAATACCTGTAGCCTCTTGATTTGATTTATGACAGCCCATTATCAGTAAAATTTCCAGAAATGCATGAATTTATACTTCCATAAGTGACTTCTTTATAAGAGTTTTTTGTCGGGATTTTTGCTGTTCCATTCGGGTGTTTCCCACTAGGGGGTCAGTAGGGCCGGAGGTGATAGTACTCACCTAGACGAATCAAAAATTTTATGGCAGGGGGGGGGGCGCATATAAACCGTTTAGGAGTTACATGGTGATTAAGAAAAAAGCTAGCTTTTCACAAAACAAAAACTACAGGATGCATGGTCACAGTTAAGAGCTCATTGTATGCAGAACTTCATGACTTTCCAACGACTGCTAAATCTTTTTTTCTTAATCACCCTGTAACTGCTAAACGGCTGATATGTGCCCCCCCCCTACCTTACAATTTTTGGTTCGTCTAGATGAGTACTATCACCTCCCGTTCTACTGAATTCCTAGTGGGAAACACCCTGTGTATCTATATAAATATGGATAAACCCATGATGCAAAGAATGTATCCTTTTTCGACGAATTCTTGATGATCGGATTAGGGCCGGTAAACAAAGAATCACAAAGAATAGTGTGAGCACCCTTTCGTTGCAACGTCGATGGATCCATATACCATTTTGTCCCATACTTGCTTACAGAGTAGCTTTCATGAGATAGGGAAGCGTCCACCAGAATCACCATCATCGATTTCATCACCTGAATATGCCTCAGAATTTAACTCCACCTCTATTTCTCCACCATCGATTGCACCATCAAAATCTAAACTTTCCTCCTCCGGAATATTCTCTTCATCCCTATCAGCACCCTCAAATAACTGAACGTCTTCCTACTCCGATTCGGAATCGACCCTTTATATCTGCCTAAAATAGGCTTGCTTCCTTTCATATGAGCTCTTTCATACAGTCAATGAAAATAATTGCTGTAAATATGAATGCAGTTGAGTCGAGCTGCCGGGCCAATAAACGTTTCTCCAGCAAATGCTGCGTAATGTAAAATATAAACAGATCCTGGGTCATACAAAATATTAACTTATGGAATAAATGCAAAAACTCACCTATCAAACGCTGACGCAGAAATATATTCAAAATACGGAAAAAAAAATACGGGTGAGCTATTTTTGCATTCCATACAAAGTGTGAAAGTTTTATTCAAATTGGAGATAAAAGTGTACTACGCATTTTTAGCATAAATGGAAGAAAATTGTTCAGCACTCAACCGTTTAATTTTGCTTCTCTTATCACAACTAATGAGGGCCGAATAGACATTTTTTAATATCTCCTTTTGTAAAAAATAGAGCTCCATTTGAAAACGTATATTAAATCGGAACTTGATATCTGTTTTCTTTTCGACCATTAAAGATTTTTTCTTCAAGGTCAATGAGAGAAGAAATACTAGGAACACAGGTTTATAATATAGTGCTTATAGCTACCCAATTCCCAGTAGCTCGAAAAGTTCTTTGCATCTTTTGACTGCATCATTTCTTTCCTCATTTTGTAATATTCGATTAATCGCTATTGCGTTTTAATTTATTTAATACTTTCTTTATTTTTTTTTCTATTTCTTCATCTTTATGGTAAAAGCGGTATTTAACACCATTTAAAGTGCACGACCAATTTCAATTTCTTTTTTTAATTGATGAATGCTCGATTCAGTTGTGTCCGTCTTCAAATCATCGAAATCTTCCCAGATTACGTTTTGTAATTCTGGTTCAATATAATCATCATTAGACCACAAAATTTTCATGACAATTATAGAACTCGCTAAAATAAATTTTGTATACAATTATTGCCAGTAATATTTATAGAAGTTGTCTCATTTAATACGATAGAATAAGAAAAAGAGTATTATTCCATAAGCTTTCCTTATCAAATAATTGATTTTTAATATTTTCAGAAGATCTCGGTAGTGGGAGAAAGTGATTGACAGTAATGAGCAGGATAACGCAATTTCAATTTCAATTTCGGGTTTTCCACAGATATTCAATTCAGGAGTTTGTACAACAAGATAATACAATCTCTTTCAGTACTAAATTAAAGAAGAAGTATCTATACCTATCCTACATATATTTCTAAATTTTAATACATACGTTACTTTGTTCTCATTTTATGGTATCACCCAATCTGACCATAAAATAAATTTCTTATCTGATAAATCCTCCATAAAAATTCGTAAAATGTGTAAAATTCTAATTAACCCACCCGTAAATCATTTCCAGATCTGCCACCTTGGGTCTCATACCAAATACAACAGTCAAAATAAATCATAAACATGAGAAATTTTCATCTTCAGTAAAAGTTTATTTATACGGGAAGTTAAAATGTCGTAAATCATAGGATATAATTGTCAAATTATTTCTTTTCCTGTCCATATTATGTTCAACTTTTGCTACTTTTTTTATATTCTCTGTAATTGCCTTGTGCAGGTATCGCTGGAACTTCAAGGCATTTCTATAGACTATATATACCAAGATGATACATACACATGGCCGGATCTATGGGGGGCACGCGGGGGAACATGCCCCGGGCGCTAATTTTAAAGGGGCGGCAATACGACAAACTTTTGAACCCATAAATAAACAGAAAAAAGTCTAATTACAAGAATTGGAAATTTTTTTCAGACAATACTTAACCTTTCAGTCTTCTTTCCGGAATCTAAAAGCTCATTTGCTTATATCAAAGTTTAATTGTGCTTATATTTATACAGTCAATCAGTTTGCTGTCTAATAAATTTAAGTCTGTAAGCCTCTGTAAGCTAATTAAATTATAAATTCCGCTAAATTATCAATTTTTACCTTTGTATCATACGAAATGAATTCAAAAATTGTACAAATGTGGCTGGTAACCCTATATGTTCCCCATCATCCATCAATTCTACCTCGAATGTTGACAGAATATAAGATAGTTGGCACAAGAACAGAGTTACCAGAAAATTATTTTTATGCTAGCTAAATTTTGGCCATTTTAGCCGGAATTAAGGCCTTTGTGTCCGAGTAAAACATCGGATAAATCGTTTCAACCTGAACGGAAGTTTGCCAGAATTCCTACGCAGAGTTTTTTTTTAGCTGTCTCAAATTTTACTAGTTTTAGCCGAGAACATTCATATTGAAAACCGGCATAAATAAAAGTTAATCTCTAACATAAGTAAAATTTTAATTTTTTATCCTTGTGTTAGTAATACCGGACAAACACTTGCAATTTCAATATTTCATTTTGCGCTTAACCGCAAGTCTGTCTCTACATACTGAGAAACAGCTCGGTATACGCTTGGTGTACACTCAGTATGTAGTGCATTGAAACTCAATATTGAAATTGCGAAAAACGTACGCGGTATATGAGTTTATTGCAATATGACCGTAGTTATAAACCATAATCATTTAATACAAGAACTTTTTAGATGGTTTAATGGATTGAATAGAGGTAGAGTCCCCCCATGGGAGGGGTAGAGACAAGGTTGCCTGGTGTGATCCCAATTGTGTTTCCGAGACCATAAAAATGGATCCCAGCCCTCTCTACCGACCTCATGCAGTTCATCCAGGAGGTGTGAGCCAAGAAATCTATAGTGTTTATCGGAGAGAGCCGGACAGTGACAAAGAAACTGAGTCACCGTTTCGGATCTCTCTCCACATCCTCTACATATCGGACTATTGACAAGTCCTAACCTATGTAGGTGATCTCTGAGAGAATAGTGTCCTGTAAGAATAGACACCAAAGTTCTCAGGGTGGGTTTGCAATCTTAGCAGCTTTTTTATGAAATTTGGATTTGGTTTGCCCCTCAGTTCTTTTGCTCTTCTACCCGAAGGGTCGTCCAACCAAAGACAACTGTGTTGGCAATCGGCCCAAGTCGCAATTGTAGAGACAAGGTGTCCCGGTGCGATCCCAATTGCGGAGGATGGCGTCTCCGATGCCGCACCAATACGCGCAAGCTCGCCCGCTTTTTCGTTTCCGCCGATATCACTGTAACCAGGCACTCACATAACGAGTACCCTGTTACACTGAGCGAAGGAATTTAGAGTAGTCTTACACTCCAGTATTATATTAGAGGTTTAATACACGAACTTTTCAGATCCGAATTTAATACTGTAATGTTGGCTACAACTTTTTCTTACATTTAATATATTACACTTGTCAAATTGAAGTGTCTACAATTTACCTTGGAAACTCATATATCCATTTGGGATAATTTACTTCAGGCAATCTGCTATTTCTTGTCGAAGATCATAAAATCTTTTTAACATTTTTGCTTTCATAGGCGCACCAGTCAGTGATATGATCATGTCCTGAAAATAAGTCATGCAAAAATGCTTTAAACTGGTGATGTTTAAATGAGCGTGATTGATGCTCATTGATTCATAGATTCATAACATTATACATTTTGATTGACTTTGTACACAAGTTTTGTTAGTGAATTTTGCAATGAAGGATTGTTAAAGCGTTTTTGCACGTTCAGCTCACTTTCTCTTTCGATCAAAATGCCAATGAAACCCTTTCGTAAACCCAACATAGAAGGTGTATCATCCACGCAGACGCCTATGCCACAACCAGCAATTTCGTAGTTACATACATTGAAATCCATATCCATACTTCATATATGAAAATAGCTAAAACTTCGAATCAGGTAAATCAGTGCTCTCGTCCCAAGCAATCGTAGATATTTCAAATTCAGTCAAATGATATTTTCTTGACACCACCTGCCATCATATCAATATAACAGAACGTCTTAAGGGGGTCATCCCGTATGAAGGCCGTTTTTCTAGAAGATTTATCGGGATTTTTAACTCAAAAATGAAAAGATACTGAGCTTTGAAATTTATACTATATATTTACGTATACTATTCAAGTATATGTATAAATTTTTTCGGATAAAAATAATAGTATAAACTCGAGTGAGGCAGCTAAAATGCCACCCGTATCAGAATGAGGCACCAAAATTGTGTCCATGATTCCGGCTGATTGGCTCATCTGAAATGGAAATTTCAAAAACCATGTTAATCTGAAAGCAAATGGCTATCGTCGGAAATAGGATCTTTTGAAAATATTGAAAATTAAATTTTTTACATGCTTTTAAACATTAGAGCGTAAAATGTCATGATTTTTTGCGATTATTTTGGTATGTAAAAAGAAAACGATGTAATATTTTTTAATAATCTTAGTTTCGACGATTGCTACATGTGTGCTGAATCTACCAATAAAATTTTAATGAAATCGATAGAACCGTTTTTGAGAAATCGTGGACTTACAAAATAATAGTTTCGAGAAAAACGACTCTCAGAATGAAAGTTAACATACTGTTACACTTTATTTGAGTTTGAGAAAAGTAGCGTCCTTCTAAATCTGTATGAGTATACGCACGTGTGAATAGAAACAGTTTCCGTTAAGAAACCAAATCTACATAATAGCTCTTGTGCCCTGCCACTTCGAGCGTTGTGTGAGTATACGTACGTGTGAATAGAAACAGTTTCAGGTAAGAAACCGTACGTACATAATAGCTCTTATAACGCGCCCCTCCGCTCGACCGCCCGAAAATCACTTTACCTGTTTATTCTAGACATACTCTAGATTCATTGTATTTAAAAAAAAAAAAAAAAAACTCTTTTTTTCAACTATCACTCGGGATGATCCCCTTAATACGCATTTTAGTTCGAATTCTTGACAAAGTCTCCTGCAAATTGTTCGAAGACATAGCTGTTTTCCAATGTTGTCCAGGTGTGTTCTTTGTTTATGAAATATTTGTTTGCAAAACTGGTGATCAACTTTACCTTTTCGTAACTGACCCGTAATGCATCAAAAATGCAAATGCAACGCGCATGCATGCATATGCACTTCGCATATGCTCTATAGTAAGTAGCTCACCAAAATGGAAAGTGCACTACATAATCCGAAGTACATTACTTAAATTTATACATATTTTTATCAAGTTGTCGTCCTGTGAATATCTGATCCAAATATGTGCCATTATTAAAATGCTTGATACAAAAGTTGTACATATAATGCTTGCAGCATGAGTACAGCAAGTTGCTTTGCACCAAGAAATTGCTACATTGGTGAGTGGCGTGTCGCTTAAAAGTATTTGTGATGTTTTTTTTAACAACATGTTGCAAGTGCATGGTGCATGCCCGATGCATTTGCATTTTTGGTGGGCGGCCTACCTAAACGCTGAAGTACAAAGGATGCAATGCAATGCAACGGAACAGAGATAAATGTCAAATTTACGCAGCAAAACTGAGGTGACCGCTAGCCTACAATGGATGCATACTTAATTTAAAGTTGAGCCATAAAATTGAGTCGAAAAATATGAAGAAAATTATGAATCCCTATTGAATTTGTTATTTATAATAGAAACGCTATGGATATTACAAGATTGTCTTAAAGAATATGAAAGAGAATGACAAACGGCAGTTTTCTTAAACAAGCAAGAATGAAAATATCAGTGTACGAATTATTGTTGGTTTTATTTTCCCATACAGAAGCTATTAACAACGCTACTCAAGTTTCTTCATTTTTATTTCTTTTGTTTTATTACATACCTAAATCTGCACATTTATCTATCACAGGAGCGAGATAAACAATCCATTAACACAAATTTGAGGTTATCTTCATCCGTTCTGTTGCGTAAATTTCAGATTTTATCAAACTCGTTGCGTACGACTGCGACTTCCTCCGTCCACTGTGTGCAGCTCCCTTTGAGAAACATACAAAGAAAACGAATTTGACATTTCTCTCCGTTCTGTTGCGTTGCGTCCATTGTAATTCAGCCTTAATTGTATGCTGCGTAATATTTATATCTTTACCGCATTATTATGCCCTAGATTAAATCATGAAATCATAGGGTATAGTAAGTTTGTCATTCCGTTTATAACGCACAGAAATATAGGAGAGCATAATATATTAAAAGTTATTTTTATTTTTGATTGTCCCTCTGTCCGTCCTCACGATGACTCGAGAACGCGTTCACTTAAAGCACTGAAATTTTGCACACGGGCTTTAAAAAAAATACAGGTAAATCTAAATTCGAAAATAGAACCGAGCAACTCCTTTGTAACCCAAGGAACATCGTTAAGACTTCAAGTGCTGGAAATTTGGAATTTTTCCTATATGGCTCCTATGTAAATCCCGATTAACAATTAAGTTCTTACATATTTAGATCTTGTAGTTCTTAAAGAAATAATTAGAGTGTTATATCTACATTTGTTGTTTGACACAAGTCTATGGAGTATAAGCCCTATATGAAGAATCTACTACTTGAACATTAGTACTATAAACGTGAGTATATAGGACTATAATTCCCAGAGAATCATTATCCTATATAACTTTTCTATATCAGTATTGGGGAATTTATATATGGGAGTACAGCTTTTAGGAAATATGTTCATATGTCAAGCCTCATATCAAAAATCAATCACCAATCAACCGTTATATAAGAATACAGGGAATAAGTAATTTCTGTGAGAATTCATTTTTGATATCACCGCTCATATAAGCAATCAGTATTTTGTGAACTTTTATATAAAGTCAAGGGGAGCACTTGGAAAATGTGGTCCTATATCAAAGCTCATAGAAGATGCTGAAGTGTCGTGTCGTGGTATGTGCTTCCCTTTAATATGATAGATGATTTTATTGTTGCAGGGCCTCTGCATTTGATGGAAATAGGCATAACGAAAAGACTTCTTGTTGGGTATATGGATGGAATTTTTGTAATTCATACAAAAGTGGTCATATCGAGATATATTATGTTTTCAAATGGTTGCTCAAATGTAAAATGCCTTCCGAAATGCATCGTGAATCTGGGAGACTTTAAAAACACACCACGCTTACCGATCGGAATTCTCATATAGGAATTCTCGCCACGAATAGGAACTTAAGGGCTATTTGAATGTTTTTGTTTCGGTCCTTTCTCTACTATGCTTATATAGCACTACAAATGCTATATGGAAATATTTATTTTCAACACAGCAATTTACATCTTTGTATAAGAATTTGCTACCTATGTATATAGGGTGTCGCGTATATGGTCTGGTACCCGCAGGATACGGATATATCATGCTTAGACGAGCAAAAAATTGTATGTTCGGTGTGGCGGGGGGGGGGGGATCGTAACGGTTTCCTAGATAACGGGACTTTAAGATATTTGGATATGTTTTTTTTTGTGGATCACCATGTATGTAAGTTCTGAACATTTCACCCTATGATGATAATTTAAACTTTGCACTTTTCTAATGGTCTACATATGTTTTACCTTCTCGTCACAGTTTTCAAGTTGTAGCTCAACAAATTTAATATTTTGGAATTTTTATTCGTTTTTTTGTTTTTTTTTTTTTTATTTAACTACTATTTCTATCAACAAATAGGTCATCAATACTAAATTTCCATATTGGATTTAAAAAGCCCTAAACCTAAGCTAAAATGACCTACCACATTCTGTACCGAAAATGTAACGCTTTCTGCGTTTTTGCACTTTTTCTTAAGCATATCCAACTAAAATGGCTGAAAAATATCATTTCCTAAAGATAATTGTCTACTTTGTGACACTTATTGAACTTTTATAGCTATTTTCGCTAGACATACTTAAGAAAAAGTGCAAAAAACGCAGGAAGAGTTACATTTTCGGTACAGATCGCGATAAGTCATGTTAATGCCAGGGGTTTGGGCTTCTTAATCCAATATAAAATTGTTATTGATTACGATTTTTTAATAAAAATAGTAGTCAAATAAAAAAATAAAAACCAAGTAAAAATTCCGAAATTTTAACCTTGGTAAGCCTTAACGTCAAAACGGAAAGGAGGATGGAAAACATTTATGGACCGTTGGAAACGATTATTTATCTACCAAAGCTTAAATCATTATCATAGGGTGTGACATTAAAAGTTACAGGGTGATTTACAAAGCATACCCAAATATCTTAAAGTATGTTATCTCGAAAACCGTCACGATTTCCCCACCCCCGTCCCCACTTATCACCAGCCCTCGGGTGCCAGACCATTTACGGAATTCCCTACATAGCGTTTATTCCTGCTTATGTAGGTGTTAAAGTCACAATATGAAATTTTGTCTGTTATAGCAAGATTTTTAATCTTTAAGGATGAAATGAAATCCTATATCATCCCTTTCTTATGCACCCGTTACCAGTAGCCATATTTGCTGAATATTTGAACGTCCATTTGTAATAAAAAGACGCATTTTTTTAAAGTTTAAATTAGCTTAAAAACTTGAAAAAAATGACATTGATAAATGTATTAAAAAATAGATAAATTCGCATTAGTTCCTTTTATTTGTAGTGCCAAATGAACATAACTGTTTCTAACTATATTTTTATTTTATTTATTTATTTTGAGGCGCATTGTTTTTTTTCGATTTAACTTGTTAGATACTAACAGTAAAACTTTAATTGTTGTTAAATTCTATCAAATGCCTTGTGAAAAATCAATTTTAATATTGAGAAATATAATCTAATCGCGCATGCGTAATATTAAATTTGCAGACTCAAATAGGATCTATTGTCTTAGGATAATTTGTTCGAAATAAGTTATCACATAGGGATATATTTAATTCCTATATATAAGGCGCTCAGGGCTAAAGGGGCATAAGCTACAAAATTTCATAAACAAAGCTGAAAACATATAAAAACAGCATTTCCAAAATTTATAAATTACAAAAATTGGCCTAACTGTAGTTTCAGCCATCCTTAAGTAATAGTGAGAAGTTTCTTCCACACTTACAAGAAGAAACGAATTAACTATATGCTAGAAGTAGACCAATTTAGAAAAACCTACAACAACGTCATAACATTAAATTTCTGCAATAGGGAATATATAAAGTCTTACATAAGCATTATAGGAATTATTATTCGTATATCAACACTAAATTTTATTCCCGGACCATAATATAGGATTCTCCAATTTATCGCTATAAGAGTCTAGTGCACTTCCCCGGGAATTCGTTGAAACAATAATCTGACTTCTTATGACACTTTAAGTTTGTAAGATTTATTCCCATGCAGAGCTCCGAGATTTATATAGGACAAAAATTGTTCGTTGGGAAGTTGTCATACCAAAAATTTCTTTTTTCTCTATATATTTGGGCACTGCCTCAGAACACGTCAACGTAGCGAACTGAAATTTGGTACATGGTATTTTCGTAGTAATAGTAATTAATATTTCAAAAATGGACTAATCGGGCAACTCCTTCTTGGTATGGCCATACAAAACTTTGGTTTTAAACTTTATATTTGGAAACTGCTTGAGAACGAAAGGACGGGGAAAGCTCAAATTTTGTACACGACATTTTCCTAAAATTTGCAAACACAAATTGGGCAAGCTTTTCTTAGCGTCGCCATATAAAACTTTTGGTTTACACTTTTTTAACTTTTATTTTCATCTAAGGTAAAACATTTTTGGTCTGAAACTGATTGTAGCTTTTTCTTGATTTTAATATTGTGTTTATTTAAAACTAACAACGATTCATATCACAACAAGTAGATTAGTTTACACTGTGTATTATTCTTGAAATTGGCAGCACCTTTCGTTTTTTAACATCAAATATTCCTTCAGGAACATTTGAAACACTCAAAATAATGAAACGAAAAAATACTGTTTGATTATCACAACGCTTAATTAAAAACAATACTATTTCCGGCACCCAGCAAATTGCAACTAGTAAATTCCTACCCTTAAATTTTACCCTCGATGATGATTTACGCTTGTGCAAAAGTAACAAATTACGTCGAAAACGTAGTCTGATTTTGAATTTTCCCTCAGGCCATTTATTAGCGAAAGTTGTTGTTATATTTTCAGTTTTTGTTATAGGTATTGTTTTTGTGTTGATGCTTCTGCTACGGTGAAAGCCTCATTAATGATTTTAAAAGCCTCATATATCTCCACTTTCCTAGAGTACATATATAATTGTAGTGCTACTGGAACAGAGGGATGAGAGAATTTTTGATATATATATATGGTAGCAAGTAATATTGGAGAAGAGAAGGTATAAAAGTGGAAAGGAACCTAGGTATGAGGAAAAGGGTATGGCCATGTTGAGGTAGGACTCGAACACAGGGCACATAGAATAGAATAGAATAGCATTTATTAAAAAACCTCAGCTTACGCCACGTCACAAACGTTAGGTACATCGAGTTTGAATTAGATAACAGTATTAAATCGAATGAAAACAAAAGCTTAGAAAAACAACAAAAGTGCAGCGAGCAAACTCATTGCAGTAGAAATTATCAAGTAATTGAGGTAATAACGAGATAACAAAATCAGATTACATAAAGTAAGATTAAAGTATAAAGTATAATACTAAGTAATGTATAAAACGTTAAATACAAAGGTATTAAATAATAGATTATAGAGCTATAAAAATAACGATAAATCAGAGCAGGGTATCCCAATAAACTTCTATACTTCTCCTCATTTACTCCATCCATCTCTTCTCCTTTTTACCTTTTTTCCTCTTCTCTTCTCTCCATCCTCATTACCTCTCCTTTTAAGAACGAGCGTTGAGGGTTAATAGTGAATTTAACAGGGGGAATAGATTGAGAAGAGCAACCTACGTGGGAAGCAGGTGTTGAATCACACAAGTTTTGTTGAGAAGCTAGTGTCAAAAGTTGTTGCCCTAAAGCGAGCGTGAATCGATCGTATTGGAAATTGGAAGAGACATCCGCAGACTGCCTGTATATATATGTTTTCCTGTGTCTGGTTAAGACATGTAGAATAAAGTTGGCTCGTTTAAGTTTCAGGGCTAGGTGGAGAAGTTCAAGCTGATCCGTGTCCAAATCTTCGTTAACAAAGACTCTTGCATCAGAGCTGCCAGGAATAATGGAGTTAAGTGTAATTGGCTGCGAACGAAGTTGCTTGATGTAAGCCCGAAAGAACGCGGCACAGTCTTCTTCCTTGAAGAAACGAATAAAGCCTTTAGGTTTCCTGAGTTGGGGTTGCAAGGAGGATGGGGGGCGTCTGAAGGGCTCCGCCTTCTCAATGGTTTTGTGAAAGCTCTGGTGAAGACCCCCACTGGCGCATAAAGCTGGCAGCAGATGCTCACAAGTGCTAAAACTAGCTTCAGGAATATTACTGAGAATTAGTGTGCGCCTCTTAGTACTAATCCGAGAGTAAGATTTGAGTATTTCAACGTCTTTACTAATCCTCAAGAGAGCGTGTGATTTGATGTGATCAAGATCTTTGCTAAGCTTCAGGATTTCAGAGTGGAGTGAAAGGATACCACTGGACAGCGAATCAATCTTTGTATTTAGCTCGACAAGTGATGTTTGTGAGAAAGCACCAATCTTGCTATTCTTGCCTGGGACAACCGGGGCCACAGAGTTACAATTTAGGTGAGATTTAGCCGTATTAAGGCAGACCGTGCAAATCCAGTTGACACTCTTGTTTTGATAAACAGTTAAAAAATCTACCACAGAGATATTGACACAGACCGAGTGAAACATGCTCGAACAAGCATCACAGGTTATCCAGGCGACAGTCTTCTCATTGCCAACCTTAATCGGCTCGACCTCAGCGCATACACTACAACAAAAATCACTAAGGCCGGGGGCATCCTTGGCTTTAGCCTTAAGTAAATTTTTTCCTTTTGAAACAACTTTTTTCTTATGTTGTTTAGTAGTTTTGTTAGATGTTGTGCGTTCTTCATTCTTTTTTTCCTCCAACAAATATATATCTTCTTCTAGTGATGATTCTAAAGCAATTAAATCATCATCATCTGTCAGGACCTCTTCGTCGGATATTGTTTCATCTTCAAGAAGAGCTGTTTGCAGCCGCTCCTGTAATTCAGCTTTATTCCCTACTGTGAATAAGCCACGATGTTTTAACTCCCTCCTTAGGTCAGCAACCTTCATTTTCAACACATCTGTTTCAGACATGATTTTTATTTTATATCCTCTTCTAGTGTACGTGTAATGCTGTTCCCAAGAAAATAGTCAACATAATTTTGAAGAACAGAATAGTGTTTTGTTGAACAAACACAATATTATACAAATATGTTCTTGCTTCAAATTAAAAAAGAAAAAAAAATAAATTAAATTAAATTAATTTCACAGAATCAAAAATTTCCAATATTTATACAAATATGTAGACATGTTACTTTTAAGTATATAATTGACATATTAGTACTTATTAATATTTAATATTCAATTTAGCCTGATTATAGTTTGAATGAGTGATGCATATAATTGCCAGAAGCAAGGCCGCATACCATATGTATATAGATCAGGAATTGGTGGGACTTAGCCTAGTAAACTAATACCCTATAGAAGCGAGAGAATAACTGAGAATTACTGTGAAATCAATAGTTGGAATTTAATGTAAATTTAATATATTAATTTAAACCTTTAATTTATTATGACATTCCAATTGGATCGGAAAATTCTATTCATCTATAAGTGCTATATTTATATACGTAATTGACTTCACGGTAATTCTCAACTAAGGGTCCGTGGGCTCTGCAGAAATTTAAAAAGTTATGTTTGAAAACATGTGGAAATATGGTTAAACATATTTTTACTACATATACTTATTGACATTCCATGAAAAATAAATATAAAGATCAACTTATTATAAAAAAAACGAAAAAATTACAGAATTAAATTTAGTCCTTTCCTTCTTGCTATGAAGGGAGAAAAGTACTTCATTCCTTTCAATTTCAACATTTCGATGAACGTTTAGTAGAGCGATTTTATTGGCGGGGCTGAAACAGCAATTTAAAAAAAATTACAAGAAAACAAATTTTATATATAATTATCTACAATGCACTAAAAAGTAAACAAATAATTTTTTAAGCTATTTAAATAAAATGATGGAATGCTCATGGAAAATATTAGTTACTATACTTATTTTGATTCCATACAACAATAGTTGATATTTTAAGGACGAAAAACAAATTTAACTTAGACTTAACATTCCGTTGAAAATGTGCACGAACTTTAAAATACCACTGCGATTAATTTTTCAAAGTAAGCTACCATCTACTGATGTGTATATACATACATACTGGACTGCTTATTTTCTTTTGTATTTAGCACACGTTTTTTCTAAAGTTACTACACCTGAAAGGGCCACGGAGGGCAAATATAAAATGACAAAACTAATTGCTGTAAGCCGCTACATACAAACAACTGTGGGTAAAAATTTGGCGTAACAGTTAAACGAAAGTATAGGCTATAACAATGGAGGAGGTTTGAATCCGTCAAACCCACCCATGTATATGGTATTATCCAGAAGTACATATACAATTGAAATAATAGATCCGTTTTATTATCCATGCGGGAGTCCTTTCCTTGTTTTTCTACATATACATATTGGAAAATCTGCTTAGATTTAGAGCACATCACCCGACTAGTAACTTCTATCCTATTCATTAGACTTGTTTTACTCAAAACTATTTTCTGTCAGGGTTTCATTCATCTATCCTTTTCGTTAG
This sequence comes from Dioctria rufipes, assembly GCA_963924295.1. Classification (NCBI taxonomy): domain Eukaryota; kingdom Metazoa; phylum Arthropoda; class Insecta; order Diptera; family Asilidae; genus Dioctria; species Dioctria rufipes. The sequence goes on along the minus strand of OZ002740.1, from coordinate 318,490,321 downwards.
AGTAAGGGTGCTGCGTTGATACTACTGAATTTGCATTTATAATTCAAACAATCTGCTTACGATATCATGCCTCCAAAATTCACTAACCCTAATTTAATTTTCCATAAGGATTTCGGTAATTACTACATATATACAATATCATAGGATGTTCATCACCGTAAAAAGTCACCAACGAACAAAAAAACACACATAAAAAAAAACTAATTTTAATCCTAATTCATTTCTAACTATGAATTTTAATTGCTTTTTTGACACTCTGTATAGGTGATTTCGCAAGAGATCTTCAATGTCAGCATGAGGGAGGAACATGTGAGTTCTTTCTTATGTGTTGGATGTCAAGTGGCCTACTTCGAGGCACATGTAGTGGTATATTACGTGGGTGCTGTCATCGTACAGCGAAATCATCAAATTTGAGAACATCAGAATTTACCAACACTATTGATCTTACAGATCTTCCACAAAAAGACTATGGACCCGTAATCAATGATCCCAGTGAGTTGTCGGTAATTGATAAAATTGCATGCATGGCAAAAGAAAACTTAAGTACATAAATATTTTACTATGGTTGATATACAAATACATATAAACGTACAATGATGCTGATCAGATCATCCAGTTTTAAACAATAAATCGCTTTTGTCACCTCTTGAAAAAAAATGGGTCACGTTTCGACATTAAAATGCGCAGATTATCCAAAAATTCACGTAAACTTAATTCAACAGTTCTGATAAAATCAGTTTCTTTATTGTTCATAATAAAAAGAAAGAGAAAGTTCGCCCTGAGACTTTTGCTTTTTCTCAGAAATATATATATAAAAAAAAAACAATAAAATTACATTTTTTAAACCATTTAACGCTCCAGCGCACACGCTCCTCCATTGAGTCATATAAAGAAGTCAAAAGATGTGGCATAAGCGATAAATGAGAAAATTGGATGAAAAGTGAAAAAAAAAATACAAAAAAAAAATTTTCGAGCTCTGTAAAAATTGTCGGGGATTGCATGCAAATTATTTTGGTGTTTTTCTCGAAATTATGTTCGATGCTAATAGTTCTATTGTGAGTAGAAAAACGTTTTTAACAATTATTATAACATTATCATAGCTCTGCATGCAATTTTGACTACTATTAACCACATGTTTGTACATATATGTAATACTTGTGTTTATATCTGTAATTTTGAAAATATTTCTGTTTTTATGTGGAAGATCTGTGAAAGTAAATAGCCAAAGGGAATTTACTGGATGCTTGTATAGACATTGATATGGCAATTTCTAGCGAAGTTTAACTTAATCCTCATTTTATATTTATGATTGTGTTTATTTTTTTGGTTTGTTTTTTGTGAAAGTTTAAACCGATTAAGATAATTTATTTATAAAAAGTTTAATCGTTTCTGTTTTTGACTATTTTCTTTTTTTCTTTTTTAATTTGATTTTTCAGGCTGCGGTATATCATTAGCAAAACAAACCGCTCAAAGGCGAATTGTTGGTGGAGATGATGCAGGATTTGGATCGTTTCCATGGCAAGCTTATATACGGATAGGATCATCACGGTAAGTATTTAATTTTTAAAACAATTTCATAAATATTTCCTTGTTAGTTCTTAAGTTGACTTACTTTGTAGGTGAAACTGGTATCAGAATTAATCTCCTTTAGGCAGAGTAATTTACTAAGATCGCTTTTAAGAATTTATTTATTATTAAAATACGATTTAAGGTTGACACATATATTAAGCTTTTTAGATGTCGTCACTATTTTTATGCAACCCCTATGTGGCAAAAGTATAATTTTATAGGAGTAACAAAACACTGATCATTCTTCTTCTTCAACAATAAGTATTCAAATAACATATAGGACTTTTCGTTTTCTGCTTTATAAGAATCAATATTAATATTTTTATAATAAAGGGAAAAGAGCAAAATGGCGGTTGAGTTGACACCAAATCCTCAAAATAGCTTAAGGGGACACATAGGAGGTATCATAAAAACAACGATGATGTGGCACTAATTTTTGCAATAAGAACTTAAATACTACTTTGCTTAAAATCGTGGTTAGTCATATGGTGGTTAGTACACGCACAGGTCTAAAAATTTCTATCATCACTGCAGTTGGAGAGGTTCAAAACTGTCAAAAACATGTTTCCTTAAACCGACCCCTAGGTTTGTGCAGACATTTTCGTTTTTCTAACAAATAAACAAATGAAGAAAGAATTAACACTGCGATCTGAAATTTCATCATATCCTCAACTGATATGTCTACCATGGAAAATAAGTCGAATCGTTTTGAAATTTCCAAGTGTAAGCGGTCAGAGCTCCAGAAATGGGGTTACTCATCTAATGGCCGGGAAGGTTTGTTCAGACCAATCCTATATATTTTATAATACAATTTGTATGGAGAATTTTTTACTTCAAAAGGGTTTTTTTTCTTACTTTTGATTCTTTTGAGAGTTTTGTGAGAACAAATTTATATGGCTGGGTGGTCCATTCCAGAATGGACCACATCATTTGAAATGATGTATGCATCGAGTGACTCATATTTTTTCATATCTGAAGTGTTGAGGAAGTCGATCAAATGTATACAAAATAGTTATTATAAAAACATTTGCTTTCGACACGCTCTAAAATATGTTATGGTCCAGTCCAGAATGCACTACCTATTTCACAATCTATATACTCTGCTCTAGTATGCAATGCGACATCTAGTTCTTGTACCATCTATGCTTAAACACACCTTTTATGAAGAGGTCTGTACAGGCCATTTGAGTCTGTTAGAATTTGTTGAACTAAGTGTCCGCAAAAGAGTTAAAATGCTGGAACTTTATTTGCAGCAATTAGGAGTGATAACCTGGTATTTGCTGGAAGTTAAAATTCATCAACTCTGAGTTTTACAAGCTCTAAATGACGCTTCGCACTACTTCCACATTTTTTGGCAAAGTCATGAAAATGTAACAAAGGGAAAATTTCTGGTATTTTTAGACTGTAATATGTTAATTATATGCAATATAAAAAAAATACATAGATTGATTATATTATTCTTGCAAATGTAAGCTTTTGTAAGATAAAGGCTGATGGTGGCAAACTATGCGAAATCGAGGTGGACTTGGTCCACAATAGTGATGCACTACTACTTTTTAATAAGTACAATTTTAAATATAGAAACAAAGCAGTCTATGTTGTATAGGTATATGTATGTCAGTCAGTGAACTACATATATACAATAGGTCCTTGCAACATAGTTCCTTAGTTTCTGAGATGCTGTAACCTCTGGAATTTATTTGAGTCGAATTTTTCATCCACATATAAATTTGCAAAACTAACAGTCACCTTAAAAGTGAGGCATAAAGTTCACATTTTAGCTCGTAGCTGTACTGTATTTTGCTCAATAATTCAGTATAATGTTATAAGTATACAATCATAAAATTCGTGTACTAGCAAAAAGCACTGCATCAGAATCTCATCTCCGGTATTATGTGTATTTGCTGAACCACTCCCGGTAACCCATAATAACCATAAACGTTGCTTTATATTTGATGACTGGAAAATGATAACACAGGTTGCCACACACTAAAACTATATTTATTTTCTGGAAAATTTTCAATATATTTTCCAGCATTAACTCCTGATATGCCAGCAATTCCTATATTTAGATAATTACGAAATTGAGTGCTAATTGTTGACAATTAAATTAAAAGCTTTTGTTTTATAAAAAATAATAATTGTTAATTTCAAGTTTAGAAACTATTCAGAAGAGCTCCTCATCCCATCGTTTTATTTATTTATCTTACGAGCATGGTTCTCTCCGCTATGATAGAATTTACATTTTCTTTAAATGAATATTTAATTTATTTTTAAGTTAACAGAGAGAAATTTTACATTTTTATTATAATTTTTTCGACAAGGAACAAAAGTCATCATCTGTTTTTTATCATTTTGAATATAAAAGTTAAACATGAATTTTGTTGTTTGGTAATAAGAAATAAATGCAATGCATCGTTCGATACTATGGGAAGTAATTCATTTAAATTATTGCATTTTTTTTACTCACTGATTTCGGGCATGACTTACTACTATCTGTAACTTTAGTACAATAAAAATCAAAAAATAGAAATCAGAACGGGGTAAACCTTCCCTTTATTAGTTCACTGATAACGTCGTTTCTAACAGTCAGGTCGTTTGTTTAGATTTGTTTTCAACAATCTCCTTTAAATCATCACTTGAGGAAAATTTCGAGTATTTTGAACGAAATTTAGCAAATTTCTTCAACTTAAAATCTAAACCTTTTCAATATTTTTTCAAAAACAGAATTTTTTACTTATCCCGTTACGGATTAATTATGACAAAGATAGAGAGGCCGAAGATTAAGTATCCCAATTTTGTTAGGAGAGAAAAAGAATTGATATTATTCATTCTTAATTTGATTTTGGTAGCTATTATTTAGTATTGGCCTTTGATTCTTAGCTCGTTGACTTACGTCTTCAAGTTCTTTTGAACTCTAATTCTGTTTTCCGCTGTTGTACGACTGTTTTCAATGCCAAGCATATCTTTAATCTGTAAATTGGAGTTAATAGGAATAATAGGAGTAGAAAGATATGTCAAGGTTAGGTTAGGTTAGAGTGGTGGAAAGTGGGCGATCCAGAGAAATGGGGTCCCCCCTAAACAATTTAAGTAAAAAATATTCAATTAATTGAGTTATTTGAAAAAAATATATTTTTTCTTTTATATATTTCTTTATTTATATAATTTTTGAAGCTTTATACAAAATATTTTTATTCCATAACTTAAAAAAATAAAAATTTATTTCATTGAATATTACTGTATGCTCACTACCACATTAGAGCCCTAACTTAGTCTTAACTCCTAAGATTCTAAAATATTTGCAGCGTTCTTATGTAAAACCACTGACATGTATAATATGGAGTGACTACGTCCGTAGAAATACACTGCGGAAAGCGGACTCACTTCTATATAACGTTATTTTTCGGTCTTAACACCAAATACTAACTTAGAGAGAACTGTAAACAAACAACAATAACAAATAAATATTTTTAAATTAATTATTTGGGTGACAAAAAATGTTTTACCAAAGGCAATGTATTCATTGATACTCAACAGAAATTCAAAAGTTTTATTAGAATCACTTTTCAACTTCCCACTAATGGTTTTTTTCAATATTGGCACCGACGTAAGTACTATTTTTGACACAAAAAATTGTACCCGCATGAAATAGCATATCGAGTAGTTCATATTATATATACGAGTGTGTAAAACTGAGAAAGGTTTGGTTTGAGTGACTCCTGCAGTTTGCACCCTATACTACTATTCTATTAAAAAGTGACATTTGGAAAAAAAATGGCACATAGTCCACATCGCTCTTAATTAACACAGAAACCTTCCTAGTACTGTGATGGCTAAACTAAGCGACTTACGGCGCTAGACAGGTGGTGCCCCAATCCCCCCCCCCCCCCCATATATTCAATGCTGGTGCACTTAAACCAATTGAGGTCCATTCTGATGCCACCAAGATATGTCAAAGAAGCGATAGATATTATGACGGGATTTGAAAAAGTATTAGATGCTAACCTGTTACGAAGTGAGTTAAGTCATCCTGAAACCTATTCGCGAAGGTTTGTAGTAAAATTATTCGGATAAGAAAAAAGCGTTATTTATTTATTTTTATATATATATATATACTTATATATTTTTTTCAAAATATTCGCTTTTATGTTCTGCACACTTTTATATCAGTGGCGTGGACTTGGGGCGAGGGGAAGCAATCAAATTATAATTTTACGAAAGCGTTAAATAACCATGCACGCAAATGTTATTGCAGCCGTTCTAATAAATTATCTATACCCCTCTCAATAGTTAATTTTTGAACAACATACGCATCTGCAAAAGTGAACTACGTAGACTGTGCGAAGAGGAAGATGAAGCCACAAAGCATGCCATTTGTGAGTGTCACGCGCTTGCAAATTTAAGGTTGAAAATTATTGGAGAAATATATCTCCAAATAAGGTTTACAATAAAAATATCTGGGACTGATCGTTTTCACACTGTACGTAAAAATCCTAAATTTTTATATGACAACACCAAGAACGGGTTGCCTGATTTAGTTCATTTTTGAAATTATATTTACTATTATTATATATAAGACTGCGTACAAAATTTCAGCTCTCTACGTTGACGCGTTTTCAGGCAGTGTTCAAATATGTCGTGAAAAACAAAATTCTTGTACGGCAACCTTACGAAGGAATTACCCGATTTCTCCCATTTTCGAACTTAAATTTAATTTTTTTTTTAAAAAGCCCGTGTAAAATTTTCAGTTCTCTAAGTACAAGCATACTCGAGTTATCGTGCGGACAGACGGACTGAAGGATGGACGGTCATGCAAAAATCAAAATAACTTTTAATATTATGCGTGGGTGTCCAATCTATTTTGTTCTACCATAATTATTCTATGCGTTTCAAAAGGATTGACAAACTCAGTATATCCTAGATGAAGGGTATAAAAATCAACTAAATCGGGCAACCCCTTCTAGGTGTTGCTATACAAAACTTTGGGTTTTCACTTTATTTAAGAATTATTTTAGTCCAGGGTGTAATACTATTGATCTAAGATCAATTATCACTTTTTGTCTTGTTTATCTTCATACCATTCTTGCTCGAGTATTTTGTTTCTCAGTATTTCAAAAACAAACATAAGCTTGTTTCCCAGTTTGTTACTTCATCGATCTTAAGTCTGGTGAACAATAACGGTCAAAATGTTCCAACAATTCATTGAAGAAAATTGGCGCTCATCAGAATTTTCCAGCAACTAGTTGTAAATCGGTTGCATAGATCGCTCGACTCTGTCCCACATATCGGGCAATAGTCGAGCTCGTAAAAGTGATAGATTTAACTTAACCACTATTGGGAGGCACACAATAGATCGACTCTGCTCGCGGTGTCCGTAGGTTCTTAGTGGGACTAGTATTACCTGTTCCTTAAGTTTAAGCCACCCATGATCGAGGACGTGACAGTAGCCATGAATTTCAGGTTTTAGTTCCTTGCTTTCAAATTAAATCAAAAGGAATTAAAGAAATGATCATAGTAGTTAAGGTAGCAATATACCTACTTGAGTACTATTTCAATCAAGACTGTAAACAGATTTGAAATTTTCCGTTTTCTGGAAAACGAAGGCAACGATAAATGGTTTCCAGAATGTTGAGTGTTCTAACGTACTGGGTCAGTTGTCTAGTAATAACGGCACTTGAACTCTGTAAATGAAAATGGAAAACTTTAAATACCTTTATAACACAGTGTATTATGAAACAGATGGCGTCAAATAAATTCTAAATAAGCTAAATTGAAATGTCTCGACTATACCTTTTTGTCGTCTATATCATATTTCAAGACGTCTCTACTCTAAAGTAATATTCCCTTATCCAACTTGTAATTCCCCGAACTGCTTTCTAGCCGACCTGCTTACATGAAATTAATGGAAGAACAAATAAATCTAACTCCAGTTGAAACAAATACAGCAATAATATATCGTAAAAAAATTATTTATATGAATGAAATTAAGTCCAATACATGCTACAGGTGTAGCAGTGTTTGTAGATCCCATAGAAGCATTTGTCAAATGCATCCCTTTGGCTTACAACAATTTCTTATTGAGTGTAGCTATCTACCGACACTATAATTCCGTACATTTTGTTGGATCTTGTTCGATTGTTGATGGAATCAAAAATAAATCCACCTCTTCCAGGCAGTGGTGTTGGTCGTGTCGTGATATTATAGACAGAGTCCAGACGTGTTCAAATGCTACACTTTCATTGCATCTTGATTTGTTTGATTTGTTTTTTATTATGTTGTTCAGATGGAGGTGATTGTATAATTTCTTCCTTTGATGGTTTACAGCGAAGGACAAATAAAAAGATTTAGGGAATATATTTTTTAATGAAAATATTTTGAAAAAAATGTTGTCTCGTAATATTTGATTTCCTTTCATTTTTATTTGTGTTCATTAAATTAAATCGGAAAACCTCAGGAAAGCAATGCTTCCCTTGCTTCCAAAATGGCAGGTCACTGTTTCATATACGCTTAAAGAACCCTGAAAACTCTGAACCCACTGTTCGCTAGTTTATCTCAAACAAATTTTTGGCAAACTTTCAAGGTCGTCTCAGAGCTCTCAAATGGTAATCCACGCATTTTATACATACTTTTTGAAAGGGTAATAAAAGAAAGAGGAAGTTCCCACTTCAGACTTTTTAGTAAATAACTCATCTATTCCACTCTTGAAGCAGTCAGTACCTAGCTCGATTGTTTGATGTGCATTGTATGGTGTTGCTTGACGTGATGGAGAAAATTTTGTTTTCTTGGACGATTTGTACGCACTCTTTGAAAAACATTCGGCAAAGACATGCCTTTTTGCGAAATTTCGATTAACATTTTTTGTCCCCCATTTTGACGAATGAGCACTCGTTGGACGCGGAATAATGAGAGGAAACTAACAGTAAAATATTTCTGACCGAGACTTGCTAGTTTCAAAAAATATGCCACAAAAACTCTTAGTGTGTGGCCTGATTTCTGGTGGCCTTTCCTATGCAGTTTTTTTGACCGTATGACGATTGTTTTCTAGAGGAATGGTAGCAACATTTTATCAGCACGGCTAAAGAATCAGTCAACTAGTCAACTACTTTTTTACCGATATGTTTTATTTGCTTTTCACTATGTTGGTTAATCGTCATCTGGAAAAAGCCACTACGACGATTCATTTCTCTCTCATAGCAGTAATTTCATATTCAAGTTTCTTAACCTAATACAATTTCGATCAAGGCTTTTGTCTGACCTTGGTTGAATTTCTTGAGTATTTTTTGCTCTAACCAACTCGCGATATATTTTGGTCGTCAGTGCAGAATCCATCGAGCATGATTAGAAAGATGTCCATCCAAGTTATTATTTTTTTTTTATCATAGATATGCCCCGAATGGACAATTGATATCCCAGTAGCTGAACCCGTTGCACAGAAGCAGTATATTGTATGAGTTCTCGCTGGTTTTTGAGACTACGGTAGTTCGTTCTCATGACTTATCCTTGAGTTAACTACGCCTACGTTGGAATCCATTCACTATATTCATTTAATAGTCATTAGGGATGGTGCTTTATTGTCAAATAATGGTTTTTTCAAGCACAATTCTTGAGCAAAATTGGATTTCCATGATGTACATATTTAATACTTTGATCGAAAAAAAATGTATACTTGAATAAATAATAATAAATATGAATTGTATTAATTTACTATGTCTAAAAAAATTAAAGATTGAAATAAAATATGAAACATAATCTTTAACAAAGTAAATCTTTTTCAAAATGTCGTATTAACGTAAATATTGAATGGAAGAATTTTTAGACATTTTTATTTTACGATTCTAAATTAAATCAATAATTACAAGAGAGAAACTAACCGTCTCGCCCTATTCTATCTGTGACTGATTCTAAGAATTGTGAGTTCGAGCACCGATAAAAATAAATAAAAATTGCGTAAATATTGATATGAACTCCAGTTATTTGCAAATAAAATAAATAAATAAATTAAACCCTTCGAAGGGTTTGGAAATCTACGCATAGTCGAGAAAAAATTCTACTTAGATGAAAACAGATTGTTTGACTCTCTTAATATTATCTTTTGTTGGGCTCATCATATACAAATTTTATTGATATCACATTTCATATAATAATGTATGCAAAAAAGGGAAATATTTTTATATGACCACTTCGATAGGTTTGTAGATGTCCAAATAACCACGTAATAAAAAAAAACCTTCGTCGCTTAAGTTAGGTAGTCAAGATCTTAAAAACTGATTCGTGAAGGGGTATATACACTTTTTGTTATATCACAATTCGTAAATCCGAATTTTCTTGTTACATAATCCGGATCTCGGGTTTTTCGGATTTACTGACAGCACAAGTTTCATATATTTTTGGGTAATCCAGTTTTGGTAAATTTTTGTAAAGATTAGTGGTAACTGCATTTCAAGGCAACATTTCTATTTTAACGTATATTTGGAAATTGGTTGATGATATGTTGATATAGTTCTTAAATTTTGATTGTTGTACTTTTATAGAAACTACAGTTTTAACGCATTAATATGTTTGACCATTGTGAAGATCCAATTTTTTGTAAATTTATCAAGCTCTATAGTGCCATAAATAAGCTATCATAGACACGAGTTATAAAGGCTTTGTGCGATTGCGTATTTAAATGAGCTTTTTATACAAGCAGATATGTAAAGTAATAAATTCATTATAGTGCGAAAATTATAGTTGCGGGTAAATTTATCGTTTATAAATGCATAAATAGCGTCTTAAAAGCCTTTGAATTTTAGAAATTATTATGTAACCTACCATCAAACTTTTGAAGCAGTTTATGAGAAAATATGAACAGTACAATTGTAAGGCGATTTAAGCGATATTTTTAACAAAAAAGAAGTATTAGTTTTCTGTAGGCTGAAAACACCACAATGTAGACATAAAAAATCTGCCAGTATTTCAATGTTGTAAGAAAACTGAGCTTTACACCGATAGGTAAAACTTTATACAAAACTACACAATTCTCATGTCAATGCGAGATCCTGCCTATCTATCAATTACCTACTTTTCGTATAATACTTAAATAGGAAGGAGCTTTTTATATCCTAAGGCCGTTTGCACATCTAAAAATGAAATCAAACGAATAAATAGTTCCACACCGAAAATTCGTCTATGTTTAAAAATCAAAAACGAACAAATAAAAGATGAGTTGGGTTTGTATCAAATTTAAATAATTTTCAATATCTGTTAGCTTAGGGCAAAATTTATGTTTTTCGGTTCAGTGTTTTTGTTCTCGTTTTTGATGTGCAAACGGCCTAAATTAAAGCAGTGCTATCATAATTTTAACACATAGAAATAGCGATGATAGTACATCGAAATTTATAATATACACTTTTTGCATACAGTAATTTTAATAAAAAAATATGGTCGTATTCATAGACGGATACATTTGAGCAACTTCTACGTAGGGCTTCCATACAAACATTTCCGAGATTTTTCACACTTAGGTATAGGTACTGAATTCTTTGGAGTATACATAAAAGCCCATAAGCAATGTCATGTCAATGTTTACAGGCTGAAAAACAGTTGTTTACTTATTACATATTTTCTAGATGAAAACTGTGTTGCCATACCTCGTCGTTAACAATATAATAGTAGAAATTTATATCGACACATCTGTTTCCTATTAGTAGTGACTGTTTCACTTCTTTTAAGGTGCTACAGCACTAAGATCATACCTATACAACTGCAAGCAAATAGTTTCGCCCATTTTGAAATTGTGAAATTTCTGATTGGATAGCTGTGTAGTTTTTTACATGCGATTTTAGGTGATAATAATCCTAACTATAATTTAGATTGGAATTAGTTATTTACTTTATACGACTATATGACATAAAAATATTAATTACGCAATTAATTAGTTTTGTATTCAATGTTATCAATTTCTCGTCAAAATTCAAAGTACGTACGGTAGGAGGAAGAAGGAGTAAGATGGCATACTATAACACTAACTAAATTTAATAGCGTTATATCGTATTATATATATACAGGGTGTTTCCCACTAGGAGGTCAGTAGAGCGGGAGGTGATAGTACTCAGATAGATAAACAAAAAATTGTATGGCAGGGGGGGCATATCAACCGTTTAGGAGTTACAGGGTAATTAAGAAAAAAGGGTAGTTTTTCACAAAACACCCTGTATCTTAAAAACTACAGGGTGCATGGCCACAGTTAGGAGCTCATTGTATGCAGAGCTCCATGGCTTTTCGAACGACTGCTCAATCAGCCCCATAGCCCTCTCAAGAATTATCGTTGTCTAAACTCAAAATTTCGGATTTTCTTACCTTTTTTTTTAATTTAACTTCTATTATTTGTGCAAAAAGGTCGGTAACATAAATTTTTTTACAAAAAGTGTAAAGTGTAGGCTTTCTTCTTTAATATGACCTAATACACCTAATGTGCCATCTGAAGCCCTTTAAGAGTTATTAGCTCTAAATCTATTCTCAAACCTATTTTCAAACCTTTTCTCAACGATAATTTGTTCCCTTAGCACGTCATTTTACAAAATATCGTCTAATTTCGGTGTGACCTGAATAGGTTATTAGTTAATAACTGTTTAAAGGCTGGTGTTAACACATAGGGTGTAATAAGTCAACTTAAAGAGGAGAGTCTACAGTTTACAGTTTTTATAAAGAAAAAGGTATGTTAACGACCTTTTTGCAAAAATAATAGAAGTTAAATTAACAAAAAGGTACGAAAATCTGAAATTTTGCGGTTTAGACAACGATAATTCTTGAGGGGAGAGGGCTATGGGGCTGATTGAGCAGTCGTTCGAAAAGCCATGGAGTTCTGCATACAATGAGCTCCTAACTATGACCATGTGAAAAACAAGCTTTTTTTCTTAATCACCCTGTAAGCCCTAAATGGTTTATACGCCTCCTCCCCCCCCCCCCCCCCCTACCATACAATTTTTTGTTCATCTATCTGAGTACTATCACCTCCCGCTATACTGACCGCCTAGTGGGAAACACCCTGTATAATCTCAGTTTCCTTAATGACTCTGCTCATAACATGTCATTTGAAAAACAAAACTTTTCTAATATATTCCCAAATGTTCCCGTAAGCACTGTATAAAGTTCGAATTTAACGAATTATTGCCATACAAAACATATTTCTTGATGATTTTATTAAGCCAGTATTGAGTTCAATGGTAAAAAAATTATATTTCCTCCAAAATAAAATAGATGGAGCTATGAAATCTCCACGCATTTATTTTAGTAGTAATTTTAATGCATCACACATTAAAATTTGTAGGTAGTATATAGTAAAAGTTTTACATTTTATATTTTTTATATTCTTTTAATGCTTGAAAACATTTTTAAATTGGAGTTATGTAATTGAAAATTAAGTCTAATATTTTATTTTTTCTAAATAAAAATTATATCAAAATTTTAATATTATTTATGTGGAGACCTAAGTTTAAATATAATTATGTTTAGGATTCTTGCAATTAAACTCAATACTGGAAAATTGACTTTAGAGTAATTTATTTATTTATTTATTTAATTTGAAAGTTTAGAAGATATTACACAGACAGAGTAAAATAAAATAATATCTTAAAATAATTAATGTAGTAAATCGTAATAAAAATATAAAAAGGAGAAGAATAACAAAATAAACTAAATTTACAAAATAAGAACTAAAGCCTAAAATAATTATATGAAAATATAAAAAAATGTGAAATAAAGTAAACTAAAGTTGTAAGACTAAGAAAAAATACAAAGTATACAATAAATTTATCCAAAATTAAACTATAACTATAAAATGTAGACTACTGACGGAGACTTAAATCTTATATCAAAATTAGTAGATGCCATTTCATTTTATGTTCATGGGTTCTAGGTATCTAGTTGCAAAGTGTAAATAAAATTGGCAAAAATATTCTACTAGACATAATATCTTCAGTTGAGGTATATGCCACCGTAATGAAAATACCGTTTAGGTAGATCTATGATTTTTTAATCAGCATACGACGTTAGAAAACGCAAACTATATAATTGCTCGTTTCCATTCCGGGAAGTTTTTTTTAGATATATAGGTGTAGGTTTTACAAAGACAGGAACCGGAGTTCTATTCCTTGGGGACTATATTCCAGTCAATAGGGACTAAATAAGACCTTTGCCCTACAAAAAGTGCGGTAGTTGTGTTTTTTATATATATTATGCAGATCCGGGCCGCGATAAAAAATCCAAGTTTAGACCCTAGGGAGGATTCCGCGCGGTCTGCCATGTTGAGATTAAAGGCACCAAAAATTGGTATTTTCAAAATAATTTCTCAACGGTTGATCGTACCGCAAAAATGTAAAATATAAATTTGAAGAAGGCTAAGTTCTCAAAAATTTTTTTGTAAGTCTGATGTGTAACGAGTTACAACGGCGGCAACGTGATCATTCTTCCCAGGAAATGTATACATATAGTACCATTTATACAGGGTGTTTCATCCATGGTGGTCCATGGGCCAGGTGGTGATAGTAGTCACCTAGTCAAACAAAAATTATAAGGCATGGGGGGAGCGGCATCTCAACCGTTTCGGAGTTACAGGGTGATTAAGAAACTTCGTTAGTCTTTCACAAAATACCCCGAATTTTAGAATGTACAGAGTTTACGGCCAATTACAGAGCTTATTGTATGCAGAGCTTCATGACCTTCCCAACGACTATTCGACCAGCTCCATACTCTGCTCTCCTCAAGACATATTTTTACCACTTTTTTCGTGTTCAAAAATACAACTGAATGTCTAAGTAAATTTTGTGAGTTAGATTTGCTAAAAGTTGGTGCTGGTTTTGAAATGCAGCATTTTTTCATTCGAAGCATTAAAAATCCTTACTGGAAAGTCATTGGAAAGATGATGTTTTGAAATTCTAAAAATACAAAAAAAAGAGTAATTTTTAACCAATATGCAATTGCAGTAAGGGAGTTTTGCAGCTAGAACTAGATTTAGGATAGAATTTAATTACGATAAGAGACATTTTGGTCTCTTCTGGACTTTCTATTTTATAGCCAATATGCCCAATAACGAAAAGCAATCACCTTAATTTTCTACAACACCTATGTAAATATATATGGCTTATTGCTTTAAATTAAAAATACTATTACTTATTAAAAAAAAAGAAGCTAGCTCATTTTTTTCGTGTGAAAAAAATTAGAATTTAACTTAATTTTCCATACATACATATATGGATCGTAAAAATTAGTTGCTACATTCTTACCATATAATTTTTTCAAAAGATGTTTTAACGTAAAATTAGTCGAAGTTATGGATTTCGATTATTATTCTTATTTAATAAAAACACAGTTCAAAATAAGGTATTCCAAATTTATTTGAAAAAAAAACAATAAATATTTTACTATTATTTATAAGACAATATGCGCAAATATTATCAATTAGTAGAACTGAGGTAAACTAGTTGTCTGTGGTTACATTTCTGTTTGTTCTTTGAATGTCTTCTACAAGAGCCTTATTATAATACTGAGGGATGGATTGATTAGGACCACATTTTACACTCCTTCATAGATGAATACATGTATATACAGAGACTATTTTCCATTATTTCAGTTATATCATCTACTTTATATGTATTATTCAAATTCTTCACCACACATCTCGAATATATAAAATACTAGCCTCTTTCGTAGTTCGAGTTATCATTGGAGCTATCCCCAAATAACTAATTTTCGTTTTTGCTATTTTCGCAGTCACTTAGTTTTCCTTAAGTAATTTCCTTAATTTACTTCTCTGAAAGCTATATTTGATATTTATGTTTGAAAATTCAGTAAAAAAACATGCAAATCAAAACAATTAATTGAAATTATAAGGGTTAGTTACCTAAAAAATAAAAAGGAATTCAATAACCCGCAAATATCTCCACCAATTAGACCTCAGGAGGTTGTTCTGATCATAAATTTTACTAACGTAAAGCGCAAATTTACCATTCACTGCTTCTGTAATTCAAAAAAGGACACAATTCAGAAAATACTACCTACTAAAATAAAATGTTTTTGGGGTCAGTTTGAAATATTGTGCTATCAAAACCTTGAGTTATGTGAGGTTTCATTTGTGTTTCCAATGTTTTTCACTGCATATGTTGTTGCTTTCTTCATTCCTCAGATACATACGGCTGTGTAGTCTAGACAAGAAGTTGAACTTTTTCCCCAAAATTTGTCGTTGAAGGTAAATCGGGATATAATCCACACTCAACTGGGAATATATAACAAACATTCTTGTAAATCATTAATAAGGATAAAGGATATATGTGTGAGGGGTGGGGTGGATTCCCAAAGGGCTTCGCATAATGTCTTGAAAGTCTTGAAAGTATGCCCTTCAATTTGATTGAGTGTTTGAATGTGCTGCTGCCTCTTTATTTGGTTAATTATATTAAACCACGACTAATCATTCTAGTGCGAGCTGATACGTACTTCTCACACATACCCAAAGAACATTGGAATTGAATTGTATAAATTGAAACATCACGTGCCAGAAAAGAATACAAAGTCCAAAAAAGGTTCATATGTAACTACAATATGTAAGTACGAGTGAATAAAACTTGTCAGATCTTTTCTTTATTTAGTACTTGTCCAGCAATTAGTCCTTGTTCCTTTTGCGTTAATAAGTTCCTCCGTAGTTGAGGCTAGTTAACTCCTCTCGTTTCTTATAATTGAAGGTATTTACCCTTTTAACTTTTTGCTTTTGTATATTGTCGACTTCATATTTGTATATGTATAGTACTCCCACGTTCTTATACAATTTTATTATAGGTTGCTTAGGTTAATACTGTTAGAGTTCAGTCCTAGAACTAAATCTTATAAGATGCCCATCATAATTAGTTTAACTCCGGACATTCCATAAACATACATACATACATGCATAGGAAAACTTGTCCTTACCCTTCAATTAGGGACAAGCTCAGGAGAGCACAAATTAAGTTATTTAGTTTAAGTTCTATTTTTACTCCACAATTTTCTGCCATTTTATAACACAGCTCTTGTAGCAAAATTGCCCCGTAAGGAAGGAAACAATTTATAATCCGAATGAAGTGTCTATAGGGAATCAAAAATGTCACCAACATTGTGATTCGTAAGAAGCTTTCCTATAAAAGACAAGAGAGGTTGTTTTTTTATGGGTTAAAGTCAAGAAAGGAAATAACAATGTAAGCTCATAGGACTTGGATAAAATCTGTAAGGTATTTTAAATTGGGTCATCTAATTACAGATTGTCTTCAAACCAAACTTCTAGTCATGCACAATTTTCATTTAATATTGTCTGCTCCCTCAGGAAATTGTTTCAACAAATTTAACTATGTAAGTTGCTCGTTAGTCTGCTTTACATAAAGAACCCACACTTATTTTGGAGAACGACAATAATTGCTAATTGGATTACTATGTATGTATAATAATTATAAATTTATCAGTGATTTATGATATTCGTCATGTTAATCTGGAAAAAGTGTATCTCTTGGGAATATGCCCATTATTTTTGAAGATGTGCAAGTTCTTGGGAATAGTTTGAAGAAGATAATTGAAGGATGAAGTAGGATTGTATTATATGTGGTTCGCTACGAGAGGCTTCGAAAAATATACTGTGCGGGTAAATACATAAGCGATGGACAAGAGCAAGTCTTGCAGAAGAAATATCACTAGAATCAGTTATATTTACTATAACTGGAAAACATAGTTGAATATGATATCAGTAGAAGATCTTGATATGCCTCCTCGCGTGTATCCCTAATCTTAGAGTTGGCTCAAATATCGAACGTTGTGAACTTCTTTTATATCAAATTAAGTGCTAGAAAGCGACAAATACTGATTCAACTCCGACTACCATTGCTTTTCAATTCATTCAAGGATAAGATCCAAACGAAGAAACGTGAGATTAAATGGAATCCTCAGATAGATGACCCAATACAAAATTATACATATGGTTATGGGACTTAGTGAAATCAGATGGCATGATACCTGAGAGTATAATTGCGCCGATGAGAATTCTACCTTATGCTGATGGTAAGCACATAGAAACTGAGTGGACATAATACTCACCATACAGCTCTGATGTTATAGATATCTGCTTGCATTCGAGGCACTAGAATGTAAAACACGACCACCATTATGCTGATATGGAAGTAGACGATTTATATACTTAGCAAAAGTAGGTACTTGATTTCAACTCTACTCTAAAGGAAGTATCGCTTGACATGAATGCATAAATTATCCCTAACATTACTAATAACGTGGTTGAAGAATTAACTAACTAACAGTAATATCAACTTCATCATTGAATTCTATAAGCTTGTTAACTAATTATTACTGAGCCATATTTTTAACATAAGAAGACAGAAAAAACCCTGCATAATAAGCTTAATGCAGATGACTTGACAAATAAGTTCTATCGAAACACAATTTAAATGTGTTTTCCTTAAGAAGACAACATAAATGAGGAGTGAAGTATGAGATCAATTCCATTTTGTCCAGCTGCCGAAGAAAGATACAAGGTACAAAATTAAAACTGTGAACTACACAGGTATTTGCATTGCAAAACGAGTACTGCGGACTATATGGATGGATGGATTGAAAAGAGGTTGAGTCCTAGAACGTAAGCCACTACAAGGCCCATTGTTAACCCTGCGGACTATATAGTGGAAATGACATCAAGCTGTATCAAATAATTATCGGGGTATTATTCTGCTTAAAATACGCTGAAAAAAGGACAGAATGTTAAGTTGTTGATGAGTGATGAGAACAGTTCAGGGGGAGTACGTTTCTAATATTGTAAGCAGGGAATATGTACATTGCTCAGAAGAATTACATACGTGCAATCTCTGCTACTTAGTAATTGAGAACTATCCAAAAATAGGGTGATAACTGCTATTAAGTCGCTGGGTAACCCTTAACTTGTAGAAATAGGATTATATCCTGTCAGAGTTGCTGAAAATATAGATTATATAGATTCAAGATAGTAAACAAATGTCCCCAAGCCTTGTACATAAAAGGATTAGATAGAAGCTATGCTAGTAAGAATGTTATAGAATGGGTATATAATAAACTGTGACAACTGGGAAAATTCGATTTAGTATCACCTGTGGGAAATATCCTTATTTACGAATACTTGATCCTAGAGAGAGAAAAAAACAATAGGGGTATTCACTCTTTAATGTATCAGTGTAACCGATGTAAATATACAACAAGAATTTACAACAAAGAGTGCACACTCTTTAGCCTTTAGCTTACTTCGAAATGTAATTATGGGAACAGGGAGATAAAATGGCAGACCGTAGCAGCTCTCCCCGGCCCCGGAAAAATTAAGAAAATCCTCAAATTCCTAGGATTCATAGTTATCCTAGAAAGAAAAATTGTGAAGATCCGGTTAAAAATAGCTGAGATAAAAACTAAAGTATCTCAACTATTTATGAAAAGAATGGCTTGAATTAAGCAAATGATGGTTTTTCATAGAATTTTTTAACCGTTTAGGTTGTTTCCCAAGTTTTTATTTCTACTATTACTACTTAATTATACACTATTTCAGTATAATGTCAGCGGATAAAATGAAGCCTGTTTTGTTGGGAACGGCTATTTCTTAACAGTTTAGAAGAAATGTAGAACAACCTCCTTTTACGGCAATCTTTGCCGCTTTTTGCCGTGACAAAATGTAAAAATGTACAATTTACCTTTACGGAATAACGGTGGTTCGGAGTATTTTTTTTGTAAAGATGAAAAAGTTTCGTAATCGAGCACTTATGCCTATGATTGAAAAAAAATTAGAAAAATAACTCACATGTAGTAATGGCGTATATGGGACCCAGATGGGGAAAAACAGTGAAATTCGGCAGTAAAAACTCAGTGTGTAAATATCTCGAATTGAAAATAAAAACCTTCTAATAGATAGAAAATTTTATTACCTTTAATTTAGATGCAACATTTTTTCTCTAGGGGCATCCCTTATAATGCAGAGTCCGACAAAGTAAAAAAGTGGTTTTCAGTTAAAACGTAATCAAGTTTTAGAGGGTGGAAAAAATATACTATGGAGTATACCGGATTGAAATTTAAAAAACGCCATTCGATAGAGCTCAGCGGGGGCTTTAAATAGGCGCCCCACATGTCATATTTGGGGTTTGGGGAGGGTGGGGTAACAACCCCGCACCTTAAAATACCCCCAATCGAAACTTTTGTTTCGATAAATTTAATCGCCTTGTCGAACTAAAGACGAATATCAATTTCGTTTTTTGAACGTTCCCCTCCTCATCCCGCAAGAAAAGTTCAAATTTTGAAAATAATTAAAGCTAATTTCTAAACTTCAAATACAATTATTAAGTAATTTAGGGCGGAAAAAGAAAATCGATCGCACCAATTTGTTTTTCGGTGATGTTTTATTAAGTTTTCCAGAAAGTTTCATGCTCATGTTTTGGGCTCACAAATTTGCAATACCTTTTTTTGTGGGGGAAAACCATGATGCGGGTAGATGTAAATTGAACACCCTGCTAAATCAACCGAGTACCACGTAGATTAAATACGAGTGCACCAGTCGATAGTCTTCAAAAGGATCTTTCATTTGGCACACTGGAAATTTTCCTAGGACACTCCACTCCGCAGCTGCATCCGCTGACGTTTGACGTTCAATCTCAGCTTCTTAGTACAACTATACAACCCGGTTTACACTGCCAATTTGTGAATGTAAAAATACAAGACCCTTGTATTGTATTGCATTTTATATGCATAAGCCTTTTATGACTTTACTGGGTCGTAATCAAATACATCTTTTACAACGATACACTCTTTGATACTACATTGCGTGAATACCCCTAATATTTTTATTAATAATGAAAAAGCAGCAAGGTAGGATTTTTAATGGACAAAATTTCGGCCTACTGCTTACCTAAATTTTGTATACTACGAAAAGATCTTCGACAGAATTCAGGTATGGAGACACAGAGCTGCCAAAAATATTATTGAATTTGTGAAGCGTTGTTCTCCATACAATGGAAGAGTATCCAATAGCATTATCAGAAACTCCGGAATTCGCCAAGGAAGGGTACTTTCACCGCTATTATTCCTTCCTCCTTCAATATGAAATCAGTATACTGCTCTATGGTTGCAAAGCATGGAAGGTTACTTAATTCAGGTTTTCGACTGAAACTCGAGAGGAACCCATTCAGCAGGACGACCAAGAAGTACTTTGAGCAGATAATGTTTTTCAAAAATCGCATTAAGTAATAAAGATATCTTGAGGAATTTGGGGAATTATTTGGGTACGATAGAGGAGTTTCAGCCTACTATCTACTCTGGGGAAAGTTATATTCCATATAATAAAAGAGTTAATAAATCTAATGATCCTGTTGATCATTCAATCTAAGAAAATATCACTACTGCAGGGATCAAATTACTATCGTGCAGATCTTTACGCAATAATCAACCAAACTACAGTATATCCTGTGCTTTGCTTTCATGGGTTATGGACAGATACTATACAGAAATTTATATGGGAGGCTTTCCAAAAAATTTAGTAAGTCAAGTTATATACAGTTCTCTCCGACATATACCAATTTATAAAGATGTGAACTCTTTTTATCTTTCCCAACAAATATTAAAGGACGTCTTTTGTCGATAGACTTGAAAGAAGAACATGCAGCAAGCACTGGTTATTGCCAGATTGCCTCTCATACTTATACCTGATGATATCTGTTTCCAGACTTAGCATCCAAACCATATGAAGCAGTATCTAACGAAACCGAAAGAAAATGATACGGATATACAGCTAGCACTTTACACAGAAATCTGGATAGCCACAAGCGGAGGTTGTTGAAATATATTGGAAATCTACCGGTTTTCGAAGATTTTCTCAGTTGTATTATAACATGCTCTGGCCATAGTAGAGGAAGTACGAGCAAAGCAAAATCTTTCTATGCTCATCTGCATCATATTGAGACCCAACACAAGATTTCATACAAAACAATTTGTCTTCGGTAAATTCTAGAAATTGGTTTGGAAGTTAGAATTACTAATTAACAATTATGGTGTCGACCGTGGTGGAGGGAAGTGGGTTGCTGATAAAATTTAGAGAAAAAAATTGAATTGAAGCTACACAAGACTATAACTGGAACCCTAAAAAAATAGTAATCAGCGTAAAGAAACCCATGTTACCACAGAAACTTGAAGTTGCTGGACTGAATTATGTAAAGAGTGCTGAACAAAGCAGAGCCAAAGGACTGGAATCAACAATGTGAAATGGTGTCGTATTCGCATAAGACGTGCTCCGATGTTTGATCTTCTTCGAGACATAGTCTACATACATCAGTGGATGGTATACCTATACGATGCATGTGTTTATTTATTTTGTTGTTGTCCCGTTAGGACTTCTGTAATAATTGCGAGTTGATTCGACAGCTGCTTCAAAATATCTAGGTTCTTCTTTGTTAAAGCTCCTTTAATAAGCAATTTCACTTGTCTGTCACCTGTCGTTGAAGTCCATCTCTGGTCCATTTGGATTTGAATCCAGTTATTCATGATTAGTTTTACGGTGTCGTAGGAGATACCGCAATATGGTTCCGGGTCTATGAGGGAATGGATTCTCCCTTTTCTGCCAGTAGGTCCGTTTGCGTTATCAATCCCATCAATTCATTAATGTCCTAGAAACTATTGAAGTGTCAGGTGGTTCCTTGTGCCAAGGTTTGTTAATGCTTGAATACATTCTCACATTAACTTCGTTTTGACTTTAGGTAATGAGATGGCTTTCAATGTAGCTTGACTATCTTTATAGATATGTATTTTCCTATTAGTGAAGAATCGGCTGAGGTTATCGTATGCACATCTCGTGACGGCATAGACTTCTACCTGGAATTTCGAGGCGTATTTTCCTCGGCTTTGATAGATATGAGCTCTTGGATTTACATCAAATAATCTTGCTCTTACTCCTTTCTCGGTTTTAGAACCGTTGGTTTACCAGATTAGGATTTGTATCTATTTCCCCCCTATTTGGTATCTTAATTTTGAGAGGGAGACAGAGGTTGCGTTTAACGATCATCCTATCTGATATCATATCCAATATTGGATTTGCTTCCATTCGTTCCGTTATAGTGCGCAGGTCTTTGGATTCCCATGACCTATACCCATTATGCCAGCCTCTTTTTCAACGACGTTGCTAAGTTCTGGTAGATTCAGTATTGTCTCCAGAGCGCTGCTAGATGTTGTGCGCTTGGTACCAGTTCCACTTAGACATGCCATCCTTTGGAGCTTTCATATACGATGGAATAAGGAGACAACTGCATCATTGTATTTCTGCATAATGTATGATTATTAATAATAGCACAGTAATGCAAAACATTTAAATATTGAATATAAAGTTATAAGGTAAAATCTATTACAAAAAGACTGACGACTAATTCTCTCCCGCAAGAAACTATCCGCTCTTGTCATTTTCGAAAGTTCCTAAAATGTTAACAATTTCATTTTAAATGATATAATGAATGTGAATCTGTGAGATATTCGAAAAAGTTTGTTGCCCCAAATGCTGCACCCAAAACATCCCATGTAACAATTTATTTCATTCAGAAAGAAATCTATCTTCCTCTTCATGCATAACTCTTCACGTAGAAAGATACGCATTTGACACTTAAAGGTCTTCAGTATAAAGATCTTCTCATAAACGTGCTAGAAACTCTTTTAAGATACTATCGCCTTTGCACTTCCAACTGAACTTTAGCCTATCCTACATGGGAGAAAGGGCGTGTATGCTGTATGCCCTCATATCAACATTTCTCTAAATCAAAGAACCACAGACAGTATCGGCTGGCAGAACTAGCAACAAAGTAACATATATGTACATATGTTTGGATAAGTGGCCTCAGATTTTTGTACATACAAGAGCATATTGAGTCCAGGCGAATGAACAATGTAAGATCAATCATGGCTGTCATTTTGCCACAAAAGGAAAGTAATTTGCCTGGCCATAATGCGACATGACATGCCTTTCAACAAAAAGACTTCTTCCAACAAGGAGGAAGTTTTCAATTTTTTTTTTTAAGTCGAATCGAGTCGAGAGGTGAAAGTGTCATTAAACCTCCCGGAATCGTTTATATGGAATTAATCCAATTAGTCATCTCTCGTTTCCTGATGAATATTAAATGAAAAAAGATACTTTCGATTTTCTTTGTGTACTTTGTCAAGAGAGAAGATTTTCTTGTGGGTAGCCATACATAATATCTAGGTACGCTCATGCATACGTTTTAGGCTCAGTTTAATGGCATGTGACCTTATTTATATCTTATATGTCAGACTGGAGATGCCTACATAGATCCATCGATTCAAGAGAAAATGTCGTTTGCAAATCTTAGAGAAAACAAATTGATGATCCACCGCAAGGTTTTTCGAATGAAATCAAATGTGAATGTCAGTCGTTAAGCGAAACTGCATCGTCTAGTCAATGGTCAATAAAGCCTTAATGATGGTAAGGAAATTTCAATTGTTTCTGTTTAACTTAGTAACAAACATATGACAGGATGGTAGCGCATCAATTTGAAATGCTTATCTTCAATAAAGTCCTGGTGAGTGTGCTCTGGCTAGCCCTGGATAATGATACTGTTTGCTAGATCACGTTCAATTTGGCACCTGTTTCAGTGACATTAGGACTTAGATTAAATTCATTAAGTCCAATGTGGGTGAATGTATGTAGAATTGAGATTTCCACTATAAGTGGATTTTGGCATTCATATGACACATGAATAGAAATAAAAAGTTTTTTTCAGTGATCGGTTTATTTTTTTCTGATTACTACAATATAGGGATTCAAGGGATTCACGTGGGATGTAGAAGATTACGTTGACATCATAGCGGCAGCAAGTAAAGATTTTATATACGATGAACTATGGACATCTCAGTCTAGATGTGATTTCAGAACGGCCGTGTTGTGCGTATTTAAAGAGCAGAATTACAAATGTAATGGATGGAGGTTCGAATATCACCGCGCAAGATTTTTTTTACATATTGTCGGTGATTTTGCATAACCGCGAGATTAGCAGATTAGCAATATCATATCCGCCTATATACATACATAGGGCAGCAATATTCAATTTCGCAGTTAATGGTATCTTATCTAAGAAACTATTTATCAATTTTATATCTAAAATTCAAAGATACGTTTCACGCCCTATCCCAAATCTCAATGGCAATAATTTTGTTATTATAATAAAAAAAAGAAGTTTGGCATCTTCTCAAAGCTTGACTTTGACTTTAACTAACACTGTAGTGACATTAGCCCATCCCATACGAGTATTCTTGATGCAGTATGCATACCAGTTTTCTAGGGAAGAGGTGACAATAAGCAAAGGGATATCTCTACACTTTGCAGAGATATCTCTGCGAGTAGGTATAGTTAAGTGGGACCCTGGGTACATTAGGATATGGGGGCTTCCTAGCAGAAATTATTTTCTAAGATACTTTGGGTTATCAACAGTACTGGTAACCTAACCTAAAGGATGTTAAGGCTTATCGCCTAGTGGAGACTTTTTTGTCACGTAACTCTTTTGTCACCACGGTCCATTTCAGAGTCTAAATTGGCGTGACATACTCTGGCTAACAAATTTTAGGTGACGAAACTATCAACGCGTCTTCACAAATTAATGATTGTCCACCCACTGGTAACGTTTTTTGTCGCCCCTTGACTATAAGGAAGAAACTTACGCATCTGTTTTTGAAAAATATCTCCTGCAACCATAGTGTGAAAGGAAGTATTAACACTGGAAGTATAAATGAGACCACCCCTACACAACAAAACTCTGAATGAATACTCTGATAACAATTGAAAAACTGAGAAGAAATATCCATGAAAATGTTTATAGACCTTAGAGTTACAGCAGGTCTCTTTCCGGATTCAATTGATGATCGCATATTGGTACTTTAGTAAGTTATAGTAGGTCTCAAAATCTGTAGTAGTAAACCATCAAATCGTTCAACACTCATACGGAAATGTCAACGGAATTTTTCAGGATAAAATCGTAGTTTATCAAATATGAAGTGAAATTTTCCTTTAAGTAGCATTTCGCTCCAAATTGGAAGAACCCTTCTTTCGTTGATATTTTCTATATCCTTATGACAAATACACATATTACAGCTGCCTCCACGAAATTTATATTGATGAATGGTGATATAAAACATGACTTTTTGAGCTGACAGTTACTCAATTGTGCGTACTAAACTAGCCCAAGACGACAGGATGCGACAATGACCACAAAGTTCTATGACAAAAAACATCCAGTGGACGTTAGGTCTAATAAGAAACGACAGTACACAAAGTTTTGCTGATTACCAAATACCTACATGAAAAAATGGGGAAAATTTAAAAAGTACTTTTTATGAAAATTTGTTTCCATGTATTGAAGTTCGAATAAACTCGACGGTCTACTTTCAGTAGCCAAATTATAACTGCTAAACTAAATTGTAGGTTAGTCTTGAAGAATTTGTCATCGGTTGGTCTACTATCACAGCAGCCAGGGGGCACCATGGTTCGCCGGACCATGAGCCAGTGCTCATCTGGCCTATGGGTAAAGATGGCTCTGGTTGTATAAAATATAAATGTCTGGCAAACAGAAGGAACAAATAGGAGTAGTTTATCTGGCACTAACACATAAATAAATGAACTTCTTATATTGTGTGAAAACACATTTTAGACATTAACATTTGTTTCCTGTCCTGCTACCTGAATGGACTTTTCATAGCTGCGAAATAAAAGAAATCAAAATAATTTTACGTTGATATTTTTATAATTTTTCTCGGATTTCCTATTTCTATATCTTAGTAGATTTAGGTTTTGTTATTTAAAACATCGCAGTTGGCTTTTATTTTATATATTTGCCGAAATTGATTGAGAAGCAATTAGTCCAGCCATTGAAGACATATATAAAATAGGTCTTTCGGTAGGAAACGTCAAGCAGAGTTGAAATTTGGAAGATTTGTACATTTCGGTATCCTATGGTCGCAAACTCGGAATATTAATTAGGATACCGAACTGGACCAATCTACCATCTCCTTGAGCTCGTTTTACCTAAGCCAGAATTTACCCATTGCCTAGACTAAATGCATTATTTTAACATTTCATTAATTTGTTTATAATTTGTGGATTACTGAGACAAAAATTTAAAAATGTTTCGTAAAAAATGTATATTTGCTCTAGCAGCTTATATTGTATAGAACAATTATTTTGTTTCCCGCGCCTTTTCTAGATAATGCTAGATAAGATAATTATTTTTATGAGTATGCAAACAAATACATTCATACACCCAATCCAGATGAAACCAATTACCTTGGAACCCAACCATCTCCGATTTGGATACCAAATGAAGCTTAGTGCTTTGTATTTTTACAAAAACATATAGCAGCACCAAGCGAAAAAGATTTTTGTTAATAATATTTTTTTTTAATAGTATTATGCACAAGAGAGAACTTCTAGCACTTGTTTTCTCTATTTTTATTTGGAAGTTACAAACCATATCTATTCATTTATACTTTCTTTTTCTACTGAGGACTTCTAGGACTTTTTTTCTTTTTTGTATTTAATTTTAAGGCTATAAGCTTATCTATCTAGGTGCATAAAATTCGAGAGTTTTTCTTTCAATTGCCGAATAATCTTTTCAGTGTCTTCGATCCCTTCAATTTCTTCAGTTACATTCTAAGGAACTTCTAATATCATCTCTTTTATTTTATTGGATACATATGTACACTTTGGTGCAGGGTAAGCTTCCTTTCTTAAGTCTTAAATCACTTGAGTGCTTCCCATTGAAATTAAGGTTATGATGAGCGATTCTAAGTTAGTCTGAATAAATTCCTCGGATTTTCCTGTGGACGTGCTTGTGAGTCTGCATTTGATGAGCGAAGCAAATCTACGTCAAGATCGGTCAAGCTCAAATACCGCTGTTGCAGGTTAGATGTTCCTGTAACTTTCTGAAGAGTTTTTTGGCTGCATGGCACCATAGATTGTTTTTTGTTTACTTTCAGGCAGTGCTGGGCACTATTCAAATAAATTTTCAATCAAATAACGATTTTTTTTAAAAAATCTCAAATAAAAAATTATTCGGATAAATTTTTATTTGAGTGTCAATTTATTTTAAGTTATTCGCAAATAATTATTTGTTATTTGTTGCAAATTATTTCAGTTTCAAATAATTATTTGTTATTCCATTGTGTGTTATTTGATGATATCCTATTATTGTGATGGTCATTATTTGTCATTCGATTAAGGATATATGTTTTCAAATAATTAATTCTTGGCACAAGCATTTCTTTCTGCAAGATGTCTCGTTGCTTAATTTAACTTAGTTTAAGAGGAATTTAATAATTTTGTTCAATTAAGTATTTGTGAAGCTTTAGCAGTAAATTAAATAGGTTTGATTACTCAGCATAATCTTACGAGTCAATTAAATAAAAAACAAGTGAGTTTGTGCTTAAGACAATATGATTGAAGTGAAAACTTTATTTCAAGCCAGACCTACTAATTATTTAATACTTGAGTTGTGACGTCACGACATCACAACGCATATGATGAATTCAGAAAAATTATTTGGTATTTAGTAAAAAATATCAATATTTTTGATATGATGATCTGGCAGCTAAATGCTCTTTTCGCAAGCCACAATATTAAGCGGGTCTAAATGTGGCTCATTAACTGATGAGCATTTTGAAGAGCGGATTTTATTAAAAGCAAGCGCATATTATTAGTGCATATCAAAATTTAGTTAAAATGTATTACAATCAAAAATAAAAAAACTTATCGTCTAAAGAGGTTTCTTTTTCAAAATTCCTAAATATTGAAATCTATGTCTACTCAAGGGTTATAAGGTTATAAACGTAAAATAACTGAATGACAAATAATTGTTTTAAATTCAAATAATAACCATCACAATAATAAGAAATCACAAATAATTCATCAAATAATGAAATTATTTGGTTATCAAAAAACGCACGATCGATTAAAAAATGATTATTTGAAACTCAAATAATTTGCACCAAATAACAAATAATTATTTGCGAATATTTCACAAAATGACGAATAATATTTGTAATCAAATAAATTTTTATTCGATTTTTCATTTTATTCGGTTTTTTATCTTTTATTTTTATTCGAATAAAAAATGCCCATCTCTGCTTTCAAGTAGCAAATACAACATACTTTTTTACCTACCCACAACACCATATTCAGAATTTTTGCGCGATTAACTAAATTGGCGTTAACAATCCGAAATGTATCACTACTTTTTTTTGTATCACTTCCAGTTCATTGTACTTTTTCTTCAACACAATATACTGATTTGGCACTACACTTTTTTTTAACCGCACGGGTAGTTCTTCAGTTTTTTTTTTTTAGAAAAAGAAATAAACGATCAACTAAATTGCTACGAATAATGTATTTCGATCGCTTTACTTATTTATTTCACACTTTGAATTGATCTTACTTGTTCGGGTAAAACATGCAAACTGAACATTATTAAATTACTAAATTACTCAATACGAAAATATGCACTATCGCAAACTCGAAATTCCAAATATCAGGCCTACAGTCTAAGTACATTAAAATCTGCAGGAATTCAAACTTAATCTGCCAATCACATTACAATGTAGAACTTATTATTGCATTAACTTTTCAGGGAGAAATTTTAGGTAATGTATTCCCTTCTGATCTTTAATTCGAAAAACAACCCAAAACCAATATGATATGTGTTAAAACAATTCACAGAAATGTAATTTCTGATAGAGGTAGGAGGGTATAAATAACTTACAACTAGGTAAGAAGACTTATAGATAAACTAACTACACAGATAAGTCAAAAAAATTTCCGAAACACAAATATGAGTATCGCTGAATTTAAATATTCATATCTCAGCCAAACACCATCGACATTTTTTGCACATACATAACAGTTAAAGCTTCTTGCTTCAAAATAAAAATACAACAACAAAAAAGTGGTAGAGGTCCCCAATAGAAAAAAAAAATAACACATTTTTTCAGTGCAGTGCTTCCGTAGTGTGGTTTACGGTGACTTTTTCAAAAATGAAGGCGAACGTCATCGTAAATATTTTTACGTGGATAGATATAGTTTTTTGCTTCAAAATAAAAATAGAAAAAAGTGCTAGAAGTCCTGTTTAGTGAATAGTACTATTTTTTGAAAAAAAAAAATTTATTATTATTAACAAAAAATTCTTTTCGTTCAATGCTGCTATATTTTTAAATAAAAATTTTACAACATTAAGTTGCATTTGGCATTTGATTCTAAAAATCGGTTGCTCAGTTCTTGAGATATTTATGCTTTTTTGAAAATGACTCTTCATCGTAAAATCACGAAATTTTCAACTCCCTTAATGCAGGTGGGTGGGCAAAAAAAATATTGGTGACTATTTTGATATAATCGTAGATGGTTGGGTCCAAAACAAGCATTTTTTGATCGTTTTCGTGTGTAATGGCTGCATAAACATAATTCCTAAGTTATATACCAAATCAATAAATAGCTCTCTTCTTTACATATTACACACATATTCTCCCAAAAATATTAAAATTACTTTTTCTTTTTATTTCTAGTTGTAATTCGTTAAATTTTTGAAATCCTTTCTATATTAGTAAATTTTGTATCCAGTTCTATTAAATAAGCCCAATCGAATTTTTACATCTGTTCCTCTCACGTTATATGGTTAAAAATCTTATACCATGCTAATTATCTCCTGTACATATCTCGGTAGATGGCACATTCTAATTTTAAAAA
This sequence comes from Dioctria rufipes, assembly GCA_963924295.1. Classification (NCBI taxonomy): domain Eukaryota; kingdom Metazoa; phylum Arthropoda; class Insecta; order Diptera; family Asilidae; genus Dioctria; species Dioctria rufipes. Next base: position 318,459,972 of record OZ002740.1, on the reverse strand, counting down.
TGAAAGGAAGTACATTCAGATTTATTCTTTTGCTGCAACTCATCCATTTTAAGGCTTAACATCATTCTTATATTGGCGTGAATCTATTACACTTTGGTAATATGCGCATAGCTCGCTTTTGAAATCTTTCTAACTTTATGTTTGTGGATAGAAATAGTATGAGCTGTGTTGTAGTTAACACATTACATATTTAGATAGCACTCAATGTCGATCAATTCTTCGAATTCTTCTAAAATAGACGACTTTTTTTTCAATTTTTTTTACAAATTACAACCCATAACTATTTAATTTCACTCACACACTCCATTTTTACACTATCAATTTCTAAGCGGTCATAATACGCACTATTTATGGCCATAAATTTAGTTCTTCAATATTTATTTTCAGTTCATTGTTTCTAAGCCATTCGTTTAATTCATTTAAATCCATTATTAGATCGTTAGTGATTCCCTGTACATTTTTACCAGTCACAAACACCAACGCATTATCCACAAAAAGTTTGGAATGTTTGGAATGCCTCAATGCATTCTTAATATATTTACTTGTATAAGAAACAATAATATCCCCAGCACTGACCCCTGTGGTACTCCAAGTTTTATTTTAACTGCTTCGGAAAGCATGTTATTAACTCTAATTCACTGTCTTCTTGCCTTTAAATAGTTCCGAAATCAACTGTTCTCCTTGTCCTGTATATCATATTTCTCAAGCTTGGATAGAAGAATTTGTCTGTCTATAGTCTCAAACGTTCTCTTAAAATCTAAGAATACTGCTAGAATAGCATTACTTTCGTCCATTTCTTCTTTCTATTCCATCACTGCCCAATTTAATGATGTCTCGAAATTGTGTTGCTTTCTAAACCCCGATTGAAAACAATTTTCCTATGGGTATTTTTCTAGTTGCATCTACATATACTCCTTTTTATAAAAATCAGCTGTGTTCTTTTGTGTCAACAGAAAAGAGCAGAACAAAAGATACACAAAAGAAAGAATTTTCATAGAAGACTTACAAATGAAGCGAACAGTACAAATAGTTCGTTTCAATCGACAGAACAATTTGTTCTCTCCAGTATATGAGAGTTCTAGAACAAGGTACACAAAAGGACACAGCTATTTTCTCACATATTGGTAGCATATTAATTGGCCTGAATTCTTCACATGTCTTCATATTTTTTACCTTAAGAATTGGTATAAGATACTACTGATACCTTCCAAGCGTCGGGCAATTTTCCTGTTATTAGCGGCTCGTTAATGATACGAATCAAGAGTGCACCAACCAATGTTCCAACCAGCTATTAACATTTCAGCACTTAAATTTTTACAGTATCTTTTTTTGGTTTATAACTTTACAAATATTTTTTTATTCTTCAACATTTAATATTTTAAAACGAAATTTTTTTCCGCATGATTCAAAAGTGTATACTACACTGGTGTCTCACTATTAATTTTCTATAAACTTTCTATGAAGTACTTATTGAAATTGTCCGCTATGCTCTTACTTCATCTGCCATCTTCAAAATAGACTTCAGATATATCTGGTTTTGATTTCTTTAATACAGTTTCTTTTATGACACACCAAATCTCCAATTGATCTTTGCTGAATCGATCCTTCTTGTTATATAATTCCTTTTAACACATATAATTGATTTTTTATATTTATTCCGTAACATTTTGTGTTTTGTCCATTCGCTCTCGTCATTAGTTAATATAGCTCTTTGATAAGCATTAATCGATATTTCTAATTCTCTATTATACCTCTTAATTATCCTACATACACACTAGCTTTGATATTACCTCTTTCATCTTGGCATGAAATCCTTTTGGACGTATGTCTATCTCCCCAATTTCAGATAACAATTCTACATTAAGTTCATTAATCGCATAATTAAATTTTCTTTTATCATTGCGCATCTATCTATTTCTCTACTCTAGATACATTGACTCACTATATTCAATATCAATTTCTAACGACTCGTGATCAGTAAATTATTCATATCGGTAATTACATAATCAATAATAAGTCGTTGCTATAACACTTGTAAAATTATTAACTTTATAATTACAACCATAATCGTTTAATATTTGTTGCATTTATCATTTGTATGGATTGTCAGTACCCCAATCTATATTAAAATCACTTCCTATCAAAACCCTCGAGAATACTACCCACGCCATAAAACAGAAATCTATATGTGTGCGTTGGGGTCCGTTCTCTAAAATGTTTTATATTGATACTTATGGAAAAGTGTCAAACATTGGCTTTATATATGCCATAGAGCCTAAGCTAAAATCCTAACAGGAAAATAGTCTTATAGTAATTTACAGCTCAGTTCCTTACCTTCCCAAAGGCAACACTTACTATATACATTACTTAACAAAATAATAAAATAATTCTAATTACAAAGTAACCTTACCATTTTACGCTCACTAACTCTCAGCTGAGTAATAATTGCAATTGTGTATGTGCAACCAGAACATCATTTTTCTGTATGAATAGTAGGCTAGGGCGGAGAAGCTAGATAAGAACACTGTCAGGACTCCTCTGGGGTCTCATGTCGTAGTGTGGGAATCTGTTTCATGACTTGTGAAGTATGCTCGAGGATTTTGCCACTATGCATAGATCTTCAGCTGAATCAGCTAAAATGGAATATATTTTTTTTTATTTGCTTTCCCTTCTCATCATACAAACATTTCTTTTCCCGAACAAATTTTATTAATTTTTAGTACTGATATGGCAAAAAATGTGATCTGATGCGGTCGTGCATGTGAATTTCGAAATTTGGCTAAACGAATGCACTGTCCTATAATGCAATCAATCTGTTTCAGGCTTTACTCTTTTCGCAGATGACCCTCTCAGAAAAACCGAAATAAAAAATGTATACCGCTAGAAAATGAAAATAAACAATCCATGTATGCATGTATGTGTACCATATCGGTGGTAACTGGTCAACAATATAAACATAAAAATAAAATTTATTCACAAGATGAATCCTCTTTTTAAGTGCAATAAATAGTACGACGTTATTCTAGAGGAAAAAAATGATTATAAACAATTCGCATTCAGAATAAAAGCAGAAAAAAGAAAAAAAAAACAAGTTATCAATATGTACAGAATGTTTGTAAATGTACTATAGAATTAGCGTTCAGCTGCTAAGAACATTAAAAGTTAAATAAAGTGAAATAAAATGGAATTATTATCAACAACTATATTATGTGTGAATTATTGAGCCTCTTGAATACGACCACGATGTTGGCAGTTTGAATATTTAAAGGAAGATTATTCCAAAGGCGCAAGATCTGGACAAGATACGATCTTTCAGTAACTGATTTATAAAAACGAGGAATTATTATGTTGCTTTTACGTTCAGATATTGCGAAACTGAACAGTTTTCTGAGAGACTCAGGTTTGCCTGACCCTAAAAGATCATCAATAACTTAAGCCGAAAGTAAGAAGTCAGCAATCTTGTTTGGAAACGGGAGACATGATCAAACTTGTGAAATCCAAATACAAATCGAACGTAATGATTAAAGGAAGCTCAACTTTTCGGACACAAAAGGAATTCAGCTTGTAAAGTATGGCATCAGAAGTGTCTTTATAAGCTTAAGGCGAGTAGTAGATGTTAAAATACTTGCATAGAGCCAAAGTATCCGAAAATCGATGTAGACATTTCTAATCAATGCATAGACATTATTACAGTACTTCATGTCTTGGCTTAAAGTAACACCAAGATTTGTTACTTTACGTTGCATAATCAAGTTGATGCAAGCCAGTATTCAATAAGTCCAATGGGCCTGCTTAAATAAATCTGTACATCATCAACATACTAATGCACTTTTAATTAACGAACTATTTCAGGTATACTATTAATAAATAGGCTAAATAGCAATAGACAATAAATAAACTACTGTGGTACGTCGAAAAGAGTAGAGTGAGTATGTGTGAAAAGTCATTATTTACCCTAACGCGTTAGTGATAGTATGACAAAAAATCTTAAAAAAGGGTATGGGCTGAAGTACTAAAATAAAAACCAGCATACATTTTATGCAGAAGGATGTAGTGAACAACACTGTCAAATGACAAAATGCTTTTGTGAAATCTAGCTGTACTGAGATACTAAAATTGTTATGATCCAGGGCCAATCTTATGTCTTGTTATAATTCATTTTGCTAAACTCAACTACAAATAGTAGAAAAATTATAGAAATTAGTAAGTAATAGTAGCTTTTAAGGATATTCGAAAAAATAGTTAGATTTTACAAAACAACTGTTGAATCTGATGGACAGATTATTTTTTCTGAATAACTAACAAAAGCAATAGTAAATTGTTTTTTTTTTTATAATCATATATGTGGAAATTTACTATATAATAGCAGAGTATACAGATTGTGAAACGGGTACTGCATTCCGGAATGGACCATATCATCTTCTAGAGCATTCCTAAAGCAAACGTTTTTATAATAGCGCAGTTATGATTTGATCGATTTCCTTAACACTTCAGATAAGAAAAAAATATGAATCACGCGACGTATACACCATTTCAAATGTTGTGGTCCATTCCGGACGGAAAAGTAGAAATGTACCGGTAGTTTTTCGTAACGTAGTCGCATTTAAATATTTACTTGCCTTTTCAAAGTATTTAAAATATTGACCAAATTATGTGTTTTTCTTCTAAATATAGAAAAAGTATTAAATGAATAATTTTCAGTGGTGCATGTGCATGTGAAAACCCACTTTTTATATATACATATATGTACATACATATATACATTTAAATAAAAGCAAATATTAAATTAATTCTTATGTTTTACTTTATAAGTAACAAATTATTAACTATTTATTTATTGCATTTGACAAATGAACAGCAGAGCAGATAACCATCAAACAGTTAGGTACTATTCAGCCATTTAATTGTTATTGCCAACTAAAAAATAATTAAAAGTGACTAATCGAATCCGTCAACAGAAAAACTAATAAGATACAGAAATATGCCTTCAATACTTATTACCAAGACATTACAGATAGAATTTATTGTTTGGTTATATTTAGGCCGGCCGCAATAAAAAATGCTCGAAAAGTAGTCTTTAGTCAAACCAGCCTTATTTGGGGTAGCTTTAATAGTGTTTTAGGATATATGATCGGGTCAGCATATGATAAATGAAAGAAAAATGACTTAAACTTGTCCGCATTCCACACAAAGAAATATGTATCATATGTATTGTATCACCTCAGAAGTTGATGATTCTTCGTCTAATAATAGCGCACCTTGGCAAGAGAAGTGACACAACTCAAAAATCAAAATTTGTCTGTTTTATTAATAATTTAACGTAAAAATAACTTATCTCTCTCAAACAACAAAACAATGAGAACAATAAAAACTTGATTACTTAAAGGGCCACAATTTCAAAAACAATACTCAGTTATTTCTTAATTTCGCTATTTTGAACACAATCCAATTTTGATTTGTGTCACTTTTCTTAGCAAGGTGCGATATGTGTTCTTCTAGTAATTTCTTTTCATTATAAAAATCGTCATTTACTTTCATTTCAGCTAAAGTTAATAATGTTTGTTTTATTGGCCTTATGTGTCTCTTATAATCCCTTAGATCAACAAACAAATGCCATGCTTACATGCAGAGTTGAAAGATTGAGTCAAGATTGAGTTGGGTTTTCGACTCATGTTTTTGAGTACGCAGGGTTGAGAACGGGTCCAAATATAGTTTAAGTGAGAGTTCAACATAACCTCGTATTTATTGTATTTCTTATGATGGATTTATAAAAGTCATACATTTTGTTTAAATAAAGAAAGTAAACTCACAATAAGTATACAACCTAACAAAACAATCAAGTAAAGTGCAAAGAAAATAAACTACAACTACCAACACGGCTACTTAATTCGCGTTTATAGGACACCATTTTAACTCGACTACGTCAGCCAAGCGTAGTCTAGTCGACCTAATTTCAGCTCGAGCCGCATATACATGGAGTTGAACCCGAGTTGAACCATGGTTCAACCCTGCATGTAAACATGGTAAAAGACTATAACGCCAAAGCTCATTAATAGTTCTCTTCTGCGGTAACGGACAATTGAATTATTTTATCAAGAAGTGGTGAATAATTTGCACATACACACAGGGTGTTTCCCCCTAGGAGGTTAATAGAGCAGGAGGTGGTATTACTTCCAAAAATTGTATGGCGGGGGGGAGCATATCAACCCTTTAGGAGTGACAGGGTGATTAAGGGTGATTAAGGAAAAAAGCCAGTTTTTCACAAATCACCCTACATCTTAAAAACTACAGAGCGTACGTTCACAGTTAAGAGCTCATTGTATGCAGAACTTCATGGCCTTTCCAAGGACTGCTCAACCAACCCCGATACGGGTGATTTGTGAAAAACTAGCTTTTTTTCTTAATCACCCTGTAACTCTTGAATGGTTGATATGCCCCCTCCCCCTCCTTCCATACAATTTTTGGTTTGTCTAGGTGAGTACTATCACCTCCTGCTCTATCAACCTCCTGGGGAAATACCCTGCATATTATTTCTTGTCCTAAATCAGTTTTCTCAATCTTTAAGCCGCTTTAATACCGAAAAATTTCGTGATTGGAGCCAATTGGCAAAGTATCTTTAGAAGAATTTTCTAACTATCCACAAACAGACCAACCGAACATGGTATGCAGTTATGAATTTGTCATGGATAAAACATATTTGAGACTTAATCATAAAATTTCACTCCCGTAATCAATGTTAATTCAGAGTTCTCCATTCCAATCCCTTGCGTATTCCAATCGCATTATCTATGTAGCAATAAACATTCACATCGAACAAATATTTTTGATGAACTTTCTTTAAGGCTGAAATAATTGTGTTATTATTCTTCTATTGTTATGAACTAAGAAACTTTATCGCCTTTGGGAAATTATGTTTTGCTGTGATTAAAAGTATTTTCGGATACAATTGAAATTTTCGCCGTGACTGATTTCTCGAAAGTACATTATCTGTCAGAAATATTGACTGATGTACATATATGTACTTGTCAGGTTTTTGGGAAAAATTAATGCCGAAAAATCTCTGGATGACGCTTGAAAAATTATGTATACCATTTTCAACTTGGCCTGTTTTTTATCAAGTTGCTGGGCTTCTGTATAAATCCTTCATTGGTAATTACACAACGTCCCATTGGTGTATCATGGTAGTAAGAAAATCAGAAAATCAGTAAATTGTTTTCCTCCTGTAGTGAGATTGGTTTAGGTTCACAATTTGACGGGGTAAATGTTCTAAGAACCCACATGAATTGCTAGTAGCAGGCGCCTACAGAAACTGCATTTTGTACTACTGTACTTCAGAGTAACTTGGAATTTTTATTTCTTTAAATGCAAAATTATTTGGATGTAATTCAGTTCATTCGGTTCCAATGCTTTACACCCCTTATGATCTCTTGGTATATTGATAATAATGGACTTTTGAAATTGAAATGATTGTATGTACTTGTATCATGAAAATATTACCAAGATTGTAATATCACTTTTGCACTAACAGGCGGGAAGCAAAAGCTTCCATATTAATTTACTCAAAAATATTATTTTGCTGTTGGAATCTGACATTTGTTGATTTTCTGATCAAGAATTAAATAGACAGTTTGTAAGAAAATATTGCTTGAATATTTGTATATCGACAATGAATATGATATAAAATATTGAAAATTGTAACGTATAGCTTGTCTCTTTTTCTGTCTGTTAAAATCTTATCAAGAAACTCCGTAGTTCTGGAGAAAAAGTACAGTTCAGCTAACTATTACTACAACTGAAGAAAATTTTTTGTATTTTTTTGTACGGCTGTTTTGCAATCTTTTCAAGACTGTAACAAATATTGTTTCACTTAAAGTGCGTATATGACTGAAGAGCGATAGTCTAAAGTCGAATGGGTCGTTTATTTATCTTTCAAAATAGATTTGTTTTTTTTTTTGCTTATGACGCAACGCGTTCTATGTGTTTTTTAGATATCAGCAAACTCCGAAAACAAAAGGTCCCCGCGAATCATTTATAATTAATTTGTATACAGTTCTATAAGATAAATCTATTAACAATAACTATTCAAGAAAGAGCAAACTAACATTTCTTAGTTTAATAAAAGTGCGAGCTCTATTAAGCCTTTTAATTAATAAAATTATAGGCAAAAGGAGCAATATTCAAAACGCGGAAAACAATAAAATCTTTTTTTTTTTAAATAACTTTTATCTACTAACAAACACCTGACTAAATAATTTTGTCCGCAAGGGCGAGGTTTGAGATAAAAGAATTTTAACCCTGAATTGCTAAACCGTTTTAATATTCCCTTATTGACAACCCTGAGTATTACTCACACATAAAAAAATTATATACAAAAGCGTTGAAATACTTTAGCGGAATACAATAACAAAAACAAAAATTGCCAAGTGCGAGTCGGACTCGCTCACGAAGAGTTCCGTACACTACGTACTTTTTATTTATTTTACTCAAATAGGAGTGAGAGATATTTTAAAAAATAATGCTGTCATTTGAAAAAATAATGCCTACTTATGATAATAATAATATTTAATGAGAATAAAGCGACGAAAAAAAATTCCGAAAATATCAGATTTCTTGTATGAGGGCCTCTTTAATTTTTGATTTTTTTCTTTAAAATATTTGTCGTTATAGCGGAAATAGAAATACATACTCTGTGAAAATTTCAACTACCTACCTATTACGGTTCATGAGATACAGCACGGTGACAGTCAGACGGACGGTCATCGAAGGCTTAGTCATATAGCGTGCCCGTTTTTACCCTTTGGGTATGAAACCCCATAAAGGAAAAGAACAGGACTTAAGATTTACATAGACAAATTTTCATTAATATGGTAAAGATAATTACAAATGAAAATAATCACATATTATACATATGTTCTCACGAGTGGATTATATACCACAGCTTCAGTCTTTTAGTAGGCTCCCGGGTACATAAGGACCATGAACCATGACCTTGAACTAACAGCTTCAGGGAATGCACTTGCGAAGTGGAGATGCTGTGGTCATATGTCGTGAGGAGCAGTTCAATCTTCAAAAAGAAACTGAGTAAATTTATTCACGGTTAGCGTTCCAGGGTTAAGGTAGTAAACATCGATAAATTTAAATAGGTTTTCTTATTTAGAATGAGTGAATGGGGAGCTTTCCAATGGGGTCATTGTTTTATGATTTTAGGGCTTTGGGGGTCGTAACAATACCCTTGGGGTTATTCAATTTGGGCCGTGTATGATATCACATTAGCTCTTGCCGAGTGCTATTAAATGGTATTTTTCTTTTCTTTAAAGAAACTTTATAACAGAGGGAAGTGTAGGTTAGTGCGAGCGGCTGATTTTTTTAAATGCTTTAGCATAATGTTTTACATATTTCATGGGAACATTTCAATTTTCCATGTTTAACCATTATATTGGTTTTGATGTGAAATAAATTATTCCAGTTCTTCATGTAAAATTTTTTTAACAGGCAATTGTTTACATTAAAGTGCGATAATCTACTATACTACTTACCACAGAGAAAAGAAAATTACCCAAAAATGTTCGCAAGAGATCGTAGATGTTAACTAATATGAATATGTCAGATAGATAATGTATCGTTATATGAGTTTTTAACGAAAATGTAAAAACTAAAAAGTAGAAATAAAATATATTAAAAAACTTGTAAAATAAATAAATTACAGTAAAAAGTAAAAAAGTATTTTTTTCTTTCTTTTTCTATTGCAAAATATGAAATGCGCTAGAGCTCAGATTAAATCTTAAAAGTTTGGGCCTGTTAATTAGGAAATTGTGATTTTTCATCTCTTCTGATGCTTTCTATGAATATCTGCTTAGATGAGAGACCCGATACTCCAGGTGGCAACACCTACGTCGGGTTCCGGTCCGAAGAACAGAGAATCAGAGCCAGCCCTATTTAAAAGTTCAGCCTTTTCCGTCTCCATGATTCCCATGTGACCAGGAATCCACTGAAGTGACAACTTATCCACAGACGACCTGCAATATCCTACTAACTTAGATTCCATTTAAAACTTTAATTACTTCGGTATAATAAACATACATATATATCTTGATAGATGTTAAGATTGGCCAAGCCCATAATATTCCTTATAATGCTTGTTGGACAAGATCCACGATCTCAGATTTGATCACACTACTCGATCTAATTCAATACAGAATTCTGACCTACTGGTACTTCTGCCCTCAGGATCATGCTGTAATTAATTCATAAAATGCTTTTATTAAGAACTGTAGCGAAAAACAATTGGAAAAAACTCTAGATTTGCTTGAAAGCTATTTATTGTAAATATATACATACATCTTCATGTTGAAAAATTGAGATGGTCCACTGCCTTGTTTATTACCAGGCTTTAAGACTTTTCTGTACTTTCATATGTATGAGAAACATGTCGTTTGAAAGCTTCTAGTATTACAAATTAAACACGTTTCATACTTAAAATTTATCTTGAAGGAACCACACTTCTGGTGACGATAGTTTTAGCGAATATTTATAGGACAAAATGTTTACCTTCAGGTAGTACCGGACTGAGCCTTCACACCGGCCCGGGCAATTAACGACGAACCAGCTCCTTAGGGTTTCCAAAATTTAGTTTTTTATAAGAGGCAAACATATTATAAATTCATTCGTTTTTCGCTAAGAATAATTTTCTTCGCCAAAACAAGAAGAAACCAACAGCGTAGCGTTGGCGGGAAGACATCCGGTCTCACTTCACATCGAAATCGAAATCATAGTAAAGGCCTAATAACTGGTGACTCAGACCTCGGAACTCCTTTAATCGACTGAAAAATATTTATTACGATAGATTTTAGATTACTTGTTTCAGTTTTTTATTTAGGCAGAAAGTGGTTTGAATTTAATTAAAAATAAAGTAACGAATAAATATCGTCCAAGACAAAATGTCAACAGAAGAACTTTTAATTCCGAATAAATATTTAAAGTTGGGGTCGGCAAATACTTTATAATTTCTGTTTCATACGTTTTAAGTTTTATAATTACGAAAATTCTTTAATTAACTCTTTACTGAATTTCTAAAATTGATTGAGCTAACTTTTTTTTGTGATGTTAATTATCGCTAGTACTGTACTACAAAAATCCAATTAGAACACTCTCGCTTGTTGATTAGACGTTAACTTCACTCTCTCCTAGCGGTGACAAGTGCTGTATTTATACTTATCAAATTATCCAGAACCTCTCCGAAGATTCCATTCCAGGGGCCGGATTGACTAACTCGGATAATTGTGGAGTTGTGGAGATACTTAACTCTCCACTCGGAATTGTGTAACTCGTGGAATTTGTATTGAGATTTACCAAACTCTCTATTCCACTCGGCAAAACTCTCGGCTGTGTTAGTTGTGGAAAAGTAAGAAAAAGATTTCTCAACTGACAGTATTCTCTCCTTTTGCTGTATTTTGTTAAGGTAGCTACCTAGGTTTTTTAAATTTAATTTTGGATTCACTGCATATCCTGGCTATGTTTATAAAAACAAATTATGGGAGTCCTTGCAATACTTACAGAGAAATAAGGATTTTAGTGGCTCAGGTAGCCGCTAAAATTTTAAATCACTCGAAAATGATCAATTTGGTCGTCTTCCAGTACAGAAGAGATTCTATAAAAATTTTAAATATGCACGTTAAAGCTTGTATGTAGGATTAAATTGCAACTACATTTTGTTCCTTAATTAGCTATGTAATTAGTTTTTGAGTCCGAATAAATAGTTTTGGAGATAACTTCAAAAAAAGTGAATCAGTGAAAACATGCGCGTTTTTTGGTACAAAATGGACATATTTTCAACTCATCGTTATGAAGAACTGGTAAGTTGTGGAAATTCATTATTCAGGAGAAAAATGTTCGCAACAGAGAACTAATAAATGTGAAACAAAGAACGGAAGAAATATATGCAAAATATAGGAACTGGAGTGCATATGACTCAAGTGCATAAAATCCATCTTTCGGCGGTAAAGTCAGTTATGAAGTTAAAATAATTACAAAAAAGAGTACAGCACTCGATTACCCGCTTCCCCCTCTTTAATTTGATACCAAACATGACCTATTTCGGATAACCCCCAATAAGGGATGATACGACCCCTATTCCCCAAAAGCCCCTCCCCCGAAAACTTTTCATCTATATTTTTGTACCCTAGAACCTAAATCCGACGGAAAAACCCTAATACTCTACGACCCTCTCACACAGAGTTAGCCGTCCTTCAATATTGCGACACTTCTCACGTTTTCCCTAAATCCCCAAGTATGTTAGAGAATCGCGAATGGAGAGTTAGGGAGTTTTAATCGGGGAAAACGAAACTTCTCATCTCCCAAACTCTCAAACTCCCCCAGTTACAGAATCCGGCCCCAGATATACCGATTCTCCGAACCTTACGTGGTTTACTCTCCGCATCTTATTACTCATCTTGCGCGAATTGTCCATTTCCAGTAGATGTCTCCCGTCTATCTTTGTTGCACGTAATGGTATATTTTTGTTGAAAATAAATTTTAATATTTTTTAAAGTAAGAAAGTACATACTATTTTAACATTTAAATTTATGCATTGAATTATGATAAATAACTTTGGTACGTTTTCGGTATATTTTAATATGAGATATCCTGGTACATTTTTAGTATATAAAACATTTTGGTACATTCAATTCTAACCAAGTGGCAACTCTCCAATTTGTCATTCTCTAATTTTTAGAAGTTATTTAATAGAAAGACAAAAGAATTTTCGCTCCAATGCGAAGGTTATTCTGTTATATTTTTATATCCTAGATGAAATCTATATATGTAGGTTATAATAATTTTTGTATGTGCGTCTTTCTGTCTCCCCACGATAAGTCAAGAACACGTTCGTCTAGAGAGCTGAGATTACGCACACAATATTTTTGAAAAAAAAAAAAATGTTTGCTTATCTTGGAAAATGGAACAAATCGGGCAACTATATCGTAAGGTTGCCATATAAAAGTTCCGTTTTTTATTGTACTATATATTTGGACACTGCTAGACAACGCGTCTACGTAGAGAGCTGAAATATTGTACATGGCGTTCACATAAAAATTAAAATTAGTACTTCAAAAATGGACTAAACGGGCTACCCCTTTTTGGTGTTTCGTTTTTATTGTATTGAGAAGTTATTAAGAGTATGGAATTGTATGAAATATGTCATAATTATTTTTCGACGAACCGTTCCCTAAAATATATGCGAAAAACCATATCAACAATCAATCTTGTACAGAGAGGTGACCTTACGAAAGTACATATGGGCATTCATCTAGGGTTTCACAAGAATCACTCTTAGACTAGTTGAAGCTTTTTTACCTTTATCAAAATTAAAAAATGACAAATTGGTGGTCAAAAAACTTAAAATTGATGTTTTTATGAATTCTAACAAATCAACGAAATGTAATTTATAGACATTTAATTATTACATTAAATTCAACCATTTAATTATTACATTAAATTCAACCATATTCATGATTTGCAGGGAAAGAGACTTCAATCTTTTATAAGAACTTTCGTTTTTATCGAAAGCTGTACTCTTATTTCATAGTGAGTTGGGTAGAGTTTGAGAAAACGTAGAGGCAATTAATTGTTTTGTTAGAATACTATTTTCACTTTCCTAAAAAAGAAACATTTTGAACCATAAATAATCGTTCAAACTATAGTCATCAGAAGTGCGGTTTATTTAAGATAAATTCTTAAACATGAAACGTGGTTGATTCCGTATAATGCGCATTGTTAAAAGGTTTCAAATGACACGTTCGTCATACATATGTATGTATATGCATTTTAAAATGCCATGACCTTTAATAAAGAATTCAGTGAACGGTCTCATTTTTAAATTGTTTTCTCTCTGGATAACAATATCATGTCGAAAATGGACGAAAATTGCTGTACATATGTTGTTTTTTTTTACTTTTTGCTGACCTTATTAATATTTAAATGTCACTGTATTTTTGTGTGTAGCTATCGAAACTATATTTAGAAATAATGTGGGACAGATATTGATGATAAACTGAATAAACCAGAAATAAAGAAATTAGATTCAAAGAGAATTTAAGGTTTTTTAAGAAAATAATTTATGACAATTTTTAATTAAAAAATTAGTACCCATTCAAGGTAGAAATAATATTTATGGTATGAAGCTGAACATATTTTCAGTATCTTGATAGATTTCTCAACTTTTTTCATATTGTCAACAGAAACCATTCTTACTTTTGATCTTCCAATATTATAGCAGATTTTATATGAAAATGGAAGATATATTCTTTTTAAAAAAATAACTGATTTATACCTCTAAAGAAGAAGATATAGACTTAAAAACGGTAGCCAATTGTAATTTTTTAAAAGCCAATTTTTACTTTCATGCTAAACAGTTAAATAGGAATAAAGAGAAAGTAAACGTGGAAAGAAAATAACATAAAAAAATCACTTAAAACAACAAAATTTTTGGTTGTTGAGTAATTCCTAGACTGGTTTTAATATTTCTTTTGTTATTACATCATTGTAACTTTAGACAGGTTGCATTTGACATTTCAGTACAAGATTGCACTCTTAGTATGCCATGGTCATAAAAGGTTGACTACTGAGAAGCACCTCAAAATTTTCCCATAAAGCCTGTTCTGTTTATGTTAAAAAAACCAAATCCATGTAAAACAAAACCTCAACCTTGGGGAATATTTTATGTATCATGTATTTCATGAAAACGAAAGACAGGCCACAAATAAATTGCTTGTGGTATATTACATTTGTTATCTTACAAATACTTTGGAATAATTTTTATGAGTAAGTTTTGCATTAATATTTTTATAATAGGTATAGATATATTGCAAAGACTACTCTTTCAGTTTATGATAACAGTTAACAAAATTTTCATCGAGTAAACTGTTGAAATAAGTAACCTTTTGGAATTCTCCGTACAATAGAAAATAATACAATTGCTTGTTATTCTATCACACAATTTTTTATTTAGGGATGTGTGGCCACCGTCTATAACTGATTGTATGCAGAACTTTGTGGCTTTTCCAACTACTGCTCAACTAGCTCCGTACTGCTCTCCTCTCAGTAGTTATGGTGGTCTAAACTAAAAATTTCGGATTTTCTTACCTTTTTTTTTGTTTGACCCCTTTTTTACAAAAAGGTAATTAACATAACTCTGTTTATAAACCTTAGACTCTTCTTTTTAAGTTAGTCTAACACATATGTGCTAATTGTAGCCATTAAAGAGTTTTTAGCTTATAAGCTATTCAGGTCACTGATGTGTTTTCAATCAGTTAAGAGCTAGCAACTTTTCAACGAATAAAGTGGGCACATAGATGTAATAAGTCAAATTAAAGCGGAGAGTCCAATGTTTATAGCTTTTATATAAAAAAAAAGATAGAGGTAAGTTTAAAACAAAATGTAAAAAATTCGAAGTTTTTAGTTTAGACCACCATAACTCCATAGATGAGAAAAATATGGGGTTATTTTAGTAGTCATTGGAAAGACCATGAAGTTCTGTAGCATACAATAAGCCTCTAAGAGTCACCGCATACCCTATACTTTTTAAGGTTCAGTGTATTATGTGCAAAAATAACATATTTTCTTAATCACCGTCTGCTTAGGTAAGCAGGTACTATTACATTCCGGCCTATGGACTATTATGGCGGAAATACCCTATATAATGCATGAAATCCTTAAGAAAAAACGTTCAAAAAGTTTTTAAGAAAAAACTAAAGTTTACTTGGTCGAATCGTCTTCAGCCACAAATAATGCACACAAATTCTGAAGAAATATGCTCATTAAAAGTTCTAAGAAGAAAAAAAAAGAACTACTGTCTACATTGAAAACAATTTTTACTCTTAATAAAAATAATATATATTTTGGTTCGTACCCATAACATGGTTGGCCGCGATCAGTGACTTATTGAGGTTTACTAAAAGCTCTTGCCATACATCACTTTGTTAGTATAGCCGTCGATATCTGGGTAGTTGTTGTCTGTGGTCTTGGTTTGATTTATCACCAGGCCCCAAACAACAGAATTGAATGACTCGAAAAACAAACGATTCAATAACTATTAGACCAGTAGCGGTTTGCAAGCTCTGTTTGTTTTGTCAAATTTTCTATAGACAAAACAGCGTTTTTGTTTATTTCAAATTTGAACTTTTCTCTCTATACATAAATCGCAAATAATTTAAATTGTGCACTCTAAAAAACTTCGATGACTTCAATAGTTATTAAAAAGTATCTGTCATTTGCATGCTCAATTTTTTATTTACCATTTAATTTTGAGGGAGAAAATATTTTCCAACAATGTCAAAACGATTATTTTCGTCTTAATCAAAAGAATTTAACATTATAAAATATTATAAATGAAAATTAATATTCAACCATCTTCTTATATTATATGCATTGCGTGGTGAATGAATTTTAAATAATTTCTCAAAAGTTGAATTATTTTTGAGTTCAGACTACTCAAGAAGTTTTTTTTAACATCTTAGTCATATTATTCTCAAAATGGTTTTACTGACCATATCATTTTTCGCTATGTCCTGTCAGGAACCATTGCAATAGAATACAAGCCATGAAATAATAGTTCTCACTAACACATTTGTATTCACTAGTAGACCGATTTTCCGTCATATCAATAGGAATTATGCTGTCTCTAATGCGGAACAGGAACTACAATTCCATTTTAAACAAGTCCTGTAACCCAGAATTCTCGGTCCAGAAGAAAATTGAGTAATAACATATACGTTGCCTTTCTAATATTAGAAAAAAAACCAGGTGTGGAACAAATGAGTAGTATGGCGTTAGCAATAAATTATCTACTTTTGTATATAAATATCAACAGTGAATCAGGGCAAGAGCTGCGTTTTATATGTTACGCTTTTTTGACATCACTAGAAAGAAAATATATGGCCTGTCACTTTATAAGAACTTAACTCTTTTGGAAAAGCTATAGATATGTCTTCATAGCCTATTTAAAATAATATTTTGTTTCGTTAACTTTATGGTATTTTATGCCTTATATTACAGTGATGCCAACTTGCGCGAAATATCCCATTTTATGGGAATTTTTATTGACATAATAAGAAAATGGGAAAACAGTATTTATGTTATGCTTTAGAGCAAACTTATGAACATTTCATAAAATATACAACAATATTTGTCAGAATAAGTTCTGTATTCTGTTTAAAAGTTCTAAAGTTTTAATAATGTAAATTTATATTTCGCTCATCACGATAGTTAAAGTTTTAAGGAAGACTTTAATGTAACTCCTTGCCTTTTTATAAAGCCGTAGCCTTATTCTAGTGTTAATAGGATTAATAATAATACGAGGATAATGTATAATCATATTTTCGTGTTAACTCTTTTTGATATTAATGATGTGTATATTTTTGCTGAATTCCTGAAAATTTTATAAAACTGCATAGACTGAGTTGGCGTTCATTTTACATATATAAACCTGGAGTTTTACAATTTTCTTCGAAATTTGTATTGTTTTTCTCATTTGGAAGCTTAATCTAAGTACAAAAAGGAAATTCTCATAAAGTTTGCAAACTTTGTAAGAGTTTCTACTGAAAATTTTTGCAACGCTGTTATAGGATTCTTATAGACTTAATTGCTGGCGACCAAAATACTTACGTCATTTTATAAACGAAATTTTCTTCACTCTAAGTGAAAGCGCTCTCAAGTTATCGTGGTATGACGTAAGTTATATGCATTTTCCGCGTATTTGTGGTCGTCTGCCATCACTTTCCCACCAACAAAATTGTCTGCCATTTTTATACCCTAGATGAAATCTGTAGGGTATACTAAATTTGTCATTCCGTTTGTAACACCTAGAATTAATGGTAGTAGATGGGTTACACCTAGCCATAATATTAAAAGATATTTTGATTTTTGCATGTCCATCTGTCTGTGTGCACGATAACTCGAAAGCTCATACACTTACAGAACGAAAATTTTGCAGACGGGCTTTTAAAAAGAAAATGTAAAATTAAATTCGCAAATGAGATAAATCGGGTAACTTCTTCGTAGGGCTGCCATACAAAAATTTCGTTTTTTACTACATATTTGGACACTGCCTGATTATGAGTATAATAAGAATTGGTCTTATACCAATTGTAGCTTTTCTACTTGTTACCATTGATCTTAAAATATAATTCTCTCCTACCACACTAAAAGTCACGTGACTTAACGGATTTTAATATCCATCGCGGCCGTCTCGCAGCGCCCTCCACCACTGGAAGCCAGGAAAACTTCCGTATAATTTATCAAGGATGTTAAGAGAGTATGATGAGATGGAAAATTTTATTTATGAAATGACGTAAGTAGGCTAGGCACTTGCTAATGTTAACAGAAATACAATAAATTTTTCATTCTGGACCGACAAGGAAATTGATAATTTCCTCGTAACTGATGAGACATTTCTTATTTTTTTAATTCCCCATGACTTTGTATGTATGTATTAATTTTTTGAGTACTGTGAAACACATTTAGTAAAGATATAGAGTAATAGACACATAGTAAACAATGAAAGTAATAGATCAAGTGTACCACATCATATTTTGAATAATTTGAACCATGAACTTCACTTCGATGACTTCAAATTAATTAAGGCTAAATCAAATAAACAAAATCTAGACGCTTGGGAATCTCTTTTTATGCATTTATATGAGGACCGCTTGATGAATTCAGGAGAAGCACCGATAGAGCATGACCTTTTTTCTTTGCCAGATTAAATCTATTGATAGCAGATACTACTTCAGTCAACATTCTCTTTTTTCTGAATAGATTTTTATCAGTAACTGGCACTTGATGTTTGAGTTGTTTTCAATTTATTGTACTGTCTATTGAAATTGTTTCTCAGTTTAAAAAGATTACCGATGATGGTAGCTTAGCTATCGAAACGCGTTTATATAATAAAATAACCTTGTGAAACAATAAGAAGCCTTTTTATTACTCTATATCTTTATTATGACTTTGTTTGATAATACATATTTTCAAAAGAAAAATACTATTTTTAAGAGGTGAATAAATTAGAAAAATATATACAAGCTTAATGACATAGGTACAAACTACATATCTAGGGATATATCCCGTCAGCTGCCGTCACTCTGAGTAGACATTATGGGAAAATTAGATTTTATTATCGTTGTACTCCACATTTAGAAAATAATGCAATTTTTTAAAAAGAAAATGGATTCGAAAGATATTGTTTGCCACATCAAAGGGTATCAACTCCAAAATTTAATAAAATTTGCTTAAATACCGAATACTTAGATTCATTATTTATGTTCGGTTGCGTCACGAACTTTGTGCGAGGTTGATATAATTGTGCTTTTTAATAAAAATTCTTGAAAAATACGTGGTGAGTTTTGTGACTTTATTAGTGAGTATCTTGATTTGAGGTATTGTTTTAGTTACTATGTTCATTTCAAGATTTTTAAATACAATATTCTTCTTGTTGCACTTAAGTAGTACTGAATTGATGAGAGCTGATACGAAACCCTGCAAACTAAATTTGATATATTGTTATGAAGAGTGTATTGGTCTTATTAAAAGTGATAGAAATAAATTTACAAGCCCCAAGGTTGTGATAACAGACTAATAAAGATATCAGCGACTGATAAGATTGCTATATAAAAACCATGTTTCATTAGAATTAAGTTTAATAATGCCTAAAGTACTAGTTTTAGTTTATGATGAATTTTTATATTTAGTTTGAAAGAAATTATTATATTTTTTATTTTTTTATTATTTTTATCTATTTTTTATAATTAAAAGTTTTTTATTCAAGCGTCATATGTTATACTAAAATATATATGAGATAATGGCAATTTTAAATAAGGTAGGTACCTAAGCTTTACTTGCCTCAAGTACCTTTAGATTAGACATGTGAAGGCTAAAAGAAAGAAATTGACTCACAGCAAGGAGTAGTCGGAAAATGTAGTGAAGGTTATAATTAAGAGGAGTCAGTACCAATATTTGTAAATTTTATACATTTTTCAATGCAAATTTGAGCCAAACTGTTTATAGCAGGATAACGATTTATATCTTAAATTAAAGGTAAAGAAGTCTATAAAATAACGTCGGCAAAAATTAAAAGAAGTGTATTGGAATGGAGATATTAGCTCGAAAATTTGTAAAAAATGGTAAAAATTGAAGTCTTTTAAATCAAATTCCTGTGATCTCATTTCTTTAAATTGTGCTTGTTTTAGAAAGATAAAGCGTAGATCTATCAAATAATGTCGAGTTTTTTCATTTTTAGTGGCGCTTTTTATAATTATTTGACTCTAATAGTACCTTGTTTTTTCTTCCGACATTTCACCGACAAGCAATTGCAATATTTATTTGAAAATTGCTTAAATACAAAGCAAAATAGCATATTTAACAATTATGGGCAAAACAAAATGTAGGGGAGTTAATTCTAGTTAAAAAATTTCAGATGTTGGGTTTCTGGTTTTTGCGGTAGATGTCTCTAATGTGCTCTGTGGTTTAGGTCTAGGCTAATTTTATATGAATTTTCTCACTTTCAAGGCACAAACCTACGTATAGTAAATTTTATGGCCTACAGGTTCGCTGGTATCTAAATTGAACTTTGAACGTTTGCTGAATACTGGCTCCCTTATGTTCATCTACATTTGTCTACTTAATACGACAACAGTTATACGTCCAAAATCGTATGTTTTCGACAAATGTCACTTTGAACGACAATCATAAAGGAGCGTTTACAATGGCAGAGTAGGCGGGAGTCACCAGATTGCATTGTCTCTCCTTGTCTCAAAATTGGACTTTAATATAAGTTCCTCGCGCTTCCTACCAGAGCGGATTACACAGAGTAGCGTCTGATTTGAAAAAATCGTAATATCACTTTGATAAGATGATGACAGCAAATGCAATCTCGTGACTCCACTCAATTCTGCCATTGTAAACGCTCCTTAATACCACTTTTGTGTCGTAACGCCATTTCTCACTTAAAGTGACAACGATAATAAGGGTGATAATCTCACACGTTTCAATCAATGCCGGTTTTAAAAAAAAATCTAACGTTTCTGCGTGTTTGATGAATGACACATTAGGCGATCAGCTGTGTCTCCACTTTTTTAAAAATGCAAAAATCTTCATTGACAAGAATTGAGTAAAATTTAAATAAATATTGTGAAATTTGATATGAGTAATTTTGTATGGTTTTGATTTTAAAATTGTTCAATTCGATATGGGTTTCGGTCCTCTTGAGTTTCAAAATGCTCCACTTAATTTGGATATTGTTGGAGTTAAGCTTAAAAATGTTCCTAGTGAATTTAAAATTGTTTCTGTTGATGTGAATATTATTGCACTTGAGTTAAGTAATGTTTCACTTGATTCGGAAACTGTTACGTTTGCGTATAAATAAATCTGTGTCTTTTTTAATATTTGGTTTCAAATTTGTACATATTTATATGAGAAATACACAATTTTAATGGTTTTCCCAAATTCAATATACAAAATATTTAAAAAATTGTTGAAATTGAATTTTTTTTCTAAATGAATTTTTTATACCTTTGCAGTAGAAGCGAATGACTTCGTGATTCTCAAATTTTCTCTATATTCATGTTGCTCTATTGAGCAAAATATGGTTATTGAAGGAAAAATAAAATATCAATTAGATACGAAATAAGAACTCAACCAGCGATTTAGTAGCAAAAAAGTGTATAATTGGAAAAATAATTATTTTTTACGTCATTGTATAAAAATCGTTAATTAATTGAGTACTTGTCACTGTCAATTTTTCAGGGAAATAGTAGGTAAACTTATTAAGGAAAAATATTAGGAGGAATACCTACTTGGTACTTGGTGGTATTAAATTTTTTGAAGTAACGTAAATTGTTTTCATATTTTAAAACCACAAATTTATATGCACTCTTTTTAAAAGGGAAGAATAGAGTTACTTTTTATGTATATGAATTCAATATTGTTGAAATATTTATTGCGCAGAAGGTCACAAAATCAATTTTAATAACTCTTGGGTATTATTTATCTTTTTAATTTATCGATTTCTTAGAGATTTGTTAGAATTTTCATCATTTGGGATTTTTCGATTAATATGCTTTCATTATGGATTTTGTGTTAGGCATTTCTTTTTAGGGATTATTTTATAATTGATTCTGCACTGATATAATTATAGAGCTACAAACGAAACTATATAAAAATATCTGCGGGAAAAATGTGGGATTTAAAAGGATTTCATATTCAAATTTTCTTCATTTATACATAAATACATAGAAACTGCGAATATACTCCGCAATCATGAAACACAATTTAGTAAGTGTGTGTAAACTAGAAAGTATAAATACCTGTTGAGGTGGGTTGATGCATTCAACTTTTTGTAATTTTATTGTTTCACTTTGTAGAAAATCTTTCAAAATATTCACTTTCTCTCAACTCTGTAACTTTTAAGAATAAAAATCTTACATGCTGACGCTTTCGCGCTTGGGAATAATGCACAATGTACAAATTTTTACTGTAGTACTTAGTTTACTAGTAGTCCAACATGTAGTGGATAAAATTGGTTCTGCCATATGTTAAACTAACTCCAGAATAGATGTTTCAATAATAATGGAAGCGTGATTTAGGTCTAGCACTATCAATGGCATAGATAAGAATTTAGGGGTCCACCCGCAAAATATTTAAGGGCCCTTTTAAAATATACATTTAAAATGGAGATTACAATTTTTAACTCGTAGGGTATAGTCGATACTTTACTTTATAGATTGCAAAAAATTCATAATTGAGAGCAAAAATTATTGGAATAATGTATACAGATTCCTAGTTATGTATGGACTGGATATATACATATATTAATATATAAATACATATTATACTTATATATAAATTCAACCTGGTCAATAAATAAGTAAGGTGCAAAATTTGGTATTTTTATAATGATATCCAAAAATTTTATTACCAAATTCTTCTTATATCTAATAGATAATGTTATAATGAATATGTGGTTTGAATTTTATCAAAATCAGTTGAATAGAAAAAACAATTACTACACGACGCGCTTACTTCTAACTGATATAAGAAAATTCGATTTTTGAAATGCTTAACGCTTAAACTATTCTTCAAAGTTGGAATAAAAAATGTATCTAGATAAAGAAAACTTTTGGATTTTTTGGAAATCTGAGGGTGGTGTAATCCCTAAAGTCAGCAAAGTTAGTGACGCAGGCGTAGGAAAATCTATAACTTCGGAAGTAATCTGAATTTGGAAACGGCGAGCGATGTTGAGCATTTAACAGATTACCAAAAATATGATCAATTTATCTAAAAAAAAAATTAAATATTTGAAAAATCTCCAGGTGGTGCAAACCCTTAAACAGTATTAACTGAAATGTACAGAAAATGTTTCGGCAAAATATTTATTCACTCTTGGTGGTCGATAATAGTTATTTTCAGATTATGTGTCAGCCTCCAATAATATGCATAAAAATTCTAAAGAAAAAATTTTTAACAAAAAATTGGCTTCCCTACAACAGGTTGAGGAATCGCTAAATTTATGTTGGAATTGGAGCATACATTCATGTATACAGGCACGTATCCAGACCTGCAGCATAGGGGGGGGGGGTCACAAATAACGAGGAGGAAGAAGTCGCTTTTAAATTTTTTTTTATCATATTTACGTTATATCACAAAATCCAATTATCAGTTTGATTTGGAAAACCTATCGATAATATTATCCACATCAATGTCGATCTCAAGGTTGACACTAAGGACTCATAACCAGATAAGCATTTTCGTGTAGAGATTGTAGAAATAGATGCTGACGCAAGCGATTCAGTCATGGGTGAAGTAATTGATTGAGAGTGAGTTTGCAGCTTGTGTCACATTTAAAGGAATGGGATAAGGGTTGCATGATATGTTACTGACTATTTCTTCTGATGGGAACTTAACTGGTCTTTCTTTCTTCTGAAAAAATTTGCCAATGGTCTTATCACTCTTCCGCTTAAACTTTCGCTACTATTTCTGCTACCATCGCTAACTGATATATCAAGATTATCCTTCTCCTACAATGTAAAGGTTAACATGAAGTTACATTGAACAACATTACTTGAATTAATACGAAAGTACAAGCAAATCAAAGCCAACTATCGCAGAGGAAAGCGAATGAATTTTATTTTTATATTTTTGCCGTAAAAATTCTGAAGAAAAATTGTAGAATTAATTTTAGCGGCACCCGAATCAATCCGACTGATGGTTTTTAGCCACCAATATTGTATAAAAATTCGAAAGAAAAATTTTCAAGTAAATTTCTAAGAACAAAATGTATGATTGTCAATGTTCATAAATATCCTTAACGATCAAGGCCAGCCAAGACACCTGAATCAATATAACTGTTAGGAACCATGGTCGGCCACCATTAGTGCATGAACAATCTAAAGAAAAAATGTCAAATCTTTCTAAGAAAACTGAATGTTTGTGCCCTTGTCCGAAAGAGTGAACCACCAGAATTAATCCACCAATACGTTTGAACTGTTGTCGGTGAATAGTTATTCATTAAAACTCTTAAGAACAATTTGCAAGTATATTTCTAAGAAAACTTTAATGCTTCCCTACGAACGTAAAGCATTTGAACTACTTTGGCCAGTGTCGCCATGAAATATTAACGGGTGGCTAGATGTTGATTGCATGGAACTAGGGTTCTACTGGAAAAACCATAATTTAAATATTCGTTAAGTCAGTTTTAATGCTTCTGTTGCGAGCTCTTCACCATGTTACCCTATTACCGATTTTATGTCGGAAAATCAGATAGGTTAAAAAAAAATTTATAGTCGCTGACCAATTTATTAGAAACAATAACATTTGCAAATCTCTAAATTGTGTCCTTTTTCACATAGAGTAGCAATGGGTGCAACAAAAATATAAAAGCATCATAATAACCGGGCTGCTAAGCATTGCGTGCCCTTTTCTAAACAATCTAATTGTAAAATAAATATGTAGTATGTATACCAAAATTACTTACAATCCTGTGATAAGTGTGATAAAAGACTTTTCAACACTACATAAAACACAAGAAAATTCTAAGAAAATCGTACACGTTTCAAAGACAAAAAGCTACGAGCGAATGACTATTATACCCACTCCCGACTCCACTATTACTATTCAAAAGAAGAAAAACAAACGCCCAACCCAGCGCTAACTGTCGCCGCAGATTGGAAAAGTGCGTTACAGCACCAGCATTAATCGCTGGCGACAACTCCACATTGTGTCCGTACCATACGAAATTCGTCCTGTTAAACTTTTAAATCCCACACTACAGTCCAGCGCCACATTTAATTCATCGCGAAGGTGAGGTGGCACTTTGGTGGAGGTCATGACCCCGTGACCCTCCCATGTATATACTAATGATGTATATACTATACCTACATCATTCACATATACTACATACATATTATATCACGTACAAAAACCAAAAGCAATGTAGCAGGCATAGTTTTGTTTTTCTTATTTCAGGATATTTTAAAGAAAAGCGAAGAAAATCCTTAGAGAAATTGTAAACAGAGAGCGTGGTTGCCATATACAATTTCCGCTTTTTTCACTGCGATATTTTTAATGCATCAAAGAGTTCTTCAGAATGTATAAACCTCAGGGCTTGGTAACAAACATTTTAGAATTTTTAGTGATTGGGGTATATGGGCTTCCAATCTATTCCCATTGCTCCAAGCAAATTGCTATTGTTTTTTTTTATACTAACGCAAATTTGGTAAACCCCATTTTCATATTTACAAATTTTGGTAAATGTGTACAGACAAGGAAACTTGTCCCCAATGTTCAACACACTTCTCACTTCTCAAAAATTGATCAGTCATATAAACGCGAGGTAAAATCTTAGTTCCAACTAAGATACATTTGCGAATACTTGTCCACAAAAGTTAAACTAATAGTTTTAAAATTTTAAATACTCTTCAGAAAATTTTTAAATAAGTAATTCATTAATTAGTCAAATTGAATATTCATTCATGCATTTATAGAATTGTAAAATGGTTGCCGGCTAGTAATTAAATTGGTCTCGGATGAAGGTTTCTTGAAATTAAATATGTTCAACCCCAGCCTGTCGGAGCGCGTTCGGCATACATTTCATTCAGACTCCTATCGTTGTTGGACAACGTGAAAATTCTGTCATTATATTCTCAAAGTTTTCGTAACCCTCACTCGATTTACTGAAAACTTATGAAAATGAAATGTGAGTGAAAACATATCCAATATTACTTGAAAAAAAAACTCTCTATAAGGACATACTTATTTCGGAAGGGATAAATAGATTCTATGTCGGAGATATATACATACATAGATAGTTTTTTTTTAAAAACAACAGAGAAAATTGTAAAAATATATCTACTTTCGAGGAGCAAGAGAAAGCAAACTCCAATATCCATGTACTCCTTATGGACACATTGAAACTTTGTGCTTCCTTTCTATGCAAAGAAAAATTGTCTACTGTCAACAAAACTGCAGTACAAGATTGATTGATATTCCTTTGGGATGAAACTGACGGTAAAATTGAAGTAAAGGAAATTCGGTATATCATTTTATATTTACAGATTACAGAGGAACCATCATAGAGTAGATTTGCATATTTTGCAAATTATGTAGTTACCAAAGGCAATTTTCTAACTTGCTATGTGCAGATGATATTCTGAAAGATTGTTGTATCAGATATGACTAAATATTTTCCTGTTGTGTATACCTGCTTACATAATTATTATGCCTACAGGACATGTTTAAGTAATCATCTAAATATTTATTAAAGACAGAGCCATATGGGCGTACTCGAACTACTCAACTTGACCATCAATACTTCCTTAACCTTCCACTTGACCTTGCCACTAACTTATGAGGGCTTCATGCACTTTAGTATTTCCTCGTGGGCGAAATTATACAGAAAACATTATTTACAGCAACAGAACCAAAATACTTAATGCCAGTAATTCAATAAATTGATAATATTTTAATTCAATTTTATTATCCCTAATCCAATCAACCTGGGACTTTGAGTCAAACTTTAATTTAGATCAAAACTATCTATGTAAACTTAATCCTAAACTTCCATAAAATGCCATATAGTAAAATTTGTGGATAATTGGAATCAGTTCATCTCATAAATTGAATTATTTTATTGATCCTGATTGTCCTGTTTAGATCATACTGATAACGCACCTATGCTGCAATCTTACGAAATTGAAAATTATTTTAATTCAGTCTTAACTTTTAATTTCTCTCGAGTTACAATGGAAGATATTGTTGCGATAACAAACAGTATCAAGTCCTATGCTATTGGTTCGGTTAATCTCACCTCTAGATTCACTGAGATTTATTTGCCCTATATCTGTCCCACCTTCACTTGTATCCGAAACTCTTGTTTTACTAATTGTAGCTCTCCTATATCATTATACCATTTCTCTCCAAAGTAATTGAGATAGTTGAATCCACAAATTTCTTATTACATATTTTATCTGAATGGTCTTATGTAAGAGCAACATTCCGTTTTCGACAAGGACATACATGGCCGTACATCTTCTCATCTTAAAGACAGTAATGATATCGCCCGTGCTGTCAATAAATATGAATTTACATTACCAGTTCTTTTAGATTTCTCTTAGACTTATGATACCATTAATTATGGACCGCTTGCCATGAAAATAAGAAAAAAGAAGGATAACATTTCTTCTTATTCTGCAAAGCAGATTTATGGCCACTTAAGCAACAGATCACAAGCAGTTTTTTCAACCAGTTCACAGTCCTCCCTTCTTCCATATTGTCAAGTGGAGTACCTCTGGGATTTATTCTTGGACCTCTGTTTTTGTATGTTTAGAAATAGCATATTTCTTCAAGCTAAGTATTCTAATTTGCACCATTATGCTGTATTCATATATGTAGATCTTATTGAGGATGGCATCTGTCGTATAAATAAGGATGAGGAGGCTATTAATTTACGGTCCTTTAACTAACACGAAACTTAGACTAAATCCCTCAAAATATTGGTATATACTGACCACATAGACTAAAGCTAACACCTACTAATGGTTTTTCATTGGTTTCCGTAAATAACACTGTGAATCCTATCGTTGATTCAGTTAAAATAAATATACTTATGTATGATCTCTATATAAATTCTTTTGCGAGTATAACCTTGGAATAATAAAATTAACAAGAAGCGACAAGAAGAAAACATAATATGCAACCATTTTTGTACACACCTTGCTCCACATGACCTCCAGTGCAAAAATATAAAAGCTGTATTTTATCCAAGTTCAAAACCCGAAAGCTTGAAATGAACTTTTTTATTTTATCGTGATGATATATGATTTTATGAACTCGCAGAGCAGTATAGGCGTGAGGGTTTGGTAATGTTCAGCATTCGTTACATATATATTTTCATCTAGCGATAGGAATTTGTTTTCTAGGGCATTATTCTTGGAAGTTGGATTGCTTGGTCTGCCTACCTACTGTACCTACTGCTGATCTATTGAGACCTCCACTAAAGTGATTAGGCAAAATCGAGTCGTTTAACCAGCTAGATTGTTACACTTGGGATTAGATTGCAAACCTTATTTCGAGAGATATGTGTTTTTCCAGTGATTTGCAATCTTAAACCTTCAAGTTCGTTCTGGACACTCATATCCAACATGTATCGAGGCTTTATTTTCCTCTCCGCACAGTCGACATAGTCTGCTCTTCGATTTGCCTATCTTCTTCAAAGAATGACGAAAGGAGCCATACCCAAATACCGCATCAGTAAACCGTCTGAGCGATTATCCAGTAAAATCAATTATTTTGCGTATCTGGTAAGGAGAGAGGTTTAAAATTCCTTCCTCATACCGGGCGCAATACGCGAGAGGAAAACCAGTTGCCTTTTTTTCCCATCTTTTAAGTTCTCCTCTAAAGTGGCTTTTTTGTTGGCCAAATATATACGGACTTTCGACTACAGTTTAGCTAGATCATCTAATTTTTCATTATCTTCCACTACTTCGTGTCCAGGAACCCAAAGCATAGTTAATTCTTTATCCCCAAACAGCAGCTAGAGTTTGGAGTAGCAGCTGCAGACTAGTTTCGACTCAAAGTCTTGTGAGGATAGAGCAGGCGCGCAGCTTGGCTGTCTCAGCAAATGTAGATGTTGAAGTTCTTGCAGCCCTTGTATTCTCCTGAACTTCAATTTTTATAGCATAGATTTCCACATGAAAAATGGAAGGTGACGTACCAAACAGAATGAAGAGTTCCATTTCTGCACCGAGCATCCATGTGCCTGTTTTGCCATCCTTCTTGAACCCTTCATTATTCCTGACATGACCCTGTTAAGGGTCCTTTTCGGCTATCCGGCTGTTTTTTATTAATGGTTAACTGATAACCTCTTTCAAAGGAAAATCTTTTAATTATAACATCCCAGAGCTTCTAGGCCCTTAATTGTAACTGAATAACAGGAATGGCTATTTATCGTGGACCTTTTGTTTTTGAACAGAGTAATTACGGAGTAAAATTGAATTAGAAGTGTAAATTTTTGCGTTTGACTTAATATCGTGAAACAAATTAAATAAAAAAAATCATCAATTCAAAGGATGGAATGATGAAGGTTTTAAGTGAGATATTTGTTTAGGCCGATATTTTTTTTTTTTGTTTTAGCAAATATATCTTTACCTGTTTTTGAAATGTGAAGTTGGCTCTAGATTATAAATTTAATGTAACTACAAGAAAATAAACAGTCTCACTTTTTTTACTTGGGAAAAAATTATATTTAATGGAAATTTTATCGCCATTTTTTGCCTTTTAACGTTTACATTGGATTCGAGCTCAGAACAATATGTGTTCTTCCAGGACAAAACAATCTAGTTGAAGTTTTTAAATATTTTTTAAGATTGTTTTTTTTTAATTAAAATTTTTTGTGTAGTTTAGGTGATTTTATTTTAGCTATATTTACATTGTGAAAGGTTGTACAAATATTTATTCATCAAACATGATTTGTAGAAGTTAGATCCATATTCGGCCATACAAATTCATTTAATATTGTCACGATTAATAATAATTTAGTTTCTTAAGACTTTTTTGTTTTTGCTGGTGAACTGATGTTTTTTTTTTTTTTTTGTATGTTATCCACGTACTAAAGTACCATTTTGTAATACTGCTCCTCTATTGAAATGTTTATATTGTGTTTTTCCCTTTCAATACAGCCAAAGTCTCTATCGCTATCCAAATATGAATGCCCAACTTCTGGAAATTTGTGATGATGGATGCAATTAAAATATCCTTTCAAAATCAAAAGGTGATAAAAGTTTTTATTTTGCCAACACATAAATCTATCTGCGATTCTTCTAGACTTTTTAATTTCTTGAATGAAGATATTAATAGGCTGCCAATAGTTTCTACACTGCTTCTGTTTGCTACATCTTGCGTCCAAGTTAGCATAAAAAGTTTATGGCCATTAGAATATATACAGTGAATGTCGTTATTAAATTACCATAGAAATTGCTAATTAAGGTTTATCGTAAATATAAACGTAAATCTATGTCAAACGATGATATATTGTTAATTTCATGGAAATTTGTGCACTGACATGAATCCCAAGACCTACAGATATCATTTTTATGTAATGACAGGATGATCTTTTTAGAGAAAGCTTCTTTGTAACTTGAAAAACATGTGAAAGGTATTTAATGTAAGGATTATAGTTTCTGAAATAACTTTCTATTGCTAAAAATTAACAGTAAGGTAACTTACAAATTGTCACAGTTTTTCCATTAACTTGCAATGGAGAGAGACCGACTTCGGCTTGTGTTGTGGGATGCTTTGACGTTTTCATCAGCTGGTTTTTTCAGTTTTTCAGAGTATTTTTAATTTAAAGAGTATTGACATTTAGCGTATTCATTACATTTTATTTATTCTATTTTTATTATTTATTTATTGATTTTATAAATCTACTGGGATATTCGAAACTACACACTACAAGTGCACAAAAGTCTTTCATGTACTTTTTCTTTTTTATATGTTTAACTTTTTTTTCACTGAAGTCTTACAAAAATAATCACATTTCGGAATTTTATTCTGGCTAAGAATTTATATTAAAGATTTATAAAAACAAACAAAAGAAAAATAAAGTAGAAAATAGCACATAATGAAAAAAATATATATCTGGTTATAATTATGTGCAATATATCAAAGATAAATGAAATCAACATATACGAGATAAATAAAGTGAAGTCTTCTTTTTAAAAATATTCAGCAAATGAAAAAACTTCGCCGTTTTGAAATGGCGTCATAAATATTTGGTGTCCACCGAAAGATTTCTGATTTTAAGCTTCGATAATGAGAGTGCGAGAGCGCGATGGCTCAAATTAATTTCACGATTGCTTCGGAAAATAATATGCGTACGCTATCGAAGTTTAATTAATGATCAACTTGTTCCTCATTACTGCGAATCGTAACATTTATAATCGTTAAAATAATTTTCGCGGACATAACGATCAACGAATGTGTAATTAATAGTTGGGTAAACAGATTTAGAGCATCTTCATCGGTAGTTATCAATTCATGATGGGAGTTTTTTTTCTTAATTTCAGGGGCCACGCGGCCCATTATGCTGTCCTGATAGAAACCCATTCACCAAAACCTTCCTGTCCTCTTAACGAAGCGCATCTGCTCTTGATGAGGAAGGCTTTTCAGCTCATCTATAGATAGAAGGGTAGACCCTAGAGTATCCAGCCTGCTCCGGGCGAAGGCCAGACGAGTACACAAAAAAGTGTTCGGTTGTCTCAGCCGAACAGAAACTCAGAGCTATCAACAACCCCATTCTTATTAAATGAGTGTGAAGCGAGCTGTGGCCGGTAATGATGCAAGAGATATTCCTATTGGGCCCATCACGAAACAGTTTTGTGTACCTACAATTACTCAGGCTCACCCATCTCTGCTGATGCTTCCTATGATAACAGACCTGAAACTCGAGGTGGCAACGCCTACGGCGGGCTCGGCGGGCTCCGATCCAAGAAACGTAGAATCAGAGTTAGTCCTAGCTAAAAGGTCAGCCCTTTCGTTCCCCATGATCTCCATGTGACCTGGAGCTCACATACAAGGCACTTTGTTGTGGATACACAACTTGTCCACCGACGACGCCAGTAACTTCGATGTTATAGAAGAACCACTTAGAGCCATAAAATCTGCCTGACTAGCCGAAAGGATTGCCATGGCAAGGGATACCTTCGCTGCTATTGAGATGATAAAAACTTCATGCTGGAAGACAATGGTGTGTCTTCCAAATGAGTACTCCATCCCAATGTCAGGTTCCGGAATGTAGACACCCACCTCAGCTCATGAGAGAGCCGTCAGTGAAAATTTTTAGAGCGGACCGGAGAAAGCTCGATAAGGTATTTCCCTCAACCCATGGTTCGGTTACAGGGAAACTCACAGAGAAGCGACGCCCAAAACGAAGCTCAGGTACCATTCAGTTCAGCGGTTTTCTCAACAACTATGTCGGGTTGTTACAGCACCAACATTTTCGATCGAGCAAAATATGCTACGTGAGATTGATTTAATGTTAGCGTACTCACGATTATCGCTTTCAAACGCTCGTCGATTTTGGTGATTCCCAGCTCGATATGCATAAAATTAGTAAATAGAAATTAAAATGTCATTAAATGACTACAAGTTAAGGAAATCACATTGTGAAAGGATGTTATACATTTTCCGTATGGATTAGCACTTGGGTAAGTGATGAGGATCATTTTTACCAAAAGGACTATATCAATAATGAAAGGAGGAAAATGCACGAAAAGTCGGTCCAGAATTCTTTGATTAAAGTTTAATGCGCCATTTCAGTACATTTCGTCATAGGGTCTGAATACTATGAAAAGAAATGTGGTGCGTTATTAATAATCTATTCAAAAAGATACTTGGTGATGATGGAGACTTTTTTTTTAGAACACGCAGAATCTAACACTTTTTTCAACTGAAACACGAAAATTAGAGAGTTTGCGCAACCGCATGTACTGAACAGCTATCGATAAATGCAATAAGTACATAATTCTAAAAAATATATTGATTTCCAGGTTTGATGACATTCTTTGGCCGCCACGAGTGACCTTCTCATATGAAGTCTAGTTTCTAAAATAAAGCCGACGACTGTCAATCAGTAAAAAAAAACATTCGAACTTAGATGAATAGGATTTCTAGTGAACTATACAGGAGCATACTTGAATATAAGCCTTCAAGATTATTGGAGTGCGTATAGGTGCATCTGAAAAATGTAATCTTTAAAAAAAAGTTATTTGAAGATTTTGAAAACAGCTAGGGACTTGAAAAAATTCAAAAACGAAAGTTATTTATTTATTTATTTAACCATAATTGCTTTTACACAGCTTAAAATTAAAATGATGCCTAAAAAAAATTAATGCTGTTAGGTCCACGGCTAAAAGGGCATCTGGGCAACTCCAGTAAATTTTAACAGCTTATACACTATATATTTTCCTTTTAATTCCATTAGTATTTTCAAAGGAATACCCTTCAATAATATGCATTTAGAATGAGATAAAAAGAGAGAATATGGCATATCCTGTGTCAAATAAGGCTTATTTTAACCAATTCCATTTGACATATTCGTATAAAAATCAGTTGGCATGTGGTTAAGCGTGTAAACAGATTAAGTAGCGTAAATAGAGGTTTTTGGTCGAAATACAAATGAAAAATAAAACATATTATGTTTTAGATTAATGAATAAGTTAGGTCTGTAATTTATATTTTATATGAGCTAAAACTGTTTCCGTTAGTTAAAGTCTAATCTCCATGCGACCGTTTTGTAAGTAAGTTTTCATTGCAGCGAGAAGTAGGTCTGTGTCCTCCTTACCCATTGCGCCAAATTCGGAACTTCGGAATGGTAAGAACAAAAATGGGAAAGTCTGCGAAGGAGCCAGAGCGAAAAATAAATCCCCACTCTTCTTGGCTATTTCAAGTTTCGGAATGGTATTCAGATAACTATTAAAATTCAGAAATAGTCGTCAAAGAAGTGTGAATTCGGATTTTACACTGATTTCTTTCTAAAATTTGAAGGCATTACCGAAACATCATTTTGGGTTCAGAGACGGCTGAAATATTGGCGAAATAAGCTGTTCAATATCTATATGCTATCTAAACGCTGCCGTACTTCACCAGTCCCAAATAAACGCACCCAGTACTTTGAGCGCAGTATCTTTCTGTCCTGTTCGCTATTCAAAGGTTAGGGCAAGAAATCTTTTATTTGAAGGAGGAAATGAAGGCTTTAAACAAAGTGCAAAATATACCCTTCAACTTAAGTGATACGCTTCCTTCGTTGTCTACTGTTTCAAAAAGAGACTTCTAAGTCTCGAAAATAAGTGGAATAGAGGTAGAAGCTGTTGAAACATTGGTGCGCATGGAATTTTTCTTAACAATGAAAACAGTTTTATTATTATAATTTGCAGAAAGCATTGTTTTTTCAAAACTCTTGAAGGGTCGAGTCTGATCACTGTCATGAAGAGATCGGTCAAGATCTTGATGACGGAAGTTAAAAAGCATTTCATGCGGATGGGACTAGGTCAAAATATTAAAATATCATATTTCTCGATTGTCTCCGCTTTCAATGGAACTTGAAAATAACAGTTAAATGTTGTCAAACATTTAATATAAGTGTTTTCTTACAGAAGCGGCTCTTACTTTGTATTCATAAGCAAGGATGGACGACCTAGAAAAGCGCCTGAAAGCAATATTTTATAATGTAAAAGGCAGACTTAATTTACCAAAAACAAAGTGCATTAAAACATTCCATTCAATAAAAAAATACAAAATATAAATTTTATATATACCGTTTTTATCTTTACAATTTATTTATTTTTCAAGCTGGCAACACTCAAATCTTAAAAATATTTTAACGTAATTATTATTTAATAAACAAATCCAAATTGAAAGTATGCTTAACTAAAAGCATTTTCAAAACATTTTTGGGTTTTTACCAGTTCGGAACGCTTCGCTATATATTTCTGAGAATTTAGTATGAATTCCTTGGAATTTCAATCGGAAATCTGATAATAATCCTAAGAATTTTCTTTCGGAAATCATTAAGAAATTCATAAGAATTATACAAACGCTTTTCGCGTAGATTTGAGGGGAGATATTCAGCACTTTCGGGGTTTTTGTAAAAACTTACTTATTCCCGTCGCAAAGAATTTGTTCGGAAAAAGTATAAGAACCCGATTTTTTTTCGGAATATTCTTAATTTTTCTTTAAAAATGCGCAGAAAACTTTCGAATTTGGCAAAGGAGCTCTGTAGGTGTCTTTGTAGTCCCTAGTTCGTTAAGTAGGCTCTGTAATTCGTTGCACTGCTGTAGTAGGCGGGCTGTAGTAAGATTAGCGTGGTTATAGTAAGCTCTTATTCTTGAAGGATTTGAGGGAGGACAGACTGTCTGAGAAGATGGCAGGTATCCCCTTCTGTTGGACGGCCCATCTGACAGCCTCCGAGACAGCTGTTGTTCCGGCCGTAAAAATATCTGACCACGCTGTGAACTTGTAAGTAAGCGAGAGCTCATCGCCTGCCCTGGTGGTACAGGTGGAGATACCAACCTGTACACCATATTTTGAGGCAGCTGTGTAAATATTTCTGTGAGAGTTGATACAAACAAGTTTGAATGTGTCTATGTGTAACTTCATTTTACTATCTTAATCTAGGTGTTGATAGCAGTGCTCATTTGTTAGCACTTTTCCTGTCGGTACTCTCCAAGGAGAAGCGTTTCCCACTGGGTTAGAGTTTTCAGCGGTAAACGGAATGGTTTTGAGGGAATCAGGGATGCTAGCTATCGAACGAATTAAACTAGAGCAGCTGCGTCTAGTTGGCTTGCAGTTTCTGGATAGGATGTCTAGGATTAGTAGGCGGAGTGGTGATTTGAGATATTGTATGGTTTTGAAGAAGACGTTGCCAACGACGAGCTCGTGTCATGTTTGGGGGAGGGTTGGGAGCCCAGCTTCTGTTAGGAGGCTGGGAATTGGAGTTGTGGGTATAACTCTGAGAGAAATCCTAGCTGTATCATTTAGAGTTGTTTGGATTTTATAAGTATTCTTTATGATAATAAAGCCGTAGATACTCAAACAGTAGTCAATTTTGCATATAATCATCTATTTGTCTATTTTGATCGCATTCTCAGTAGGTGGACCTGAATTTGTTCTGCAGACAATTTTTCGTATATTGTTTCCGCTTCTAACAGATTCAGCCACTTCAGCAGGTTGCCTGTTTCAGTTTAGATTGTGAGAGAGCACTAGTCCCAGAATTTTAAGAACTTTGGAGAGGAATAAAAGCTCTATCGCCCGAAAAACTATTATCTGCACATTTTCGTCTTCGGCAGACATGTAATGCTTCATGATTGATTGGAGCGATTTTGGCCCCGTTCATGTCGGCCTAAACCGAAATGGCTCTTATTGCTCTGTTGAGCACGTGGTTTACGAACGGATGTTGTCCGCGTATATCTGGAAGACAAGATTCGGGACTTTGTCTAAACTCTCGGAAAGAGAGTGAACGTAAGTATTAAAAAGTTAAACCGAGAGCGGGAATCCTTGTGGGAGCCCATTTTGGAGATTATGAGTAATTGAGAAGCACCTTCTAACTCTCACCTTGAAATGTGTTCACGAATCTCTTCCCCGTATTCCATTGTACAAGCATCCGAAGGACGGAGTGCTTAGGTATTCTGTCGAACGCCTTCTCAAGGTCGATTGACAACACAACAGAATGTTGTCCACTAGAGAGTGCGCAAAAAAAAATTTAGTTTTGAAAACTGTATTTGTATTGAATTATCAAGTGGCATTTAAAGCATACATAGACAGAACACAGATTTTGTTCTAAATAAATGAAAGGTCAATCCTATGTTCCTTATTTAATATCTTAAACGTTTTGCATCATGTTTTAGATACTTTGACGATACTTAAAACTTTTTTAATTACAGTAATCAGATTACCAAATTGCTCC
The DNA here is from genome assembly GCA_963924295.1 of Dioctria rufipes. NCBI lineage: Eukaryota > Metazoa > Arthropoda > Insecta > Diptera > Asilidae > Dioctria > Dioctria rufipes. The sequence continues at coordinate 318,422,972 of OZ002740.1, read as the reverse complement.
ATCTATTCTCTTTTTGTAACTGCTTACTCTCCGCTTTCAACTTATATAGAACTTACTGAAAATTTTTATTTTCTGTTTATACAGAAGACATTAAAAAACTGTAGTTGAAGTCAATTACTTTAACTATGGTTTTTTCATATTTTCCAAATAATGTTCGTAGAATAAGAACTAAAAAGATTTCTTGATTTCCATTACCTTAGAAAATTGCTTAAGCAAACCTAGGCCATCGAGTGTAAAACTTTAGAACAAATCACTCCCAGCTTTTTCAGCGTATTCGACCAATTCTCCACAGTTAAAAAATTCCTATTGCCATGAGAATATTTTGCGAAATGTTTATGCATCAAATATCCATTTGCAACACTTAAGCCAGCTTTACTACTCCAAAAAAAAATTACAAAAGCTGCAAAAATTTGTCAGATATTGATCGATGAAATTATAGAATTTCCTATAAAACCGTGATTTATGTAGACGAAATAATGATTACTTTAAGATAACCCTAAGCTTAAATAAATACTTTTCTAAAAAAATGTCAACCTAACACTTATATCCTTTCCTACTAATTTTTTTAGATGTGGTGGATCCTTAATATCCCGACGACATGTGGTAACTGCTGGACATTGTGTTGCTCGAGCTAGTCCGCGGCAGGTGCATGTAACTCTTGGCGATTATGTGATAAACTCTGCAGTGGAACCATTACCAGCTTACACATTCGGAGTTCGACGAATTGATGTTCATCCTTATTTCAAATTTACCCCACAAGCGGATCGATTTGATATATCTGTTCTAACATTGGAACGGCCAGTCCATTTCATGCCTCACATTGGTATTAATTGCATTAACTTTATCAAATTTCTCAAAGACTCACCTTCACATTTTAATTAATTTGTGTTTTTTTTTTTTCATTTTTTATCTCTCTTCATTTCGATATCAAGCTCCAATTTGCTTGCCAGAAAAAAACGAAGATTTTCTAGGTAAATTTGGATGGGCAGCTGGATGGGGTGCTTTAAATCCTGGATCAAGACTACGTCCAAAGACGTTGCAAGCTGTTGATGTTCCTGTTGTGGAGAATAGGTTAAATTAATAAAATAATAAAAAAAAAATTATGTTGAGATTTTTTAAACATTTTCAATCATCATTCTTTTAGGGTTTGTGAAAGATGGCATCGATCGAATGGCATTAATGTTGTTATTTATCCGGAAATGCTATGCGCTGGCTATAGAAATGGTGGAAAGGATTCTTGTCAAGGGGATTCCGGAGGTCCTTTGATGCATGAGAAGAACGGACGATGGTATTTAATTGGTTAGTTAATTAGTAATTAATAATAATTTTTATAGTAAAATTGAAAATCATATTGTTTTTAAGGTGTTGTATCAGCTGGATACTCATGTGCTTCAAGAGGTCAACCCGGAATTTATCATAGAGTGCCGTATACCGTCGATTGGATATCTTACGTAATTAGTCTTACTACTGTAAATTAAGATAACATATTTTATTTTTAAATATTGCTCTGTTTACTTACTATCGTTTTATGCAATTTGATCGAGTGCAGTGGTAAAGTGTTATAAGCATTTTAATTTAGGTGAATACAGAAATATTGCAATAACTGTCTTTTCCAGTTTTTTGAAAATTTTAGACTTCTGATCTTATTTTTAATGCTGCTTAATTAGTATTGACTGACGTTTATTATTTATGTATGTAGTTTTTAAGAACTTATTTTCTAATCTATTCCATTATTACCAGCCCAATTTCGGTTGTCCGTAAATTCCTAGACAAACTATTTCACCTAATAATGTTAGCAACAAAAGGTACCGTGGAAGATTGAAGACTGGAATAAAATCAGTAATTTTTCTTACCCTATCGGTCGAATGTAAGCTAAAAGATGCCAAAAATACACTATAGCGTCAGCGCAAACTATGCATTGTAAGAAATAAACGTAATTTTTTAGTATTTTAACATCTATCTCTACTGCACCAGCGCCACATAATTTTTATCACTTTAACACGTTCACGCCGGCCCCGATATTCATGTCTTTCACCGTGAGATGGTGCTCGAATTCATGTTTCGCTTCATCTGGCAACGCGGTTCCAACGTACACGAACTTCTCCGATTTGGATGAAACTTTCACAGTTTGTAGGAATATTAAAATAGCTCACCCATATTATTTTGCTTCCTCCTATTATGAAGCCCCCCCCCCACCAAGGGGTTCAGTTTTATGTACGTAAAACGACAGCAATGGATCACGCATTGATGTTGTTTTACGTATATAAAATTGAACCGGATCAGGAGGGTGATTCTGATCTTTCGTCGTATCTGAATGTCAAATTGTACGCCTAAATGAAATGAAGTTTTCTACTGATTTTTTCGCGTATTTAGTCAGGTCCAGTAACCATTGCAAGACGTAGAATGAACTGAAAATGACACTTCACATTACAAATTCAAAATAATATTTCGAATTTAAGCACTTTTATTGCTCTAATTAGGTGTAGAATTTCTATTTACCACAGTGTAAAGTTTTTGTCACAACCTCTGTGAGCAGTTGACTAATTTGTCGCATATTTAGGCGTGTTTTTTGACGTTTGTTCACCGAAAATGCATTATAGTTCATTTTCTGGTAGATAATTGTGAAGATACAAAATGAACTGTGTTGAAAAAAAAGTACAACAAAATATGTCAAAAAACAAGTCTAAATAGTACGACAAAAGATCAGAATCACCCTCCAGATTAAGGAGATCAAAAAATGCAGTTAACATTGAGTTGAAATAAAATTTTCTTTATTTAAATTTTCTATTATATGGCAATATTTTTCTAGTTATTTAATGACCTAAATTTTTGGTGTTACGCACCGCCTGATAGCACAATCAAATGTGAGCCACCGGTAGAACGCGCCGAGGTGAATGTGTTAATATGATTTGGTGAATGCTTTCCAGCTCACTTCTGCTATCGTTTCAGAAATAAGGACGAATTATATTGCAGCAAAATATACAAGTATTTTACAAAATTTTTCCCTAGATATGCTCTAGTACAAAAATGGTTTGTTATAAAAAATTTTACATGAATAATGCTATGTTAAATCAATTGATTGCTGGGTAGTGCGGGAGTTTTGTTTTCCTGGTAGCACTAATTTACTTTCATCAGTTTTTATCGATTGTCAAAAAATAGACAAATTATATAAAGTTCTGAATCTTATATAGGGGCGCCACACAAGTATACACGGCTTTGGACCTGTTTATAAGGACCTGTTTATAAGGAAAATTTGGGAGCTAATTCCAAATCAGCAGCCCGTTTTAAAGTTGTTTCTAGTTTTCGAAATATTCAATAAATTCATTATTTTACTATTTTTGACCATTAACGGCCATTTATTGAATTGAAAAGTATAAATCAGAAATTAATAGAGGTTGAACTGAGTCTTTTATACTGCTTGGAATCTGTTTCACGCATTATGGTCCAACAGTAGTCGGTTATGATGCCTTCGTCCCAAAATCCTTGGTATCGCCGTTCGATTTTCGCTATATCTTGATGTAGCCGCTCTCCTTGCTCGTCGCTCGTTTTGTGGGAAAAAATCAATACGTGAATGCAGAAAATATATCTTGAGTGACATTCGAGCTCCAATCATGTGGTAATTTTGCAAACACTGTCGATTACTACTTAGTAATCCGGTGAATTGTGGTTACCGAGAAAGTTGTGAACAACACTTTTAAACGATGCCCATGTTGCTGCTTCATCAGGCGCTAAACATTTTATGAGGTTTGCATCAGCCATTAGTTTCCGAATATCAGGTCCGACAAATAGTCCTTCTTTGATTTTTGTGTATGACAGTTTTGGAAATAACTTGATTAAGTACTGGAAAGCCGGTCCTTCGGGATTGAGCGCTTTGACAAAGTTCTTGTCATGATTTTTCCACGTTTTCCGAGCATATAACAACCACAAACGTAACAAAAACATTTTGAATCGACTCTGTAACGTTTTCTCTGCAATTTCATAAGTTCCGAAGCAAAATCACAGTACAAAAACAAGTTCCAAAAGATGTTCGATGCAACGTAGTCGGCTGATAGCCGTTGTAAGAGCGCAGTACTGGCACATAGCGCGAACTCGAAAACTAGAACCAACCTTGACACACGGATTGAAGATCTGAGTTCAGGGCATCAAATAACGTTAAAAATCGTTCTCATTTGCTCGGGTCCAAAAGTTGACCCGAATTTGTAAACTTGTGAATTATCCATGATAAGAAAATAACTCTCTTTCTGTTTCATATTTTCAATCCAGTTTAATATTTTCTATTCTAGCTTTCAATAATATTTTTACTTGGCCATAGTAACCATACTATCAAGATAATTTAAACTTTTTTTAAATTGTATCAATGCAGCAATGTGACTTTGGCCTATTAAAGTGCATAATATTCGAATTTCTAGTGAATACCTTTAGAGAGGTAATTATCGTCATCTTTCCGCGGGTCCATTACAACCCCCACTACGTTCCTACTATCATTTGCCGCGATTTTAACCCATATGCTCTGCCTATACCTATTTTGCTATCTTGTACTTTTTTAATGGATGGTAAAGTAGAGTTTGAAGCTGTAAGTGTAATGCACTCACTAGAATTTTTCCATATTTTTTACGAAATAATGTAGATCTTGGTGAAATAATTTGATACAAACATAATGAGTGGTCCACAATTGTCTGCTCCAAGGGTCGTCTGCGAAGCTCGTCTTTGGTTTGTCAAGCAAGTCTGTGATGCACCTCCTTAAAGCATCCTCTTTGGTGAGGAATACGATTCTATGAATCACAACCAATCATATGATACTTGATATTTATCGTACATACATTGTATGTGAAACACAGGTCATGAATAATACCTCATTGCAGTTTCCCAAATAGTTATATCATTTCTGATGAATAATTTCAACGAATTACAATACTAGGCTCAAAGCATACAAACTTATCACTGCCTGCTTGATTTGTACTGATCCATATATTTAGATATTCGGAGTGAATAAGACTCCAAATGATTTCAGTTTCAGTCCAAGTTCTCCTGCCAGGAAAGTTCACTGGTAGCATACAATCGAATTACAGGTGCATCAAACCCAATATCCTAAGGCATACAAGCCAAAGGCTTACATCATCTCAGCTTAAATTTCAATTATGTATGACCCGATAAATCTCCAATGAAAAGATCTTACACAAACAGTAGGTACATATTTTTTACGTCATGTAAAAGACCAAACTCAGCTTTTCAATAGTGACCAAATATAGAAGACATATTTAAGCATGGGTGATACTATTGAGGTGCACATTCAGTTCCAGCCTTTCGAGTTCATATCCATGTGTAAAGAATTGTCCTTTTATATTGGACGAAAGGTATTGTAATCATGGTACCCTTTTCATTAACGTTATTAGTAAGTATTTTCTTCTAGTCTATGTGGACACAGGTAGCTAAAAGGCTAAGCATGGGAATAGAGCTTGAACGTACCTATCCAACGAGATTTGTATACAAAAAGTTGGATAGTTGGATAGTTGTATGTATGTCTTATTTGGAAGGGGTAGGAATTTTAAAGGTTATCTTGTTTAACCTATCCATGTCGTTGACTACTGCTGGCTGCGTCCAAATATTTGTGTTATTTTGTGTCGCTATTTCTTCTGCTTTTTTTGTTTGTTTTACTTCTAAGCATGAAGAATTTCATTTTAAATTTCTGCAACAGTCGTGGATTAAAAGCAAATCATTTTTCGGTGTACTGCCACCTTAACTCAAAAAGCCGGCAATCCTTGCGCTAAGTGAAACTAATATCCTTTCTGATGCTTCGTGCCTCTTTTTTCTCAACACAAAGGGTTCGCAATATATTTTCGAAACGATGTGGGCTGTACCATTCTTAAAGATTTTCCTTCTGCCAATATACAGTTTAATAGGTTCAAACTTCACAAGTATACCATCTACTTCTGTTTGCTTTATCGCAGCCCGAATATGTATGATGTCGACACGGTATCCGTATTTGACAATATCTCAAACAATATTCATCATTTTCTTTCTGTCTCCTCCTCTTCCGAAATCGTCCTGGCAGGCGATTTTAATGTCCATAACATACCATGTCTCAGGTATACTTCTACCATAAGTCCTACTGGTCGTTTCGTTGGACTTGACTGTGAATTTGTTAATTTGCAACAGCTAGTGGATGCACCCATGACGAATTCCTGATGTAGCTGGAGATAGAGCTAAGTTAAGCTAATTTACTAGACTTGTTTCTAACATCTCATCCTGACAAATGTTCCATCTCGGTGGGCTCTCCTCTTGGTAATTCAGATAATTGTTTAATCACGGCTCAATTTATCACCTCTAACCTGTGCCAACCTACTTCTCCACCTAAAAGTAGGCTTCTTAGGCACTATAAGGATGCTGATTGGGAAAGTCTCAATTGGTCGGTCTGTTTTGCTTCAAGTCCGCAAGACTGCACAGAGCACCTCTGAGTCCATTATCCGAGAGAAAAATTTATTTTTGACCAGACTATTAGACAAACAATCTTGGCAAGCCGCAACGATAGCAAAGATTTCTGGTCCCTGTTCAAAACCATCAGGAACAACATCACTAGTTCCTCTTTACCTTCACTACTTAATAATGGTAAAATGACTGTTGACTTCCTGGATAAAGCTAATATTTTAGCTGCTACATTCGCTTCAACTTCTCGTTTTCCATCCAATTTACAAATACCTACTTTGCATACCACGTGTGGATATATACAAGAGCCAATACACGTCCGTACGAGAGATGTGTTCAAAAGGGTATCAACGTCTCCAAAGCCGCAGGTCCTGATGGTTTCTCGTCCCTGTTAATTAAAGCTGTACCTTATGCTTGGCTGAACCTATGCGCAAACTCTTGTACTACTTGTCATATTTAACAGGAAAATTTCCAAGAAAATCAGCTCACGTTCAGCCTATTACCAAGAAAGGGAAGGGTAGCGATTCCTCAAACTGTCGACCAATTGCAATCATTTGGATTCTTTCAAAGGTATCTGCAATCTATCATTAATTCAAAATTAATGAAGTATCTGGAAACTAATCATCTCATCAACTATCAACAATATGGCTTCTGAGCTGGAAGCTCATCTGGAACCATAGTCGTCACAATTTTGGTGAGTCCAAAATCGTTGCCCTAAATATTTCATAGGCCTTTGATAGAGTTTGGTATCCAGCCTTTCTAGCCAAACTTAAAGCACATTGGTCTCTCCCCTCCTCTTCTATTATGGATTGAAAGTTTCCAATCTAGTCGCCAAATACGTGTTCTATTAGATGGCGCTACATCTAAACCTCATCCCATAAATACCGGTGTGCCTCAAGGCTCTGTTATTTCTCCAACTCTCTTTTTAATTTTTATTAATGATCTGTTTTCCCTTAATTTCAATCCCATCCATACTTGATGACAATAATCTTGATTTCGTTAACTGCTTTGACACTCTTGTGGATCCCAAGGGAGAATGCCGCACGTGTTAAACGAGATTGCATGATTAGATCATTGAACATTTAACAATATCCTTGCTTGGGGCAAAGGGAATCACGTCGAACTCAATGCATCTAAGACCCAAAGCTGTCTCATCTCATTAAAACAAGACGATAACTTAACCACTCTCATTTCTTTTGATGGAGCATTAATTTATGATTCACCGTCACTAAGCATTCTTGGAATTAATATTTCCAGTAAGTTAAGTTGGACAGACCACATCTTCTCCGTTGCCAAAGAAGCATCCAAATGTCTTGCATTCCTGAAAAGGTGTAAAAAATATTTCAGCCCGTCAAATCTAGCGCTCTTCTAAAAATCCTACATTAGACCTAGAATGGAATATAATTCCAATATTTGGGGTGGGGCTGGTCGTACAGCCTTAGAATAATTAGACCAGAAGAGAACCGTTAAGCTCATTGCTGATGTGGCAATAACTTGTCATATCGACTCACTCGAACACCGCCGCAATGTTGGAAGCCCTTTGCTCCTTTATCGCTACTTGCATTGTCAAAGCTCTGATGAAATATTTAGTATAATCCCTTGTAGAACGATTCCTGCAATCAATACTCGCGTTGCATACCGCGCACATCTTTTACCTATCAAATTACTTTCGGCCGTACAGAAAAATTCCGTGATGATTTTTTATCCCGAACAGTGCATATGTGGAACAGTTAACCATCTTCTGTTTTTCATCCGGCATACTATCTGCGGAAATTTAAGGGTGACGGATGTACATCGGCACCTCCGCCACTCCCTTCATATACCCTAATTCTTTCCCTATCTCCATCCTGCCGTGCTGTGCTTTGCACATCATAAGGTATCCCCTGAGCAGGGCTCAATAATATAAAAAAATGGACGCTATATGCTGAGGAAATTAAAACTGTTCAATTGAACCCTTCAACAGGAACCACCAGTAGCAGACAAGTTATAAAAAAATCCTTCAAAAATTTTCTCTCAGTTTTATTGAGGATATATGTATGTGCGAAATTTTTTCACACAATAATCAACCTTACTGGTGAGTGTTATCCATAACATTCGTCGTCTGAGTCCACAAGCGCTTATTCCTTGAATTTTCTAAAAAGTTCACAGTGCATGTAGTTGCAATATTTTCTAGTCTTTCTGGCATTCCATAATGAGACCAACTCCCTTTCCAATGTCCATGGTAATTATAAAAATTTACTGTGTCTGAGAGCCATATATAATCCCAGATTAAAGTCATTCTCAAGCGACAAATGTGTGTGTTGCATATTTTATATAATAATATTGCCAAGATTGAATGGCCTCTAGCTGAATGTTATGAGTTTCCTTTAGGGTGTGTTTACTAAACTTAATTATACGAAGGAAATGTGCATGTTTTCATGGATATACCTAAGAGGGTCCGCAGCAAAGTAATAATCTCTCCGAAATGTTTTAGTAATAAACTTAATGTTCTTCCACTCGAGCAATCTAAGAATTTATGGACGGGATTCATATGAAATTAATTTTGACCTAAACTTGTTTCAACTAATCTTTGTAACAAGTGTATCAGTTTAGACTTAGAATCGTAATTCGGTTATCTGGATAATATTTAAAGACGGATCGAGATGAACTACCTACTAATTATGTAAAAATGACTGCGTCTTGAATTTTAAAACGTCTAACAATATGCTTACAGGTAAAGAGCATGTTAATTTGCATTTTATCAATTCCCAGTAGAATTGGTTTTAAACTTTACCTCGAAGTCTTTTTCAATAGCTTGAAAAATATGGACTTGTTACGTTTTCTTCTGCATCCTTGATGATCTGTTTTCAAGTGATTGAAACATTTCTCAGTCGACTTATGGCTTTTTGGAAGATTATGTGGAGATATCAATTCGACTATATTACTAGGGTATCGCATTGTAAAAAAGGGTCGGTGAAATCTTATTTTTAGTGACCTTTGCAAAAATCTGACGATTTCTAAGAAAAACTGAATTCCACTCAGTGCAATAACTCAATGCCTCAGAAAATTATGTACCATTTTTTGAGTGCAAATTTGTCGATATCGACCAGAGTATCCACTTCCTTTCCAGTATTGGCAATATTTTGGATATGTAAAGCCAGGAATACATGTCAGAATCTTAGTCCCATGTACTGCTTACTTCCACCTATTCACTAAGTTTTCTCGTACCGTGAGATAGGTCTTCGTACAGACTGTTGCAAAAAAGTATATATGCACATGTAGATGCTCTCGACCCAAGGAAGTAGTTAGGACTACTCTTCATGGTCGTTGAAGATAAAGTTAGTGATTTCTCTCTACCTAGTAGCTTGTTTAGTTAGTGTTGAATAAAAGTCATATCTCCTTAATGAGAGCTACTGCTATAAAACCTCTGATAGCTTAGGATCATTCAATTTATGCCCTGAAGAAAATTCTGGAGCTTAAGCAGGAGTAGGCGTTGGATGAGTTAGAACTTTTCAGTTCAATCTGTTGATTTCTACCGATTCTTCAAAGAACAACACCATTCCTATTCACCAATAAAGGACACTTTCCTTCATGGTGGTGCTCAGTTTTTACAGCTATTCAAAACTTTACTTTTTTGCAAGTGGAAGCAAGTCCTAGTGAATAGGACCTTGTTAATATCACCATACATGTGAACTTTGAATGGGTTGAGGTTTTAGTAGTAAATCAGTAGGTAGTGAAAGTTTACCTGGGTGGTAGTATGCTCTTTTTCTAACAACATAATTTCACGACTTTTTGTCCTCCACCACTAATCTATTCCGAAAAGGCTCTAAACAGTGACTAAAGAAAAAATAAAGAATAGATTTTTACTTATTCTGACATTATGAAAACGTATAGTTAGCCTTACAAGAACTGCTCTTACCGAATGTGGATAAGATTTTAATGTGGTAAAATGTTGTAACACCATTTTTGACATACCACCAAAGTCTCCCTCACATTTAGTGAACTGTTAACGGGTTAAGTTCCTAATTTGTGATTTTGCAAATATTGTTAAGGAGATTTATGTAGACTTATGAGGGAACAAATTATTTCGCGCTTCATTTGTTAGGACTGTTAGTCTGTTCATTTTTTTATTTAGTACAATGAACATTATCATCCGTGGTAAATGTTCATCTTCTGTGTGATTAATTTTTCAAACAGAGATTATTTTCTCAAACTTTTTGAAACTAATGACCCAACATGTGTACATGAGCGTACCCAAAATTGCCATTTTTGGTCTTCGCTGTCAAATCCATACTTAGGTTTGGTTTGCTTTGGGCTTGGCGCATTGACGCAGGAACATCCGTGAAATAACCACCGTAGGGGCACGAAGCAAATATTACTCACAAACTTTTTACCACTGATCTTTTCTTCTTAATTATTAAATTTTTTACATTCATGTTTGCAAATTCAGTAAATACTTTTGGTTATATGAAAATAAAAGTGATTTAAAATTGCGCTGAGGTTGTACAATTGTAAACAGAGGTAAAAATTTTACGGCGCTTATGTATAAGCAATATTAGTGTCAATGTGTTAGAAATTGATACGTGATATTATCTCATTTGCATCTCCTTTAGTTCTTACCTCGTTGATATAACCTGACAGAAATTTACGTTGTAACTTATTTTTTTACTAAAACACCTATTCGTGGCTTTCTCGAATAGGAAATCTATCATGGAATTGCATTTTCTTTATCGAACCTTTTCAGTGTAGGTATTTCCAAAATCTTGTGATACTTTGCATTACTCTCTGCACAAAAAAAAAAAACAAAAAACAGAGCAATTAATTTAATTTTTTTCTTTATTTATTTTGAATTCAACTAAATTGAAATTATTGTTTTTTTATATTGACTATAAGTAATATAGGTTCTTGTATATTTCTCAATAATAAAAAGAAAATTTTGTGATGTTTGCTTCAGTGAACCCTTAAGTTCCCAATTTGTGAATAATTCTAAAAAGTTTACTGAAGGAAATAATATCCTAAGTAATAAGAAAGTAAGTAAAATAAGAGCAAAACTGAAAATACATTTCTGTGAAATTGTATTTTTCTTAGTTTCGAATATACTTAACAATCCCTAATACAATTTAAGTCGAATATTGTATAAATATTTATTATTTATTAGATCATGAAAAAATCTTTAAAGCTAATTAAGAATTATTATGTAAATAAGCCTCCCTTTAGTAAGAATTTTGTAAGTTTTAATCGACTAATGGAACCATGTTACCAATGATGGGAAATTATTAAACAAAATACCTTGGCAAATATAAAAATAAAATGTAACAATTGGAGAAGGACTTACTTCAATGTAAATATGTACGTAAATATTTGTATTTAGTTTTTATGTGTAATTTTCATTGAATTTCTTGTTTGTGTTAAGGTGGAGCTACAGATATTTTTTTTTGTTATATACTTTAAATTTAAGTTGATTTCATAGGAACAAATTTCTGTAAATAAATTTAATAAACTTAAATAAAACTAATTGTTTAAAAAATCCTTATACCTATTGAAAAATCGTCTCTTCGTGATCGAAATGAGATCAGTTTTAATGAGGCTTACGACAAGTGAAAAAAAAATAATTCCCTGTTTAGTATTAGCCTCTTGATATTAAATTTGTGATCCGATCAAGAGGGTAACCGAAGATAAAGACATCCAAACATGCATCATCAGATGGATTGACAATCTGGTGAGAAAACGGCGCATAACAGCTACCTAGGTACCTTAAATGGCGAATCTAGAACTATGAGGGTAGCTAAAGGCTGCGAATAAGGCGGAGTTTTATCGCCATTACTACGGTCATTAATTAGAGATGAGCTATTAAATCTATTCCAAGAGTCCCGCTTTAAGGAACAAGGATATGCTGCTGATATTCTAATTTGTGTTGAAAGAAACTTTGTGTCAGCCTTACCGGAGCTGACCAAAATTGCCTTTAACATTATTACTACATGGTACTACCTATAAACTCAGGTAAGACGGGTATTAGCTCCTTTCACTACGAAAAGTAACCTTCAGGTCCCAGCCCCTAGGATAACTGGAATCACACTAGGTTATTCCAAAGAAAGAAAATATTTGGAAGTAATTCTAGATAGCAAGCTTACCAGAAATCCCCCTCTTAAAATGACAGCTATGACAACTAACAAAGTTATGTATTGGGCTTATGCCAAACGATTTTCAGGAAAAATTGGAGTCTGAACCCTAAAATGACTTTATGGATCTTCCAGGGTATAATCAGACCCATACGGGACAAACGTCTGGTGGCATACAATGTTGTAGATAGCCACCAATATAATACTTTATAAGGTGCAAGGGATGGCTCGTGTCTTTGTCGAACACAGAAAGACATTATGGGCTTAGATCCACTCCATCTCTTTATCTCGATGGAAGCTGCGGCTAGTATACTTCGAAAGAAAACATCAGATTATCATACTTCTTGCGGTGTGGGATATCTCAATAACCTCGAGCAAGTCGACATTATAGACCTAGATACTCCAACAGATGTTATAGTCAAAAAATTTTCTTTCGAAAGAGCTTACTAGGTATCCATTAAGCCAGATAATAGAAAGTGGGATCCAGTTCTCGCAACCGACCCATGCCTCCATGCCTGGTATCTTGACAGATATAGCAAAGATGGCAAAACAGACGTAGGGGAGGTCGGTCCAGAAGTGGAATCCTCTATTCCGCTCGGTACGTCACATTCCTGCTTTCATGGGGAAGTGTACACACACTATAGATCTGTTTATACAGCCAAGCTTCGCTCCTAGTACTGTCCTCTCTAGATTTTCAGTGGAAAAAAGTCCCGAGCCGCACATTAAGCATTGCGGCTTTAAAAAGTTTATATAAATAAGGGCAGTATTATTTTTTAATATTTTTTCCCCAATTTTCAACATTCATCTCTAACTTAAATTGAAGCATGTTTTTCATGAGCATCGCTTCAGCTTCCATGGCTGATGTATCAGTTTTTAAGATTTTTTTATAATTACTGATTAAATCCTCTACGTTCTTCACTCCAGCTACTGTCTAGGAATAACAAAATAATGCTGCTTAAGTTCCTGCACACAAAGGAATGGATGCGTATGAAAAAGTGGACGAACTAGATAAAATCGAATGCTGGTCACTACCCAATATTTAACCTATCAAGAAGCTACTTTAGGGAGAACTGCATAGATAGGAAAATAGGAAACTGGATCTCGTCTGGTGTAGCGCGCCCGGAATGAGACAGGCAAGGAATTCTTGACTCGTTCTCATATCCATACGTGTCAACTAATTGGTTGTCGATCAGGCATATCAGGAAGATATTTAATAAAAAATCCAACTCGTTGCATTTAGTTTAATTGCTTTATTTACTGCTTTATTTTATTTGAACAATTTTAATTATAAACTATTAATTATGCGGACGATAACTGCACTTGGTGAGGTCTCTGTACCGACTGTACCGTCTGTCTTCTACACTGCAAAAAAATATTAGGACTATTCCCTAAATTTAAGAATAATAATAAATGTAATTTTCTCTGATAGAAAGGGAAAATCAGTTTAATTTCCCCAAATCAATGGAACATTCAATAAATTTAGGTATCTGGCGCCAGAAAACCTCTAAAGTACGTAAAATTCCCGAAATATTAAGCTCTCTTGGATACAACGACATATTTTCGTTTATGTAATTCACATATTGTTCTTGAAAACTTGTCATATATTGCTTTTCAATATTTTGTTTAAGTGTGCCGAGTGCACCAAATAACTTCCATACTACTTAGTAGTATGGACTATAAGAAATGAGTTATTTAGCTAATTCTTACGGTAGAAGCACATTCAGACCTCGAGGCTTCCTCGAGGTGTTGTCAAAATTTCCAACACGAGTTTTTAAATGATGCAACACAAAGCCAAGCCAGCAGCCAGCCGCAAAGTGCGCTTTGCTCAATGTTGGAAATTTTTCTCTCTCAGGCCTACTTCTGTCAACAGATGTACTAAGAAAATTACAATGACAGCACGGAGCCCAGTGGTATCATTCTGTTTTCAAGCCTGAGGGAGGCGAGGCCTAAGGCTTGCTTGGATGTGTTTCTGCCTTTATGTTTTTAAAAGGGGTAGTCTTCTATCATCTTCACCTATGGTGGAGAGTGGTGCAGTTATATCACCTATTCCCTAAATTTTAGGGAATATTCTCTAAATTTTAGGGAATGTAAAATGTAGGGAGAAAAACCAAAATTCCCTACATTTGAGGGAGAAAAACCCACCTACATTTTAGGGATAAAAACGTAGTCTTATGTCGAATTCCTTTCAACGAGCTCTACACCGGTGCAGTGCAGCTTTACGTGTTTTTGTTTTTGTAATACAACAACAAAAACACGTAAAGCTGCACTGCACTGGTGTAGAACTCATTGAAAAGAATTCAACATTAGTTTTCCAACGTGGAGCTTTCCCTAATCGTAACGAATAAATGCCTAATCTGCACAAATTGTTGCCACTCACTTTATGGAATTATTTTTTACTGTGTAGATGATAGTTTTTAGAACCCAAAAAGGAATTATCCCGTTGAACAAAATTTGTTTTATCAAGTGCGATTGGTTACAAACGAAATAATAACCATAGGTGCGTATGTTGGTATTTACATGAATTTTCACAGGTGAGTTGCTAATTCGAGAGTCTCATCATTAATACAGTAGATCAGAATATAGATTAATAGGATAGAGGATATTTTGAAAAAAAAAAAAAAAAATATAAAAAATATGTAGGAGCGGAAATGTCGGTCACTTATTGACAAATATTTATAACTTTTCATTTTCTTCATATTTTTAATTATTTCAAGAACAATAACAAAGTGAAACTATTTATGAAAAAACGTAAAACCTTAAAACTTTAATAATCTATATATTTAAAGTAGTAGGCTGGGAGCCATTTAAAAAAAGTACACAGATTTGACCGCCATTGCCCATGTATGGGTAATCATGATCAGTCATTGGTGTAATGATGATCACATCTAATGAGATAAAATAATCTGATGTTGCTGAAGACTTTCGAATTTTCGGAGCAAATTCCTGTCGCTCGAAATCCCGATTCACTTTTGTTAAATAAAAACGGGACATCAAAAAATTTTAATTTTTGCCAGCATATGCGATTTCATATCCTTCTGTAGGTAGTTTTTAAGGTCCATAAAAGGATACATCAAGCAGTCGTAGTCTATGTGAACTGCGTGGTGGAATAGACAACATTTCGATGTAGTTTTTCTTCCAACGGGTAATATCGATCACTTGACCGGTATTGCCCCAGGAAGCCACTTTCAATTCAACTTCGAATTTTATAAATATACAAAAATAAATGTAAAAAAATGTTTACAATAATATTAAATAAAGCCTTGTACAATTACATAATTGAATATAGAACTAGAATTACTTTTAAGTCTTTAGTTCATTCTTTTTAAAACATTTGGCCAAAATTACATGAAATCGATGGAAAATAAATAAGGACCGTACGCCCTGTACTTTTCAAAATACAAAAACTAGCTTTTTCTTAATCACCCTGTAACTCTGAAATGGGTGATATCGCCCCCCCCCCCTTCCCCCACCCCGCCTGCCATACAATTTTTTGTTGATCTAGATGAGTACTATCACCTCTTGCTCTATTTAATACCATGTAGGAAACATCCTTGATACATAAATGTTAACCCTGAATTTTCTTTTTCTTTTTGGGGTGATCTATGCATTCACTATACACAGAGTTCTAGGTTGCATAGAAAATAGAGGATTGTATGTCGGTTAGTTTTTCGATATGTCATATTAATGGTTTAGGGTCTTGGCGTGTCACCTTTAAATTAAAGCACTCGCGGGAGATTTCACTAAAACGCGTGAATCTTTATCAGTCTTATATATACTTACATTTACATACTTATCTAGACGTAAGTGGTCATATGATCTTACAGCCTAATTATAGGTACTTCTGTAATCCGATCTACGTCCAGCAATCAATTTAGTTAAATACTAACTAATTCAGTCAGTCGTATTCCTTGTACGCTTGCATGGAACTAAAACTCAAATACTCATGATGCGGTAATATTCTACTGCAGATGAATAAACTGCTGGTCATTGCCATTCTATAATACAGCTGGGGTATTGTAAACAAACCGGCAACAGTTAAGCAGGTCATTGTGCGAAATAACATCACACAGCTGTGAAAGTCAAGTAATATGCTTAAGTAGTCCCACCATTTTGCTATATGAAGTAATATGCTATGCGATTACTTACAAATAATCCATAATGCACCTGCCGGTAATTTGATCCACACAGATCTGCTTCCGCATACAAGTTCGGGTCATGCCAACTTAAAAGATAAGGAATGCCGTCTAATACTTAAGTCACTTATGTCGTAGAATCTTGAAATTTTATACGTAACTTGCTTAGATGGAAAGTACAGGAGGTTCAGGAATGTACAAAATCTTCGCACTTGAGCATTATTCACATTGGAAAGAGTTTCGTGCACTTCTTAGAAAGAAATTTTGGTAAAGATTGAAGTGTTGAAAGTGTTCTAATGGGCCGATATTATATATTTTTTACAGATCGAATTTCCAGATGGTCTGGATGTAGAACTATCTGGCCACAATTTTTCAAAATAACAGGATAAGTGAAACGCTGATTCTGATTAAAGTTCTGATTAAAGTTAGATGCCATGCGCACAAGCAGTAGTCTATGGTGCCTGAATAATATTATGCATATATGTATATGGCTTGAAGTCTTTGGCCCATAGCCTTCATTTTGGATGTTCTGCAGTATGGTATTATAATTGATGTATTTAAAGTTATAGAGACCTGAAATTTTATACATGGCATACTCTATGACATAAATGACTTCAATATTACACTTCTGACTTAAGCCATATATCGTTGACGTTACCCTTAACACCAACCAACTCGAAATCTGTGTTGCTTAATATCTAGCCTGGCAGTCTGCATCTTTGTGGTGGCATCGAACTAGAGATTTTCCTCGTAGAAGTTGAGTTGAAGCTAAAATTTACTGCTATTTGGTTAAGTTAAGTTAAAAAAAACTCACTAGGGTTATCAGTTATCAATGTAAAATAAATGTGGGATATTTTGCAGCGGCTAACAGCACTGTCCCATCGTGAAATTATACTCCCATCATGCGAACACGATGAGCTGACAGAAGTAGAAGAGGTCAGAGTTCTTGCTGGGCTGTCGCTGAGGACGTCTGGATTGTTTTGGAAGTTTTGTTTTCTGCCACACCATCCGCCGCGAGTAATTCTTTAAGCGCTATTTCTACTATAAAGTTATAATAAACTGATGTAACGTAATTTTAATGAATTAATTAAACAGTTTGCATATAACATCGTTTTATCGTTTTAATATTCATCCCTTTTCCCACATAAATATTTAAATATTTATAATAAATAAAAGTTACTAAAACGAATAAACAAATAAAGGAAATTTTACAATTTTCTCTGTATAATTGGAATAATAGCAATTTTTTTAACCAACTCAGAAGCGACTTTCGTCGAAAGAACCAGTCTTAATGTTATGGTGTCACAAAGACGTTATAGACGACCCATAATAACACGTTTCAGTTTATTTACTTCATTTCTACGTTTTGAGATTTCAGACCTTCAGAGAAATTATAAACTATAGCAACTATTAGAAATATATTCAACAAATTTAATGATAATAGAATAGAATATTTATGGTGAAATACTACAATAATTCAAATTTCTTTTTTCAGTACAAAAAAAAAAAGAGCGGCAAAAACAATAAATAAAAACAAGTAAATATTAATAAAAAGTTCGAGAAATGAAATAAAAATATAAAAAATAAAAGTAATACAAATTAGAAATTAAAAAATTAAAATAAAAATCCGAAAAAACCATTCTACTAAGGAAAGGAAATAAAATACTAAAATATAACTTAAAACTTAAAATTACAAATATATCACAACTAATAAGTAGAAAACACAGAGCTAAGACCACCTAAAACACATCCAAAAATCTATACCACGACGGTGCTTCAGCGCGTTATCCACTCCATAAACCCGCGAGCCGAGCTCGTACCCTGAATATCGGTAGGTAAATTAGTCCAAGTTCGAACAGCACGAACAATGTAAAAGGTTTCTATTACTGAATAATGAAAGTTTTGTATCAGCAAATCGAAACGCCTTCAGGAGCTTAAAAATGCCAAATTATTAAATAAATAGCTTGGTTTTTTAGAATAGATTAGATGTGCTTATGAAGAGATACTACAAGCCTACGTAAAGGGTATAGATTGAAGTAGAAATCACGTAGATGATTACATTGTTGCGAAATATGATCGACTCTCCTTAAGCAGAAGACGAATCTTGTGAAGTCGTTGAAAGCCGCATTTAGGTTGGTGGAACAGGATGAGCACAAGTGAGGGAAAAGTACGGTAGAATCAAAGATTTGATTAGCATCGAACGTGTGCTCATAGACAAAGTTCCCGAAGACAACCACAGCCGACGAAGCCCACCATAAATATCTACCAGGCATATTATTGACATAATCACAGTATTGCATTCTACAATTGAGGAAGATACCAAGATTTTTTACATGATTCGAAAATGGTAGAACTGTGTTATTTAAAAATACAGGTGGAAGGTCAGATACCTCAACTTCTCTGCGATATAAGGAAGGCAATGCATTGCGACTTTCTGGCATTAAGTAATAAAAGATTGTTATCAGTCCAGCATGCAATATTGCGTAAGTCGGAATTTAGTCCATCAATGCAATCCTCCACCAGACCTAATGGTCGACTGAGATACACTTGCACATCATCGGCATACAAGTGAATTTTACAGTCTACAACACAACAACATTGGGGAGGTCATTTATGTGGGAATAGGGAACTGGGTCGGCAAAATAAGAACCAATGTGCGTAATTGGTATAAATATATTGACAGATTGTATTTTAAACAATCTGTGATTGTGAAAGCAAAATTTAAAAAAGTTGTATGTCAGGAAAGTAGAGACCGTGGTATATTCGGTGACAGCCAAAACCTAAGAGAGTTGTGTCAAATGTTTGTAGTCATAACTGGGATTTTGAAACCGTTAGGTTAGGTAAATGATTGTTTTGGGAATTTAAAAGGTCATAAAATACTTGCGCATCCCATTCTTATAAGAAATTTCCAAGAATTATTACTTTCAAATTGGGCTTTATTTTGTTCTAAAGGCACGACGACACAAGTCAAAAATAAACGAAGGCATATCACCTTGGAAAATTTTTAATACAAAGTTTGAAAGTTAATTTGTTGCTCTAAAAAAATTACTAGGTGCGATTTATTTCCGCAAAGTATTTACCGAGTTATAGGGTAAATTGTAAGTTACGGAGCGAATTCTAAGTAAAATCAGTTTTTCCTTAATAACTCCAAAACTACGCAAAAGAGGACATATGTCCTGTTGGACTTTTCTGTTCCTTTTACTGTCAAGATTCCATGGGTGCAGTATGGCGGTACCCTTCCGGGACACCCTGTAGAAGATGATAATTTCCATTTATATGCAGACGATGTGCAAATATATTTGTCTAGACCGATCGGCTTAGTAGAGGACTGTATTGAAAGAGTTAACAATGATTTAAAGAATATTTCCTCGTGGGCAGCTAATAACCAGTTCCTGATAAATCCTACTTAATCATCGTAATTTATGCTCGGCGGACATTCCTAATATCTATTTAAATGGCATAGTGTTGCCCTACTCAAGCAAGGTGAAAAATCTACGTGGAATGTTTAATAGCAAACTTGAATGTTGTGACCAAGTGAATTATTCTTTGCAAAATATTTACGCAAGACTCAAATAGATACGGGTCTTGGGTAGTTTGTTGCTAATACCTCATTTTACTTATTGTAGAACCATATACCCACAACTTTTCGCCACATGTGACCACAAAATAAACGTTGCTTTCAACGATTGCGTACGATTTAAGATACAAGAGCCCTATTGTTTTTTAATTAGTTGTTAAGATCGGGGGTTCCTTCCTATTTGTGTGAACATTTGCATTTTCTGCATTCTACGTGTCATGAAACTCTAATCATTCCTCGCAAGTGATATTTTGTTGAGCAGTGTTTTTTTTTTTGTTTATATCTGTCGTCTTTGCAATTCACTGCCATTTCATGTCAGGGGGCCGGTAAGGGCGGGTGAGCTTAAAATTATTGTAACACGTTATTTAAATTTGTATATTTGATCACGGACCATATGGACACGGTCTGTCATTTGGAATTAATTCTTCACAACTACTGTCATTACTTCATTTTTTTTATTATATTAAATTACTATTATTATCGTGTATTACTTTATGAATTAGTTATAGGTACTTCATAACTTTTATGTAGGTTCACATTTGATTTTTACCTATTGAATAAGTATACTATTTAAAAGATGAAAATCTTGTGTAAACGGACCTGAATTAATTATTATTTGCCAAAAAAGAGCTTATTTTTCAGGTTTCGTGTTTTTAAGTTTAATAAAAAACAGCTTTTATATTTTTCAACTGGACATGATGCGGCGCCTACACAGTAGGAAATGGTTACAGTTTTTTTGTTCTTCATGTGGCTTCTTTTATTCTTATTATTCTAAACTACTAATGACCGGTTTCGCAGTCAAGGCTTAAGCCAAAGCTTAATAAATATTTCGGTTTGACAGTCAAGGCTTAAGTGATATCACTGGCTTAAGGCAAGCTTAACTTAAGCCCGCCATCTCGAAGGCTTAAGCCTCAAATTTTGCTGTGAAACACATAGGAAATTATTGCTAAATACATATTTTGCCTAAATATTATAATTTCTGTTAGTAAACGAACGTACATATTTCAAAAGTTAAAACTCAATTGAAATTTTCCAAGCGAAAAATAGTTATCTAGTTAGCAGTTTTGAGTACTGTCTGGAAGCTAGTGTGAACATACCATTTGACGTTTTAGGAAGAAACCAATCGGTTTAAGACAAAAATGAGCTATTTATCTCATGCAGAGGATATAAGCGACGAAGGAATGTATAATATAATATCGCAAGGTGTAACCCGTTAAAAAATTATAAGAAGACGCCCCCAATAGTTCGAGAAATGAGATGACGTTGATATTTATTCTTGGCTCCGGCTATAGAAACATTCGGCTATGATGGTTTACTTTGTCGAAACAGTCTGCAACATTGATTTTGGATTTCATATCCTTCCAGATAAAAACTACAAAAAACTGATAAATAAAAAGATCTTGTTTTAGCTTGAATTTTAATCCACAATGCCAAATTCACAATTACAGCAGCGCTGACAACTTAAAAATTTTCATGTGTGGCTTCACTAAGCCTCAGCTTAGTGAGTACTGTGAAACCGAGCAGGCTTAAGTTCTGGGTTTAAGTCACACCATGACTTAGCTAAGGTTTGCCTGAAGCCTGGACTGTGAAACCAGCCATAAGTATTAAAAAACATAAATAAACTACAAATAAAATTATAATCAATTTATAAGCTCCATTTACTATTTTAAGACGTTCAACAGCATGGGTAACCGGTGGCCGACAAATTTTGCTTTTATCTGACGAAGTGAGCCACCCGCGACTCATACTTAATTTTCACATATAAATGGCGAGAGCTACTGGTGACCCATCATACAGAAAATTAATAAGTGCGCTGAGTTGAACATGTAAGTTCCTAAGCAGAGAAAAATTGTTTATAGCCGCTCAGGAATCTGAATCAATGCAAATTCCAGGAATGCATAGCCGGGCAAAGGTCTCCTCCGCTAGATAAAATTTTATCTAGTAACAGCAGGAGAGGCACACTCAGTATGATCAACATATCTTTTTGTATGTTTATTAATTATTTACCTATCTTTGGTTATGTTATGTTATTTTGTATTATTACCTGTCTGTTTATTATGCCCCCTTACTCGATTCAATAACTAATTTTCTCAACACTTGGAAGGCAATAAGATTGGCGAATCTTTTCATAGGTATTGCTGATATTTATTAAGAAATTCCTCTCCAAAAAATTCATTTAAGTTCATTCAAAACTAATTTTTTCTTTTAGTTTTTTTTTTAGCTCACATCAGCTAATTTTGCTGAAGAATTTAAAATTGCAAAATTATGTACAATTTTACAATCCATCGTAATTCAAAAGTTTCATTTCAACTGTAAGTACATGATAACACAACTTCGATTGCACAACCGTTGTTTATGTTTCATCTATGCAATTATGCAGATTAGCATCCCAGAAATACACTAAACTTGCACCAAACTTATGGAGGTTTAAGAGGAACTGCAAATCTGCATAATGATTATGCCAAGCAATAGGTTACTTGGTACCCTAGCATACACAACGGTTTGTGTATAAAGAAGAAGTGAAATTTCCGTGATTAATTTTGGATAGAGTCTTATTATGGAGGTACCAATTTCAAAGATGAACCATTTTGCAGCGCTCAACCTGAGCAAGGTGGTTGTTTGGATGAGTAATAATTATTGTCATTTCCTGAAATGTTGAATAATTACGCTTTGAAATTTCAACATGATACCTAAAAATTTTATTTTACAACTGAAGTAGATACTCGAAAATATTTTGCTTTTACCATGCTACAGGAAAATTAAGTTAATCTGTTAATAGCTTTAAATAATCAGCAGCTACAAAATTTATGTAGACCGGATGGATGCATAGAAGTTCCCATGAAGTGTTTTTCTTTCTGTACAGAGTCATAAGAATTGTGAAACTTTTGCGAACCTGAAAAACATCAACTTACCAACTCTTAAACAATGTAGGTAAATTGCAAATGTAAGAATTTATCGTGGTGTGATATTTCTTAAGTCTAAACAATTGAATCCCACAAAATTACAACGATTTTTCCATTCTCATGCTGCACTTTCAATCCATCAGGTTTGTGTCACAACTTCACAATAGAGTGCAGTACTCACAGTATTTAAAAAGTTTAAAACCCATTCGACAGACAGTTTTTTTTTAATTGTTTTAATTCAATGGATCTTAAATTCTACATGTCAAAATATTGAAATTTTACGACAGTATTTTAAATTTTATATTGAGCAGAATTTATTGGTTTCGATCGCAAAATGAATTCACAGAAATGCGATTGGAAAGATTTCTTAAACGATTTGAAAATGGAAATCGGAAAATAGGAACACAACAGAATAAATTACCCTATTAAGGATTTTGAAGCTAAGCGGTGCTCCAACCAGATAGTAAGAGAGGAATTAATTGTTATATTGTGACTAGAGACTTGGTGGAGGAAGATCTGAGCAAGAACAAAGAAAAATTGTGGCGTCGATATCGGCAATGACCCCACATGATATACGTAGGGGAATGTCGTCCAGGGTGCTCTGTTGTCTTAGTCGGCCAGCTACGATTTTCTTTAGTTTTGACCACTTGCGCCACTAATGTTCGAGTGCGGAAAAACTTATCTCAGTAACAGCGAACTTTTGGTGCCATTGCAGACTTGGAGCATGCACTCAGTGGTTAGAAATTCCAAAAGAACCAATCCCAATGAAGTCTATCAATAAAACACCAGGTAAATGAAGATGTCCGCCAAAAGAGCGCAAAAAACCCCTCTTACGACAATGCAAGAGAGAAGTGCATTTGAAGTGCCATTCAAATTTTGCTAAAAAACAGAAAAATATAACAAATTCAGCTTTTTATTTCATTCCGTTAATTTTTCCAGGTGATTTTTACACATTTCAGCAAATTTTTCATCGACTGGCCAACTTAGACAACACTGGCCAATGTAGCGGAAGCTACAATTTTATTTTTACTTGAATTTTTGAAATAAGCTTTTGTTTGTTACTGAAAATAAAATAAAATATTTTTGTTTGTCCCAGTAATATTTGCGCAACTGTAAAGAAAGGAAAATATTTGATTTGACGTTTTAAGGGAAAAACACTGAAGAAAAAAGTTTGAACGCACATACACACTACTGTATACATTTTGAGAGCATCAGGACTCTTTGGAATGTAATTTAAAAAAATTTATATTTTGTTTCAAGGATAGAGTCACTCTGAGAGTAGACGCCAGAGGGCAAACAACTCAATTAAAATAAAAGAAGTTTTATTATAAAATAAATATATAAATATATTAAATTAAAATATAAATAAATTAAAATCATAAAATAGGAATTTCGTTAATTAAAATAAAATATTTATCTCATTCCTTTTTTTTTTCATCCTCTTCAAAAGCTAGGATACAAGGAGAATGAAAGAACTACAACATACTATTTGTTGCAAGTTCAATTGGTGACCTCGACATACAATTCTGAATAAAGTTTACCACCACCAGTGGTAAGGTGCCTTTTTCTAGAATAAAATTTAGAAAAATAAATACAGAGAAGATAAATAAGAAGTGAAGAAAATAAGTAAAATAGAAGAAAAGAAGAAGGAAGAGAAGAAAATAAATAGAAAGTAAAAAATAAAGAAAAAGAGAAGAATGAATTAAGAATTAATTGTAGAAGAAAGAAAAATATAAAAGAAAGTAAAATAAAAAAAGCAGTTTAAATAACGAAGATTTTTGGATTTTAAAATAAAAAACAACTGTCAGATAAAACAAAATAATCTAATCTAAGCCTAAAATTAAACTGGCTGTACTCTTTCCTTTTTGTTTTTAGTTGACAGTTAAAATTCCAAAAATCTTCGTTATTCAAACTGCTTTTTTTATTTTATTTATTTTTTATATTCTTCTTTCTTCTGCAATTAATTCTTAATTCTTTCTTCTCTTTTTATTTATTTTTTACTTTCTAGTTATCTTCTCTTCTGTCTTCTTTGTTGCAAGTTCAACCAACATTGACAGAATTTCACTTGTTTTTTGACCCAATCAATTTTTAATGTTCAGCAAAAGTGTTCCTTCTTCCCAGACTTTTTCAAAAATATGCTTTGATTGACCAAATTCTTTCTTAAACGGAAGCTATGGGCAAAATTCAAAAGGTTGTCTAACCCTGACGACACTCCCCTTCATATATACTACAGCCAGCCTTTGAACAGTGCAACGATATTAACCGATGTGCATGTTCCGCTTTTCACGTTCGGTCGAGTTAAATGTGTCCAAAAGAATTAGGCCTAGAAATATCTTCCTGAGTTATCTCAGTGGGCTCAATTGAAGTTAAAATATTATTTTAAAGATTCTGATTAGACTGTGTAATCTTGCCATTTATTTATTGACAGAAGAGATTGCAGTTGTGAAATTCTTGAACTTAGATTTACTTAAATTCCGGATTGTCCAAGTGATGAAACAAATTCAGGAGGCAACTGCCTGTTATTATTCTTATATTCACCAACATAAGTAATTTGTCTCTGTCGGAGTTCTTCTACTAGTTCCAAATCAGTAAGCCAACTGTCGGTTGTTTTCGGGTTAATTATTGATCTTGACCACTGGGCTGAGTTCTTGCGTAAATTTCCATATTGTGCATAAAACATAATCTGCATTAATAAAGTCTAAAATTTTCAAACCTTATTTTTATAGAATTGGTACAATAGCGAAATCTAGCGATAGTACCTTTCTCTTATTTATTTGATTTGTGTATGTAGCTTTTAAAATGTGGTTCATTAAAAAAAACAATCGCAACATTCCAATGGCGTAGTAGTTTTATTTTCGGTGTCTATTAGGCCTGGCAAACGTTTTATCAGGATGTGATCATCAAGGATATAAATTACACTTAATTAATTAAAATCCAGTCGCACTCATAAAATATAATAAATAGTAGCATTTTTTTAAGTATTAAGGTTTATAGTGTACTGATTACTTACTTTCTCATCTTACATCTTTTTTTCTATTTTCCTTTTTTCTTTGTATCACATTTTGTAGTAAATTCGTTAGTTGAAAAACTTCTTTATATTTTAGTCATACGTATTATTTTTTCTTTTAGTTTAATTAGATACATAGTTATGTTATTCCAATTTTATTTTTATTTTCTCCTCGTTCTTGTATTAACTACATATTTTTTTAAATAATCCTGGCTTGTGGGATATTAATAAGATATTTTATATTGCATGCACAATTATTGCAAAATAAATTGATATTAAAATCTATAGTATAATATAAAAAAATATACATAGTTACACTAGGGCCCCATTCCACTAAACTATAAGTACTTGTACTACAACTGTTTTTCAACAAGTGCAGAGATTTTTTGTACCACAAAGCAATACTTGTAGAATTCATGGTACAATTCTACAATGATAATTCTACAAGTGGGAAATTTTGACTTGTACGACTTACTGTACCAGAAAACTACAATTTGACTTAAAAATCCATCGTGACTTGTAGAAACTAAGTGAATTTTCTACCTCTGTTTTCAAACTAGTAGATTTTCGTACAAGTCAGGAAAAAGTAAAACTTTGATACTGAAAATAATGTTTTTTGTTTTATTTTTTCGATTGAACTACATTCATTTTCACACATACATATATGTATTTATAATTACTTAGTTTTAACAGTTAAATACAAAACATGGTAACTAATAATTAACTTTACGCAGTAAATAACATTTGACAACTAAAAAATCCAGGAGTTTCCGTATTGCTTTCAAAATTATATGTATACTTTGCAGTGTTGGGCATTAATCGATTAATTTTTTTAATTAAATTAACGATTGAAAATTATAATTAAAAAATTAATCACAAGAAAATAATCGTAATTAATTTTATCGACTGATCAATTTAATCGTCAGTCGATAATAGTAGTAATGAAATTCAATCGACACTTATTATTCGTTATGTACTTTACTTCTTCGTTTTTAATCGTTAATCGTATTTTTCGATTGATTTGTTAATTTTAGAAGTGAACGGGGTATTGGTAACTCAAGCTACGTTTATTAGTAACAAATGTAATGAAATGTAATAAAAACACAATGAAATAATTATGAAAACAGTGTTAGAAATTAAAACCAAAATTACGAAATTAAACATTTTAGATTTCGAACTACCAAATGCAAAATAGAGGCTTATAGAATATGCTTACAGAAACAACTTCTTTAGTTTAGCTTAGATTAACACATACCTGTAAAATTCGAAGTACAAGTACCAGTACAGTACCAGTACCTGGAACTGAAATATTTTAAATACAAGTACCGGTACTGGTACTTAAAAAAATTTTAAGTATAAGTCCCGGTACTGGTACTTTAAAAATGTTCAAGTACAAGTCCCGGTACTGATACTGGTACTCATAAGTCCCACATATCAGCTTTTAAGTACCTTTATAAGTACCTAAGTACACACGTAATACTGCCATACCGCCCCCAAGTACATAAGGACTGTCCTAGAAAGTAATGCACATTTTTGTAGCCTACTGTAGGTCATGGTTTTAATAGGAACCATTAAATGACTCATTTACTTTGTAAAATAATTGCAGTAACTCGGTTTTCTGTCATATTGTTCGAAATGTCTTCCGAGCGAAAAGAAGTGCACCGTGAAATTTTGCACATTTGGGTAGAAAATAAACAAGAATCGTATTTATGGATTGCTAAAAAGGCTAAAAGTAACCGATGGGTTGTAAAAAGAACATTAGATCGCTTTCGTGAAAGTCAGACAATATCCGAAAAAACAAAAAGTGGTAGGCCGAAAGGTGCAAGTGACAAGATTTTAGAAAAAAATATAGTAAAATTAATTGAGAAAAATTAACAGTGTCAGTGCGTGATATTTCAAAAAAATTTAACACTTCTAAATCAAATGTCCAGCAGATTAAAAAAAGAAATAACATTAAAACTTACAAAAAACAGAAATGTGCAAAAGGAACAAAAAACAACAAAACACTGCCATTACACGTTCCAGAAAGTTGTATGAAAAATTGTGTCAGTTAAGCGATAGCAGCATAGTAATGAACGATGAATCGTACTTTAAATATGATTTTAGTACTCCTGCTGGACCTCAGTTTTATAATGCAAGAGATAAAGACAATGTTTCTGATGCTGAGAAATCAATTTTTATAGAAAAATTCGGCCGCAAAGTTCTTTTTTGGCAGGCCATTTGTTAGTGTGGTCAGCGCAGTCGGCCCCTTTTCTTTGAGAGCTCTATTAACACTGACGTATACATAAACCAGTGCGTGAAAAAAGGATTATTGCCGTTTCTCACATTGCATAAGAAGTCTACACTATTTTGGGCAATAAATCCCCCAAACGTCCCCCAACTTCGACCTATTGAGCCGTACTGGGCTTCCGTCAAAGATATCTTAATGAAACAATGCAAAAGTGCTACAACACTACAAAATTTTTCTAGTTTATGGAAATTAGCTAGTAGAAAAGGGAGTGATTCCACTATGCAAAAGCTGATGGCTCCAATTAAGAAAAAAGTCCGATTGTTCTCCCGGCAAAAACATATTTCTTTTTAATTTTATTTTTTTATACAATAGTACTAATAAATAAACAAAACAAAAACAAAAAATTGTTTTTTTACACATTGATATAGTACGGTTTTGAAAACTGTGCGTTACTTTCTAGGACAGTCCTTACTTAAGTTCTTGTTAATTACTTACGTACACGCTAGAGCTTCAAAAACTCAAAGCAGAAATTTTGAAAAATCTATAGCCAGCTGATGACTGGATGATGTTTCCATTTACGAAATATTATTAAATAGGTTGCAAATAGATGGGAAATGAAACAGAATCATATAAGCTTTTGCTGTTTTAATTTTACAGGTTGTTTATACAGAATTTAAGTTTGCCTTTAGCAAATCAAGCTTTGCAAATGTTGTATCAGATAATGACTGCCTTCGTCGAGCATTTACAAGGCCAGCAAATGAAAATAAATGCGGGGTCTTGCATTTGATTGCCAACCTTCACAACAAAGGACATCGATTCAGCATGTCAATTTCTGTACTACTGTCACTCATATATTGCGCGAATTGTCTTTGCATTATATTGGAGGGGGAAAGATTACTTGAGGTACTGTTGAGATGTACATAACTAGAAGATGAAACCAAAAAGAATAAAATGTGACAAAACATCATAATGGCAATTTGTAAATATTTGACTTTTCACTAACCCATATCATTGTGGTAGCCATAGTTAATAAATGTTGCTTGCAACTCCTAGCTTTCTGCAGTACATCCACTATCAAGGTCGGAATCAGACAAACCCCCGTCTTCTGTTAAAGCTTTAGCCTAACGTAGTACCAAATTTTCCACCTCCTCTTTAGTTCGGCTTTGCTGGGTGCTATTCAGGCCATTGTACCATTTCATCTTGATTGAAGGGTGCAATACAGATGAAATAATGGCTATGCCGACTTCGGGTCCAGATGATAGTAAGGCTTGAACCGAGTCACTAAATCGGCTTCCAGCTTGGCGGCAATAACTTTGATATTTTTCAATTCTTTCGATGAACCCAGTTTTTGAAATTTTGTCTTTAAACTTACTAAGACTGCAATCATCCAACCAAAAAGAAGCTTTTTCTCCTGTTGCAGAAAATCAAGAGCTTCAGTTATCGGTTTCATTAAAATGTAGTACTCTTTTAAATACTGTAAATCGTTCGGCGAAATCCGATCTATTGCAAGACTAATGCATGTTGTAGCAACTTTATTCTCTTAATTGGTGGAAGTAACAAAGAAAAGACATATTTTTGGGAGTCCTCACATAGTCTCCTGTTCCTCGTATAATATTTTTGTTGTCCTTGACCATCATATGAAGGATCATCAACCGAATCATCGGAATCGAAATCAGTAAGAGAACATTCCGTAGATCTTACATTCAAATTCGTTTCCATCCTGACTACATAAAAAATGTATCAAAACAAGGCTCTATTTAAAAATTTATTTACATACTCGATTACTCAAAAAGCGGTATTCGCTGCAAAATATCAGCACTGGCTACTCAGAAGCAGTCGGAAATAACTTGGTCATTTACACTTTACAGTGGTAAACACCTTGACTGCCCAACCACCAAAAGTGCAGAACAGAATGAATCGGACTTTGTTTAATTTTTATTGGGGTTCAGGAAGAATAACTGCACAACTGTGATCGATTGATGAGATTCTGGAAATTCCATCAAGGCATCTATAAATAGATCTGCAGTCTTCATTTTCAACGAGTGGTTTTACGAAATTGCTGGTGAGGACTACCGCCCGACTGCGTAATTGTTGAAGAACAAATAGCTGTTGGCGACTTGACGCAAGATACCGGTAAGAATTATAATTTCGCCTTAAAAGTGTACTTGAAATATTAATTTCTGCTTTTTGGCAGATAATGAAAATGAGCAAACATAAAAGAAGAAGCAGAAGTTGTGAAGACAGATGTGGAAGGGGAGGTAAAGGCCACAACGAATGTGAGCATAGCAATCAGAGACGGAGCAAGTAGTTTAACAAGAACTAAACCAGATTAACTAATTCAATTAATTGAAGAACTTAAAGATAAAAACCACTGAACAATGACTGTATTTAATTTTTTTGCGAAAAAATCACGACTGTTATTGTCCCTGTTACTAAACCTCTATTATTAGAATAGAAGGCGTATTTAAATAATTTACAAGAGCTGAAGTATGTACTTCGCGTTATGTTATGGTGTAGTAAGTACTTTGGTACTTATAGGATACTTAAGCTTATAGATATATGGGACTTATGCGTACCAGTACCAGTACCTGGACTTGTACTTGAAAATTTTTACTTGTTCTTGAAAATTTTTACTTGTACTTGAAAATTTTTTAAGTTCAAGTCTCGGTATTGGTACTTTGAGAAATTTGCAGGTACAAGTCCAGGTAATGGTACTGATACTAGTACTAAGTACCAAAGTTTTTAAGTACTTTACAGGTCTGATTAACATAGTAAGAAAGAATCGTTACTTTCATTAGTGTACCTGCTTAAGTATAAATATAGGGACAACAGGAGAATACATTTGGCGTAAACTTGCCCATCATACGTTAAGGCACGTTCGTTTCTTTGATTAGGACCTAACAAACTTACTCAAAAATATTAAAAATGCGTGAAAGTTAATAAAAATAATTAGTGAAAATTAAAATAAATTAATCATTTTTAAAGACGATTAAGCGATTAACGGTTGATCAATCACAATTACATGATTTCTTTAAACGATTAAATATTTAAATGTTGTTCCTGATTGATGATTGGTTTTTTTAATCGTAAGCATTAATCGTTAATATAATTAAATTTTGCCCAACATTATAGTATAGATGATAAGAAGCCGAAAGCAATAACGGTATCCAATAGAAGCGTTAGCGTAGTTGGTGATAAGAGTGCTTTGGGAAAATAATTATTTATAATAAAATCATATATGTATACATACACTGTGCAGTAGTTGAAGTTCAGATGAAAATGATGATTTTGTATTCCGTGAAATAACAAAAATACGTGGAGGAAATAGCTATAAAGCCACCAAATTATTTACTCAGAAAAATCATTTTGATCGTTCTGCGAATCCGAATTTTTGTTCACAGTTTCTGAAACATGTTTGCGCTCGTCTCTGATCATGCGTCAATAGACTCATTTTAATAAACTGTAAAAATTGGAGGAAAAATTTAGTTGAGTGTCGTAATTCGAGGGAAATAGTAATAAAGCCAGTGTCGGATTTTCAGATTAGTGAGTAAAATTATAGCAGAAGTTGTTTTAACATGTTAATTACTAAGTTTTAAAATAATTTCAGTAAAAATAATAACAAAAGCCATTACGCCTAGAGGACCAAAACTTTCAGAAAGAGAAACTGCAAAAATTGAAGTACTGTCCAAATTGGGAATGTCAAATCGAAAAATTGCGGGTGAAATTGGAAGATCACGTTCCGTTGTAAATAACTTCATCAAATTGGGAAGTCAAGATGTGCAAAAAAAGCATCCAGGACCAAAACCTAAGATAACTAAAAGTTTAAAAAATGTGATCGTTCATAAAGCGGCGAAGGAAAAACTGGTTGCGTCGAAAATTAAAAATGAATTAGGTTTGCCTGTAACCACTAGATGAGTTCGCCAAATTGTACATGATTCACAAAACCTTAAATGGACTAAAGAGACTGGCCAAACCAAGGCTAACTGAGAGGCATAAACAAGCACGCTTAATGCTCGCTAGAAAGTACATGTCATGGAAGGAGGAATAGCATAATGTAGCTTTTAGCGATGAAAAAAAAATTTAATTTGGACGGCCCAGACGGCTTCCAGTTTTATTGGCATGACTTGAGATGAGATAAGGAAATTAGCTTAACTAGGAATTTCGGTGGCGGTACAATAATGGAGTGGGCAGCATTTTGTTATAAAGTGAAAACCCCAATTTTTAGCATTTCATCGAAGATGAACTCCGAAAACTACACTGATCTCCTGGATGAAGTGTTAATTACCTTTTCCGAAGACGTTATAGAAGAACAGTTCATCTTCCAACAGGATAATGTGCCAATCCATCGTTCGCAT
Source organism: Dioctria rufipes (assembly GCA_963924295.1). Lineage (NCBI taxonomy): Eukaryota > Metazoa > Arthropoda > Insecta > Diptera > Asilidae > Dioctria > Dioctria rufipes. The sequence goes on along the minus strand of OZ002740.1, from coordinate 318,390,246 downwards.
CACACCTTACACTGGCTAAAGGATCGGAACATTGAGGTTTTGGAATGTCGTGCTTGCAGTCCTGACTTAAACCTGATCGAGAATCTGTGGGGGATTCTTTCGCGTCCAGCTTACGAGCAGAGTCGTCAATTCAACAACGTTTCCATAAAACGCCATTTCCATAAAACTCACAAACGAGGCATGCGACCAATCTCGTCCAACATCGACTGTCCTACTGAGAGGATGGCAAACTGGATGCTTAATGAGCTGAACAGTCTACCAGCCACAGAGGGCTACAGCTTGAAGAATTCGGTAGATTTTGTCAACCTTATCCAAAATACTGAATTCAGAAGAGGCGAGGTCATGGTGTCATTTGATGTGACTGCATTATACCCGAACGTACCGGTGGACTTAGCTATAGCCATGATGTTACATCTTCAGAAACACAACGTTCCACAAAAAAAAACAAGCAGCATTCTGAAAGATCGCGGAGACTAGCATGGACCAAAATTTTTTCCAGTTTAGAGATAAATTCTACCAGCAAAACTTCGGCGTAAGTATGGGATCAATACTTAGACCTTATTTGGCTAATTCGTTTACGTGCCATCTCGGGATTGTATTGAAAAAAAACGGAAGATTGCCCCGTGTTTGGTGAAGGTACGTCGATGACATCTTTGCTATCATCAACGAAAGACAAATTAAAAACTTTCTCACATTTATAAATTCTATGTATAACACGATAAAGTTTACAGTAGAACTGGAAAAAGATGGAAATCTAGCCTTTCTAGATGTACTAGTACAACGTAATGAAGAGAGAGGAGTGAATTTCGCAATTTATAGAAAACCAACCAACACCAATACGTTTATAACCTCTGACTCCCACCACTGCGGTCAACACAAAAAAGCTGCCTTCCATTCAATGGCTCATAGATTAGCCAATATCCCAATGCGTAAAATTGATTACGATAATGAAGTAACCTTCATTATTGAGACAGCGAAAATAAATGGGTACAGCACGAAATTTGCAGCGGACATTATTCGAAAACACCAGGAGAAACAAGATTTTAAGAAGATAACGATAACTTTTACCACACAATTACAAATAAACTCAAAAATATCTTTAAAAAACATAATATTGATCTCATTACGAGTAGTACACATAAGTTGGGTAAATCGATTTGCGAGTTTAAGGATACTAAAAGCAAATTCTCGGAATCAGGCATTTATCGCGAACAATGTCGAGACTGTGATTACATATATGTATATCGGTCAAACTTCACGTACTTTTCACAAAACAGCGACAGAACACAGGAAAGCGATCATAAACAATAGTATCAGTGATTCAAGTGTAGCTCTGCATATAGATATCACCGGTCACAAACTCTCGCCAGATCCCGAGATCGTTAAAATAGTACGTTAAAAATTCAAACTGGACGCTTACGAATCTTTGTTTATAGCCACTGCTGACAAACCACTAATGAATATAGAGGAAGCCGTAATAAAATCAAGTCTATTTAGTCGCTCTTTGCTATACCCTCATTAAATTTGTAGCTGAATGTAATTTGTAATATTTTTCATTTACTTTGTATCGTTCATATCTGTTAGTATAAGCTGTCCATATTATATCTGTATGTGTAGTATTATGTATATTTTTTAACGTGTAACATTTACCTATAGACTCAACTAATTTTAGTTTAGTTGCTAATAAAACCCAAAGATGGACGCATTGTCTGAAACCGCGGTCGTTTAAATTATTTATATTTCTTAGTAATTAATGTCAAAGTTGATTCGATGAAATAATAAAAAAAAAAATTTTGTGGATTTAAAAAGGCGTTTCGTAACTCTCCTGTGATAATCTTCATAGAATCCACGTCGCTCCCAGACAAAATTTAGTGTCATTACGGAAATATATTTGTTACTGAAATATAAAATTATTATACGACACAGGAAATTTCAATTTATTTTTTTTTGAAAGGGTTGATATGAAATTCTGACGGCTTAGCTAAGTTTTTTTTTGATTAGACAATAAAACAATTATTGAAAAATTTCATTTCCCTAAAACCGTAGTGCAGCAATTTTATTTAACGAAAATTTTCTTTAAAATGCATAAAATTAAAATTCTCGGTTTTCTGTTATTTACAACCTATTATACTTTTATGCTTCTTTTCCTTGGATTGCTAAGATTTTACATGTTCGAGTCATACAAAGTCTACGCTAAATTAGATCTATTGAAATTTTGTTTTCAGGTCTAATAAACTATATTTTTATTATACAATCATATATGGAAGAATTTATGCAATGCTACATGCATCAAGTTTAACCTGGAAAATATTTTAGACTTGTAGCAAAAATAATATAACATAAATTTGTCGCATGACCATGCTTGGGTTGTACACAGAAAATTTCTTCCTGGGATTTATTAGCAGAACCCGTGTGACCCCTTCTCAGACATTAACAACGCCACTGCACATATCACTCTCGGTTTTCAATTTCTCTGAGAATTTTATTTTATTCTCTTTACTACATCCTGAAATAAGAAAAAAATACATTACTTGTATTGTTTCGCAACCCCCGGTATATAATAAAAGCCATGAAGTCGCCGAAGGCACCGACACATTAAAAGGCCTTAACGGCCTGACTACAGCCATGCATTATTTACCACGGATATGATTTTCGTGGGTGATATAATATGTATGAAGGATAGGTGAATGAAGTAGGTATATATAGTATACATATTTATGTATTTATATTTCAAATGAACATTATTTGTATAAGAGAAAATTTGTCGGAAATTAGAATTATAGGATTAGGTAGACAATATGCATAATCAAGTTTTGAATAAGACCTTGAATCATCGCACAGTATGGAACATCGGGTCACAAAAGTAATTGTGTGCCATTAGATTTAGTTACCAAATACCCAAATATTAAAATTTAAGGGATCTAAAGGAAATTTGAATATTTTTAAGTTTTCAGTCTCCCTCCTCGAATTTCTGCAATGATCCCAACTGCATTTAATTCCTATTTTTCTTTCATCCTTCCCCAATAAAAACAAATTATTTTCGAAAAACTAAATCTTCACATTAAATTTGCCCCTCGAAACTTTGATCCATTTTCGTTGTGGCGTGGAACCAAAGTTAACTTAACAATCTCATCTCTCAAAAAATCATAAAATGTTCCCGGGATTTTGTGAAAACCGATTTTTACTGAAATATTGTGAGAATTATCCAATGTTTTTTATATCATAACCGATGTTTGTTAGTGTAATTCCTATGCTGTTTGCACAGCACGTGCTTCTGTTTACATTCGTTTTACTCTGAATAGATTAAGTGGGAGATACTCATGCTGGATTCTCTGATATTTTGGGAAAAATGAGAATTTTACATCTCCTTTTAGCAACATCTCCAAGGCGAAATTTATCTTTTTCTTAAATAATTGAGGTAGCGTGACCTGATGTACATTATTGTTAATAGTTTGAAAGGTTTTGAAAGTATTCAATAAGATTTTATCATTCGGGTAATACTACGTTCTCTCAATTTTGGTTTTAAACTCGTTGTCTCAGTCACACTACAATAATGCATAGCCAAGTTCTTTTCCCCCATTCGTGCAAAAGACGAAAGTACACGTACACTTTCTAATCACCACCACCCATCTACATTTTGCCTTTCATATACACCTTCTTGCAACTACACTCCGCTTGATGCTAAAAGCTGTGTGCCAAAACCTTCGAGAATACTTCACAAGCCATATGAAACAGACTCCTCACTACCACATGAGAGCCCCAAACAAAGTCCGAACATTCTAAAATATTTGCAGTGTTCTTATGGAAGATTGAGAAAAGTTTGATTTGAATAGCTCTTGCGTCTAAAACTACTATTCATACAGAAAAATTGGCTGGATTACATTAACAACGCCGACGTCGGCGTGGTCGTCGTCGTCGTCGTCGTCAAACGCCGAACAAAACGCCGGGCAAGTTACATTAACATTGGGCGGCACCGCCATACATTAATTTCTCATACATTTTACAATTGAGTTATTTGCTTGTAATCTATGCCGGTTTGCAATAAAATTTAAATAATAATAAAAAAGATATTTTCTTTTCCTTCAAGTCCACTTTTTTTAATATAAAATCATTTATTTTCAGAAATTCAAATATTCTTTTTTCTTTTTTTCATGTATGAATAGTAGTTTAGGCTCTATAGCAAATATAAAGTCAATGTATGGCATTTTTCCATAAGTATCAATATAGACCATTTTAGAGAACGGACTCCCAACGCACACGTATAGGTTTCTGTTTCATTTTCATGGTTGGGAAGTATTCTGGATACATGGACTTGCAAAGAGACGAGCAAGGAAAACAATTCCAGAGAGCTGGCAAAGCTGAGGGCTGGCGTTGGTATTTTTTTAAATAAGGGAATCTGGGTTCTACTAACAAAACCCAAACACAATTTTCTTCGTCCAACTTTAGCACAGGCGTAGCATGGGTTGTGTGATATCTTTATGTTATATTATTTTTGCTTGTACGTTCAATCTACAAGTCTAGGGAAATTTAAAGTTTCCTACAAGAAGATGAATAATTTTTTTGGTATAGAATCTATAAGTTCTAATAGAATAAGAATATTAGTACAAGTGTTGTTAGACTTGTACACTTGTAGTTTGGTGGAATGGGGCCCAGATCTCTCAAAAAGTACGGGTGGCCAAAGTTAGCCTTTATATTTGTAGCAAGATTAGTTAAGTTAGCTTGATAGTTCGATAAACCATAGAGACATTTTCAACTAGGTGTTCAAAATTAAAACGGTTAAAATCTTTATTACAGATTCATTTGCTTACGCTATTCTTTATAAAAACTAATTCCTGGCATTGAAAGCTGATTATACAAAAACTTATATTTGAAAAATTCGTAAACATTTGAGAGGCTTGATACAAGTAAAAGTTCATCCATTTAAGATTTTAAGTATTTTAGTTTTCATTCCAATCTGTTTTGCGATAGAAAATCCATTAAATAGTTGTAGTTCGTGAACAATACCTACTGAAACTAATTATAAATGAGGAAATTATTGTTGATCTCGTCCCGGAAAATTTCCAAAAGAAAGCCTACTTTTAAAGTAAATTGCAAGTTTTTCTTGGAAAATTTTATACCTATAAATGACAATACTTGTAACAAACATTTCCTTTCTTTCTTGGATGTTAATCAAAAATAAATGTAAATGCACAGAGTTGACACCATTTGTTATTCTTTTGTAAAAAAAAAACCCCACTAACGTTAAGAAAAAAAAAGCTAACAAAAACAAACTTAATACTTCTAAAACTTCCCGCAACTTCTGATCAAGCCCCCGATTACATCTGGTACACTTTATCCTGATTGCGTTAGATTATATTTGTCAGGTTCGGCTGCATGTACTTCATTAAGAGCTAAATTCGCACACATTACAAGAAATATTTTGCAATTTTATAGCAGACTAACTTTTCCCCAAGTATGTAAAAGTAACTGCATCTAGTGTATGTTTGGCTCTAATGATCTTCGTCATTATACTTATTTTGTCTATAGTTACTGAATGACAAAGTAATCTGAGATCAATGGTGGAATTCTGTGGCGTTTACCAGTGTTGGCATCTTTAATCTCTCCAATAAAAGTTCCAAGAACTAACACTTCCTATAGGTGCTATCAAATAACAGTGACCGCAGATAGTGCCCATATCATGGTGAGTAGAAAAAAACTCGAGAAACAGTTAAATTCTGACAAATGTAATGAGCACGCGACGATTGGAACGTAAAATTCTTGCAACATGACACCGACACTATACCAACTGCATACCTCTCAGGTATGTTTATGTATTATGCTGGTTTCGAGAAAATAGCATCATCTCTCCAGTTCACCTGTTCTGTTCTGGTATGCTTTGATCTCATCTCAGTCTTATTTCGTGCTCCACTCTGATCGGTTCAACTAACATCTATCTAGTTTTTCATTTATGGTAATCGCGTATGGCTGAAGACAATCTTCTTTGCTAGTATAACGAAAAAGTCCGCATCTATCAACGGAAGTAATTCATCAGGAAGTGCCGAAAAAAAAATCTTTCTTTCATGTGTTCGCTTTTATTGTCATGCTTGAAAGGTGTTAAAATTCTCTTAAAGTACGTCCGGAATAGCACAAAAGATCACTTCAAGGCCAAGAAAGAAATTGGTCACCTTGAAAGTATGAATCCAATCTAACTCGTTCGAAGAAAGCCCATTTCTCGCTCTTGCAGAACGGCCTCTAACTCGGTTACTGGTTTAACAACTCCAATAACGAGGAAACGAAAGGAGGCGGGAAAAGTGTATGGTGCACAAGGTGTTTCAGTGATAAGTTGTAGATCAATGGACGGAAATTTCATCTATCGGAAGCTCAATCGAAATGAAGTGAATGTTTATCATCTATCTTCCGTCCGTGTGGAATAACTGTTAAGTGCATCAGTGCTAGTTTCTTTTGCAACGATTTTTCCTGAATGTAAACACATCGCTTATTAAAATCACCGATCCAGGTACAGGTATGTAACATGGAATAAGGTGATTTAGTAGGTACGCGGCGGCGCACAGAGATTTCCTCAATCGGGTTCATATGATGTGAATATAAAAAAAACTTAATGGATGGGACAAGCAAAATGGAACAAAGTGATTCTGCTGTAATTGCTGAATCGTTATTGCGATCAAATCTAGGAGGATAAGTAACAGCAGAGTGCTTTCTCCAAAGAAAAAGGTTTAGAAAAAAAGGCTTTCAAGATTTGCTCCTATCAACAGCTCCTTATAGTTCTAATGTTCGGTGATTAGCTTTGGAAATTGATTTATCAAATTTGATTTTTTTTTTTTAGATAAAATCGTTGAAATTCGGTTAACCTTCATTATAATCTGTGGCGGATCTTTAATTTGAAAAGTTTTTAATTAACAAAAAAACTCTTGAGAGCTGCATACATACTTTACCTGGAGTAGTTCTTCTTCATTAGTCACACTTTGAAAGTATTATTAAATAGCGGCAGAAATACAATTTCTAATAAGTGGAATTTTAAGATGCGGAATCAAATTAATTTGGTAATAGTGTCGAGCTACCGTTATTTTCATGTTAGATAAAAAGATTTATCGAAAAAATATTTCAGATTTTTTTTTTTCTAAGGTTTCTTGAGTGTTTCGATGTTGTTCTGTCGCTTGATAATTTTTCATTTTACAAATGAATCACGTTTATGCAAAAATTTCAATTAATTAGGCAAACATACAAATATAAATGAGAATTTTGGTTTGGGCAGAGAATGGTATAATTAATACTAATTAGTTTTTTAACTGCTTAAATTTACCTAGAAAGCCCTCGTATTTATAAGTTCTGTGAGTTTTCTAACTCATAGTGAGAATTTTGCATTTTAATGATATTAGAGTCTTAGCTTGCATTTTTTTAGCGATTTTTTTTTAATGGCTGCCATTGCCTATATACTTCGAATAGTAAGTAAGCACAGCTTCAACTCAATTAAAACTTGCCACCTAATTAAGGTGACATTCGGTTTTCATCTGAGCTTCCTAGCACCAATGTGTTCTTAAACCCTTAGGTAAGGGTCATATTTAAACTCAGTAAAAGTAAAAAATATTGAATTTTTGGATTTTTTGTTTCAATGTTGAATTTCTACACGAATTGCTAGCAATGAAGATATTTTTTAAATATTTTTTCTTTAAAATTCAAACTATAATCCGGAAATTGGATTTTTGCAGGTAATTTACACTTAATCCATATTTTCTAAATAGATCCTATTAAGAAAAGTAAGGGAGAGTGGGTAGGAATGAGACGTTTTTTATAAAATCACTTTTTTACCTATACAGAGTACATTCTACAAAAATATATTTTGACTTGTTGGATAGTATGTTATAATAACAGACTTTGTCAATGCTGAGGTTGTCTGTAAATATAGTAAAACAACTTTTAATAGTGTTTAAATACACATTTTACCAACTGTCCCATTTTACTTACCTGCAGGAGAAATGGGACAACGATGTGTAGGAGTGGGACAAGAAGGAACTTTTGAATTAAAACATATTATTATAATACCAAAATAAATTTATTTTCAAAGTTGTTAATAAAAATAAAAACTGACTTCCTGTCATGGAATTTTAAAAGAAAAAAATTAACATAATGCTAAGTTTAACAGCCTCTGTTGAGATAATAGTTAAAAAAAATTCTGTTGTCTTAGGATAGTTTTGAAAATTTAGATTTTATATTCACATTAAATGAGTAGATATCGCGGGAGTTTCTTTTAGTGGAAGCAACACGATGTGGTTCCGGAAGCTTAAAAACAAGTTCATCTTTCATTACGCCGCTTTTGTCCTCGATGTCCGGATAAACGAAATATATGAAGTCGTTTCCTTTTCTCCTCAAAAATGTGATTTCCCAAAGACCATCACATTCCTCTGCAAGTATTTTACCCACACCGTTGTTTTCGTAGTAGGAAATTTTACTGCTACAAAAGCACCTACCGAGAGGGACGTTTAATCTAAATTTAAAAAATCACAATCTTCCTCTCCAGGCTCAAAATTTTCGTCATCCGACGAATCTTTTAACTGTGGTTTATCTAAATCAGATGAACTACTATCAGCATCAAGGCAAAGCTTCATTTTGCTTTGTTTCATTTTAACGACATTCCTCTTCGAGTTTACTTCTAACTCGTCCTTTTCTGGTGTGTCCGTGAGAATTCGAGTAGTTCCTCGCTTTCTTCCTTTTCGCGATGCTACACGAGGCTTTGATTTAGGATAAAGGCGAACATCTTCAGGTTTAATAATAATTGTTTCGGGCGTAATTGTTTCATCATTCAGAGCGTGGCTGGTGCTTGGTTGGGGGTCATTTAAAATATAAGAAAACACTTGACGTACTTTTGTATTGGGCTTATATGTGTAAGTTTCACCTGCTTCCAAGCTCTTAGCGCTACTTACATGACGAGCCAATGCCGACTTAGATATTTTACAATACTCAGATACCGAACGAATTGAGGCCTCCGTAAGAATCTTGTTTATAGCTTCTGCAATTACATTTTCCGTTGGCCTTTCTCTTTGGGTTTTACGGATCCAAATTCTGGGCATCTTCGACTAAAAATCATAATTATATAAAAAATAATAAATAACTATTAATAAACTCTAATAATTAAGCTTTTCCAATCTTTTATTTGGAATTCTTGTTTAAAATAAATGCAGGAGGTTTGGTACGGTGTCCCATTGCACCTGCGTACCACTGTCTCAGTCCTCCTGCATGCTACTTAAATAGATCTTGATGATTTATTTCGTAAACTTGAATGAATATATTCCAAGACTGTACATAACTTACTTTTTTAATATTTTCTAGAAAATATATTTCATACACACTTCGCCAAGTATTTAACTGTGACTCCCTTTCTAGGTGAAGACTGTTAATAAAGTCTAGAACTATTCTGGGATTGAGCATAGATTGGTGGAGGAAAAGCATGTTCGAGGTGGAGTAGTCTCCGTCTGTCCAATGCTGCACAGTTGCAGAGCAAGTGCTCCGAGATTTCGTTTGCATCCTGACAACGATGGCAGGATGAAGTCTCAGCCAAGCCAAGCTTGATTAGGTGATAACTCAAGGGGCAATGGCGTGAGAAGAACTCTGTAATCATTTTGAGCTCTGTTCTTCCAAGGAATAGGAGTTCTTTTGTTTTTCCGCCAGAGATGTCGATAAAGTTTTTTTCCTGACGAAGTCCTTGTAGCTTTTCCCAATACAGGGATTTTTGTTTATTCTCACAGTCATTTAGAGCAACTCTGAGGTAAAACTTTGAAGTGCAACAAAATGCCTCTGGTCCCACAAACTTAGTTTCCGCTCCTCTTTTGCCTAGGCCATCAGCAATTTCATTGCCTTTGTGGGCCTCATGCCCCACACGGGGATAACTTTGTTTCTTCTTGATAGGTTTTTGAGGGTTTTTAGGCATTCCCAGACTATCCCTGACTTGAAAGTGTAGGATTTTAAAGCCTTGAGTCCGAGAGAATATTAATGGTTGAGCCATTTATGGCTCTTTTAATGCATCAGGTATTGCCGCGTTCTACTTTGGCCAATATCTCGGCTTAGAATATGGTAGGGGTAGAGCGCAGCGCTTTTGATATGTAACATTTGGGGCCGTATACGCCCAGTTCAATTCCATTGTTCGTTTTTGAACCGTCTGCATACGACACAATCGATCTTTGTTGGAAGGACAGTTTAGTGGAATGCCATTGCTGTCCGTCTTACAAAATCCACCCTGGGTGTGATTATATAAGATATTGTCGTTATTTGCTTGAGGTACATCTGTTTTAAGATACTTAAATGATCATCCAGATTCCTTCGCTTTAACAGATTCTCCTTTTGCACTCTAATGGCAATGGAGAACGCTTCCTTTTTCACCTATAAATGTAGGGGTAGAAGGTTTAGTTGGGCTTCCATGGCTGCTGTAAGACAGGTTCTCATGGCACCAATTATTCCTAGACTGGCGAGCCGATGGGTTTATTGCAGCAGTACCTCAGCCGCCTTTTGATTAGTTTTTGTCCAACATGCGAGGGCTGTACAGTTGGCCATGGGTTTAACAACTGTAGTGTATATCCAGTATATCATTTTTGACTTCAGACCCCATGTTCTGGCAATGAAGCGACGGTACGTGTAGAGAGATCGCACCGCTCTATCCGTCACTCTTGACAGATGCGAGTTAATTCCAGATAAGTTTCTTATCTTGAGTTACCCCCAGATATTTGACTTCGTCTGAGAATATCAATTCCGTGTTATCAAGAAGAGGAGCCGTTAGTGAAAGATTCGATCTTCTTGTAAACAGAACAATAAACGTCTTTTTGGGGTTTATGCTAAGACCTTTGTTTAAACAATAAAAGTCCGCACCTTTGGAGAGGGAGTTTTGCATGAAGTCCGATATGACTTGATTATATGTAGATAAAAGTAATTGAAACAATTTGGGATGTATGTATACATATATATGTGGCGCACGAGTTAACGGCTACGTTAAGCTTTCAAGCACTTTACCCACACTTTAAAAAATCCGTGTTAACATGCTTCATAGTAAATTTTACTACATTTATTGTAAATGAATTACATTTTGAATTGATAACTACACGTTTGAAGTGTAAATAAAAAAATTACTACAATAAATGTGGTACTTCTTCTAACTTGGTTTAAAATTACCCATATGAATGCAGTAAAATAACTTCACAGTAATAATTTTATTTAAAATTCAACTTTCAGCTCGCGTGGTTCAGTATACGTCTTACCCACTGACATGTATATAAATGGACTGCTCGTTGAACCAAAAATGCATGAAAGCAAATGGCACCACTTTCATGTTCCTGTCTTTTTCAATGAGAGCATACTTTCCCACTGAACTGTAACGATTCAGCGGTATTTCCACCAAAAACAGCCTTGTATAAAACAATTCCTTCGCCTTATAGTTAAAATTTAACAATACAAATAGTCCCAAATGATTTTTTGGTAAATTCTCTAAATCCCACCGATATGCATATATATCTAAGTAAATTCCCAAACAATTTAAATACAGCGCCAGTCAGAGCATACTTTTCGAAATCAAAACTGCTGCCACATGAAACAGGAGATCAGTCAGTCCATTTATATGTATGGCAGTGGTTTTACCCTACATCCGAAAAGGTTATATTTACTGTGCTAAAGAATAAATATGAGTTTTTTCAGTTTACTGACATGTACAAAAAACATTTATATTTTCATCGTGAAAAAACAACTGAAATTTTAAATGTCTTGGGAGAAATGTGAAAAATCGCTCTCCAGTTTCAGTAATTATCGTGTTCACTGGCATAGAGTGGGGATGGTATGAATGTCCTATTTTCACATTCGCGAATGCGAGTGCAAGATTATAGCATGCGAATGTCATCATTTTTATTAACTACTTATAATAAGAGTATGAAAAAATATTAGAACAGTAAACCAGTGTTATGCTTATACAGTACAGGCATATCATATTTCAGAAAAAGTAATTTTGCCGGTTTTTCGCCCATGAGGCGATTTCCAAAGTGCTCGTATATAATTTTCCACCAGTCGAGAGGGTTTTCATCGAGATAGGTTCGTTTTTCTTTAAGATGGACCTTCAATTGAGCTTTAATTTCACATCGTTCAATGTTTCCAGATTCTACATCCGAGCCTTCGTTTTCGCTTGAGGGACCTAGAATTCCTGCCAGGTTGCTTATACGACTTTTGGCAGAACTAGTTGAAGGCTCATCAATGTTGCTTGCTCTTGTTATACTACTCAGCCTTTTAGCGCCTGAAGCTAAACACCAATTATTATCACTATTCCAGTTGGACAGACTTAGAGCCAATTCAACACTATCAGAGTGTACTTTATCTATCACAATATTACTGAAAAATTTATACTTGTGTCTTGGGTCCAGATATGTGGAGATTGTAAACAAATAACCATTCTCCAGGTTTTTATTTATTTATTTATTTATTTAAAAAAGTTCAAAAGATATTATACAGACAAAGTCCAATAAAATAATACCTTATAAGTTAATACGGTAAGTCATACTAAAGAAAAAATTATATAAAAAAAGAACGATAGAATTTAATCTAAGTCTACAATATGAGAAACCAGGACCAAAAAAATAAAATAAGATTATAATGAAAAGATTAAAGTTATGAACTAAACTATAACTAAACTACAAAAGAAAGAATCCAAGTACAAAAAATTGAATTAAAAATTAAAACTAAAACTAAAATTCTAAAAATTACAAGAAAAAAAAAAATACTTCAAGAAAGAAAGGAAAATGAATATTAATTAATAATGAAAAAATAAAAAGAAAAATCATAGTAAAGGCAAGGAAAAGGCAAAGCAAAAACAGAAAAACTATTTTATATTAATTAAATTAAGGAAAATTGCTCAATCTCAGCTAAAACTGATCTTTTGAAAGTCTGGGGGCTGGAACAAAAGACATCGATATTGCAAAACTTACAATTGAATAATTTCTGCATTCTTACCAATGGTGACTTTATGCGGATATTGGTTCTACAGAAGGGGACTCTGAAAGGAGGAGTATGGAGTCTTTGGGACCTTGTAGGAATATTTATGCATATTTTGGAGAGCAAATCTGGGCAGAGCACGAACCCATTTAGGAGCTTATATAAAAATAAGCAGTCGAGATGCATACGACGGTGTTCTAGAGATGGCAAGTTAAAAAGACATAATCTTTGATTGTACTCCATCTCATTAATGCCTAGTTTGAAAAGAAGAATCCTGGTAAACTTTCTCTGGACAGATTCAATTTGCTTGTTATAACATGAGTAAAAAGGGCTCCAAATTTGACAAGCATATTCCAGAATGCTTCTCACCAATGAGGTAAAAAGACAAGTGAAAGCAGCACTGCTCTTGAAGGATTTACACACCCGAAAGATGAAACCTAGCATTCGATAAGCTTTAGTGGTAACAAGATTTACATGAGAAGCGAAAAGTAGTTTGTTATCAAAAGTGACTCCTAAATCCTTTATTTCATTTACACGTGAAATAGAAGTATTATTAATTTTATAGTTAAAGAAGATTGTTTCCCGCTTTCTAGAAAAGGTTATACTTTTACATTTATCTATATTGAGATCAAGATAGTTTTCTTTACTCCAACCTTCGAGCTTAACAATATCATCTTGGAGGCATTTACAATCGTTTGCATCATGAATTACCCTAAAAAATTTAGCGTCGTCAGCATAAAGCAAGGAAGGTGAGGTAATATCAATAGGCAAATCATTTATGTAAATAAGGAAGATGAAAGGACCAAGTATTGTACCCTGAGGGACGCCAGAGGTTTGTTCAAAAAGGTTAGATTTTGAGCCATTAAAAACCACGACACTATTTCTTCCCTCCAGGTAGGACAGGAACCAAAGAACAGTGTCCAGGTTGCCAAACTTCATGTTTATTTCTATTTTGATAACTTGTATAAAGCTGATAATATAGTTATCAACGGTGTCGTCAACGCTTTGTCTCAGCGAGACCTTTTTTCATTGTGTAAATAATCGGAATTACGGACGAAATTAGAGCATGTGACCTGCTCAAGTTGCGTGTAGCTTCTTCAAATGGCTTAAGAACTGTTCCGCAGTACTCTATAGCTTTCCATTCTACGGGTGATATGTTGGAGGTGTTATTGTCGTTACTATACGGGCACAAACCATCTTTCAGTTTTAAGTACCTTTCGAACATCAGTTAGTGGAATTTGATCTGGACTTAGTCGCTGTTGGATTTTGGCTAATTGACTTTGATCGATAGTCGAATGATTAAAATGAGTGGCGATCCTCTTACGTTTCTAAATCGTATTCACTAGAAACTTTTAAGAATTCAATCCATTCTTAATATTTGTCTATAGCTTATGATCAGTACAGTCTACATCGTTAAAATTGTCCAATTTCATAGCACGCTTCATATTTGAGCCCTCATCTTTCGCCATGCAGTGTACTTGCTCCTTAGTTATACTCGTATTCCATTCAACTCAGTATTGATTCAAATTTGTTTGAAATAGCATTGCCAGTGTGTATGCCTTCGAATTCCTCGCACTTTCAAACAACGTTTAAGCAGTTGTGCCGTTATGCCGTGACAGGTAGGCTGAGAAGTGAATGACATATATTTGAAATCTGCTAACATAAGTTTGACTTTTTCAGCAACTTTGCCGTACAAAACTTCACAGGTATTCTCAGTAAAAAAAATTATGACCTTTTTCAGTACATTAGGGCGCGATTAACTGCATCAGCCTTCGAAATATTACGCCTTCAACGAAGTTAAATGGGAAGTCTTGTAATGCTATCATTTCACTTACTAGGCAGCCAATTTTTTGCGATAATGGATGTTTGGTGTCCCATTTTTTCTTTTTCATTAGAGTTTCTTCAATAGATAATTGTTTTGTTACCTCTTTTAGTGGAGTTTCTTGCGGTTTATAGTACGCATCAGCATTTCATATTCTTTGGAATGAGCGGCTTTTAAATTGGTTCGCAACGCCGAGGTAGTTCGCCCAATTCTGGAATAACCTCAACATAATTCTAAACTCACAAACTACTTTACTTGTTTATTTATGTAATGTTTAGTTACAACTGAGAACTGTCTGACAATTAAAAGAAAACAAGCCAAACTAACCAAGCAAGCAGCGAGATAGAAACGTTTTCTTTTAATCGAATGTAACACGTGATGCCTGCCTGCACCCAAGGGCGGAACCAGACATTTGCTCCAGGGGGGCGATCGCCCCCATCGCCCCCTATAACCGCAATTGCCAACAGTCGTAACCCCCGGAATATACAAGCCATAAAGTATGACTTGAATGCGAGTATAGTGCACCAGTAGCGGCCGACATTAAACACTTCTTGTTTGGCTTAGTGATGGTATTGTTCATATAAAGGTCGCTTGCATTTCGTTCAAACACCATAATTTCCTGGGCTGGACAGCAAGTTTTTGCAAATTAAATGGTTTAAGAAATTTTCGGGGAATGTTAATTAGGTAGGGTTAATTAATGTATAAAATTAAATTAAATATTTGCAGGAAAACTGAATCTTAGATTAATTACCCCGGCTATGATAATTTTCCCAACATACTACTTTTCATCAAAATACCCGGCTTTTGTGAGCTTTCTACCACAAAAAACTGCACAAATTTTGCTTGTACTGAAAATTCCTTAGTGGTATAATTTTAACTTTGTTGAGAATAATTTATGACTAAAAAAGGAAAAATATTAAATATAACAAATAAATTTTTAAAAAACTATCTAGAGTTTTCCATTTAATTAAATATTAAAATTATATTAAATTTGCGTATAAATTTTAAAATTTTCTTGGTATACAAAGAAAGCAAAGTCAAAGTAAAGTAATTTAAAATTAAGTATTTTGATAAACATTAGGAGTTCCAGTTTCATTGTTATTCACTGTAGTGTTATAACTAAAACTACCCAGAGGCTAGACTCCGCAACTCACTGAGAGAGAAAGTGTACACTTAAATGCTGAATGAAAATTTTTCTGTGCTGAATGTTGTTTGAGTGCGAAAATATTCTTTTCGTAGAAGTTAAGTTCAGTTATAAGAAATGAGTTACATGAATTCACTAGTATTAAGGCGACTACGGCTTAGAAAAATGGCAATATAAATAATATAACAAATAATTTTGAAAATAACGCTTGACAGAAGCTCACAGGGACCTCTTCAAAATTCGCGACCGAAATGACGGAGAGAAAATATCAGTTAAAGTGTACAACATTTTGAGAGAAAAACTGATTTCCATTTTTACGGAATCGAAACAAGGTGGTGTCCACAAAATTCTGTGTGCACGCGTAAACTAAGTTGCTGAATCCGGTCCCAGATCTTGCTTTCTTTGTATACCTTGAAAATTTTAAAATTTATACACAAATTAAATGCAAAGGGAAACTCTGAAAATTTTTGTGATGTATTCATTAAATGAAGGGAGAAATTATTTTCTATTTTTTCAATTCGGAATTAGAAGATTTGAAAAGGTGTTTTTTTTATTTTCCATTTGATTTGATTTAGAGTAGAAATTTTGATTTATTAAAGCTCTAGGAGGGGGGGGGGGGGGGGGCGATCGCGTGCGAGGATCGACTAACCGCGGGGCCGCCGGGCAAGACACGATACGACCTGTACACATTCGCATTCGCAAAACATTCGCATTACTTGATGCGAATGTAATCATGTAGTTTGTCATCTTAATTTTCAGGAAATACTTACCTGTCCGATGAAAAATTGCTTGATAGTCATTAGTAATAAATTTAACTTTTAGAAAACATAAATCACCCTGAAAGAGTCAGCTCTTTATGGAATCGGAATTCCGAAAGTATTACTACAATCACAGAAAATTTGTGAGAATTTGTAGAGTAAAATGTTATCGAAATTTACTTGCTCACTGTAGTAAAATTTACTGAGTCTGTTAAAAAAACATACTATGAATGAGTAAAAATTTGCAGTAACTTTTGCGGTGTAAATTTACTACAATAATACGAGGTAACTAATTTGCTATTATTTTATTAGTAAATTTACACTAAAATTTTATAGAGTGCATACATATCTCCATATACGTGGGTATACAACGTACATTATCAAAAGAAACATATCAACGGACTTTTGATTAACAAGATCCAAGTAGGTTGTAGGTCATATGACAATGCGAACCAATGATTACGTAGCCTCTTGTAATTCTTACTCATAACTATGGTATTGTGATAATTCTGAGTATTAAAAACAATTAATTAACAGGCCTAAGTTTTTAAAATATTAACTGGTATGTTACTGAGCAATATAGATAAGTGAACACGAATTTTTTATTTATAAAGGTTGCCTCGTAGATGAGGGTTGCATTAAGGGAAAATCATTGAATTGTGTTTATTGAGATATTGCTTGAAAGTCTTGCTTGAACCTGGCCCTGTCATCATTAATACATTTGAACATGCATTAATTTTGAAAAGACATGTTATGATACGGTTAATGGTGAAAAAGGACCTAGAGAGGATAGAGCCCTGTGAAATACCGCAGCTAATTTGATTGTAATGAGATACCCTGCAGTTTGATATTACAGGTTGTTAACAGGTGTAGAGAAAGCTTTAAATGTTTTCAAATATATTGCAGAATTTATTTAAGGAATTAAATTTTGGGAGTAATTTGTATTTGAAGTAATGAGTACTTGGGGTAATCTGGGAGAACAAGAAAAGTACTAGGTCATGATCAATTCTTATTCTAATGTCATCAGTTAGTTTTAAAAGAGAGTTAGTATGAAGGCCAAATCGAAATCGGCACAGCAAGCATCTTTGCAGCCATCATGCATGCTGTAAAGATGCTTGCTGGACAAATCGCAATCGGCGCAACAAGTAGTATAGGAAACTTTTCAATGCTAACCTCTTTTATAATTCAAGAACTAAATTTGAATTCTTTTGAATTTTTCTCTACCATAATTATTTCTATGCGTTACAAATGGAATGACAATCTTAGTATACCCTGTATATTTCATCTAGGGTATAATAATCACACGTCAAATTTATTTTTTAACTGAGTATGTTGGCAGAACTGTTGCAGCATGCATCAAAATTTGAAATTTTCAAAACCATGCAGCATACATCATCACAACATGCATCATGATGCATCGATTAAGATTTGCGCCACATAATCCCATGATATCAAACCTTGCATTTTACAGCTGATGCATACTACAAAGCTGTATGCTACGCTGATTGTGATTTGGTCTTAACTGTGAAGGACTCGAGAATTAAATTGCAATGAGAGAAGTAGATTTTCCACTCCAAAATAATTCATTATTTTGGGTTATCCTGTGATACCTTTCACAATTGCGGCGCAGTAGATTTATGTATACAAAGAATTTTTTTGATTTGATTTGTAGTGCTGCATAAAAAAAAACATTTGTATAAAGCACTTACCTGAGTTCTTTTTTCATGATGATAGTTTCAATATGAGAATTCGGATCAGTCTGCGAAAAAATCGAATAGCAAAAATCATATAAGAATTCGTGGAATTTTGTTTAATTTTAATTCTTCTAAATGATTCTGTATACTCGACTAGATTCTTTTATACCCTAGACACACAGAACGATCTGATGAATCATTAGTACTAACTATTCATAAAAATGCCGTGTATCACATAGTATCCGTCATTATGGCTGGATAATCAGATCATAATGAAGTACACTAATGAAGTGTTTTCTTCTTTCATTATAGCTATAATAAGGAAAATTGTGCTAGATTTGGCATATAATATAAATGTGGAGCTCCGCTGTGCATCTGCTGATTTTAAAAATAAGGAGAAGAAATGCAAGTTTATCGCGTTAATTTGATCTATATTGCTTCTTTAATGTCATAATTTTATCAAAACCAGTTTAGTTTGACAGTACAACTTAATTGAAGAAATGGCTGTGTATCTGCAGTTTATAATGAATCATTATATGTAGGCTAATGAGCCGTTAGTTATTTCTTCATTAAGAGCGCTGGGTGTCTAGGGAATTATATGTTAATAAATTTAAGCTTAAATTATGAATAAAGATGACACACGTAATTTGATTTTTTTTTTTTTTTGTATATATACTCGTATGTATATAGGTAATTATTCTAGCATCTTTTTTATTCTGGCAGTTTTGTAAATTAATTGTTTTACATTTTAAGAAGAGAATATTTTTTTTTTTCATTTTTATACCTTAGACGAAATCTATAGGTTATACTAAGTTTGTCATTCCGTTTCTAACGCACAGAAATAATGATGGTAGAGCAAAATGGATTGGACACCCACGCATAATATTAAAAGTTATTTTGATTTTTGCATGTCCGTCCGTCTATCCATGGTCCGCACGATAACTCGAGAATGCGTTCACTTAGAATGATGAAATTTTACACACAAATTGAAGTTCGAAAATGGGCCGAATCGAGTAACTCCTTGGTAGGGTTGCCATACAAAAATTTCCGTTTTCACTATATATTTGGGCACTGCCTGGGAACGCGTCGGGGTAGTGAACTGAAATTTAGTACACGGTGTTTTCATAGTAATAGTAAATAAAATTTCAAAAATGGACTAAATCGGGTAACCTTTTCTTGGTGTTGACATATAACAATTTCGGTTTCTTACATATACTGTGAAAATGATCAGTTCTAGACGTTTTTGTTGTACTGAAAAGTTGTTCAGAATATGAAATTTGTTAGAATCAGTTTTGCTGTCCGATGAACCGTTCTAGAGATATAGGTGAAAAACAACTTCAGAAATCAAACTTACCCAGATGGGTGACCATACGAAATTATAAACAAATTTTGATTTAGGATATCATAAGAATTTGTCTTAGACCAATTTTAGCTTTTCTACTTTTTTTATATTATACATCAGATTTTCGACCGCTTATCATTAATAATCATTATTGAAATTTCACTCATTCTATCCAACCGAGTATAATAAGGAGTCTTATTTATTAAATTTTCCCTCGGTTCTGTATATCTGTATAATGCGACATAATACTTTAGCATCTCTTATGACTTGCAGTATGTATTAATACAATTTCAGAATGATCCCCTTGATCCTATATAAATGTGCTTTAAACATTGATTGGTTGTATGAGTGTTGATTTCGAAAGTAAATTCTTACGGAATTTAGTTAGTCTCATCATTCATATACCAGAGTTAGATAGATAGACATATTTATTATGATGAGCTTACATCAGACATTCTAATATTTTAAGTGCGTTATATTCTGAGTTGATCGTTTCACTAAATCTAAACTGACTAACATAAACAATGAAATAAGTTAACACTATATCATAAACTTTTAGTATACAAAATATATTATAGAAAACAAAACCAAAATAAGTTAAGTGTTGACTGAAGCACAATACTAAAGCTCAACTAGATCCAATGGCAAAATAATTTTCAAGTAATCTCTTGAAAGTGGAAAGAGAACCAGATTTTTGAATATTTTCCGCAAATATATTCTACAAGCGTATGATATGAACAAAGTGAGATCTCTCGTTGCTTTGAAGTTAAAGTAAGTGAGCAATGTACAGCTAAACAGTTTAAATTTGTAAGAGGAAATATGATCAAACTATCGGACGCTAAAAATAAATTTGAGACTATCATTGAAAGCAATATTGAGCTTACTCGCACATATTTATGTATAATACTATCGAACTCAGAATTTATCAGGCTTCCAAAACTAAAGTGAGGCAAAACGAGTGCCTTCACTAATCTGAGACGCATGACCTCAGACAGTATGTCAGCTGATAAACAGAAATTTTACATAAAGACCGTGAACCATCAGGTCACAGCACGACATCTTCGAATTTATCATTACTCCAAGATTCCTCAGAGTACTTACCATTAACAGAGAGCTTCAGTTCAAATCGATAGTGAGTAACTCGTTCGAATCTAGTTTAATAGTACATAAAATTGTGATTTTATTGGACTCAGCTTTAGTTGGTTGGCTAATGACCAGTTGAATATGTCTTCAAGATCTTCTAAACCTCCAGTAACTCGATGTACCTGCTGAAATAAATTTGTACATAATCAGCATACATGTAAACTTTTACATCACGAACAACTTTCGGCAAATAGTTTATGAACATGCTGAACAATAACGTTCCGAGAACTGATTCTTGCGGAACAACATAAGACAGTCGGAGGGGACCAGATATGACATTTTCAATCCAGACTTGCTGCCACATATCTGTTTAGTAGTTCTAAATCAGGAAAGTTGCAGAGGCACAAAAATCGGAGAGATAAATTTAATAAGAAGAGGATAATGGTAAACACTATCGAACGCCTTCGAAAAATCCAAAGGTATCAGAGCGCTTATGAAATTTATATTAAACGCTTTACACAAATTATCTGTTATCCTCAACAAGACTGATCCACAGCTATGTTGTGACCGGACGCTTGACTGTACCGCTAAAAGAAGCCTTTGGATCTATTCATATATAAATCTTTCCAGGGCCTTGGACAGGAAACACAGAATGCTAGGACGAAGATAATGTCTGCAGCCGGAGCCGCTAGCTTTGATCGTTGCTATTTTATATATGCAGAAATATGCGGAAAAATCAAAGAAGGAACTGAAAAGATGTGTAACTGTGTAACAACGAAAGGAAGGATAATTTTAAGAAACGAGGAAAAATACCATCAGGTCCACTTGAATCCGATCGTAACTTCGCACACATCAACGCAACTGAACTAGAACTCTAACTCATATGAAAAATTGGGAACATTAATGTTTTGTGACCTGTAACTGATTCAGTATAGGTAAAAAACACATTTAGCTCATCGGGGTCGAAAGTGCAAATGAAATTATTTATCTCAGTCACAAACAGCAAAATCATTGAGATTTTTACACAGAATCCAAAAAAAATAGATTGATTTGGGATTGGTGAATTGTGGTTGATTTGTCATTGATTTTTTATATAAGATTTAATATTTGAACGTATTTTCCAAAAGCTGTATTCCCATATTTAATTTTTTTCAATACTGATATAAGAATATTATATAGGATAATTATTCTCTGAGAATTATAGTAATATAGCTACACTATACTCACGTTTACAGGACTCATATTTAAGTAGTAAATTCCTCATATAAAATTTATTCTTCATAGACTCAAATAAAACACCTAATAGGGTAAGTCCGGGTGAGATGACCATATGGGTGAGATTGCCAACGTCAATAAATCTATGACCTGTACGTGCACGATTGCATTTACTTGCACATTGTGTCAGTAGCAGCCGAATTTTAGAGCAGTAAGGAAAGAAACACTTACTTTGTTTTAACAAGTGAGTTTTTTTGTCAAAATAGAAATTGTACGTTGCCACAAATTCGTAGTATTCAATTATTTCTACTGCAGTTTTTCTGTAAATTACGTTTAATTTGGTGTTTCACATTCGTTGAGTTAAAAATAGATGGAAATTCATAATTAGCCTCAAATTCATCGCTTTGCTATCCTTTTGATTGCTTATATTCTCGTGACCATCTCTCCCGTATAATTGGGAGAGATAGCCGACATATTTGCGGTACAGATGAGCAACTTTCAATTATGTGATTTTTTCTTTTAGTAAAAATGCCGACAAACTATAAGCGTAAACCAACATCAGGTAGGGGGGCTCACGGACTAAAGAGGATTTAAATAGTGCTATGCTGGCTGTCAGAAATGGCTCTTCGATTAATGCTGCAGCTAGGAAATGTGGAATCCCTAGAAAAACATTAGAAAGAACACTTAAGAAAAATGATTCTTCTAAAGGACGTATGGGTCCTGAGTCTGCTTTAGCAGAACAAAACAAATTAGCTCTTGCAAATCATTTGAAAATAAAGCAAAGCTCCGCATTTCCTATGAGTATTGATGATGTGCGTAGAGTAGTATTTTTTTTCGCAGAACAACTCAAAATACCGAACAGATTCAATAAAGAAAAGGAGCGAGTGGCATACGGCTGATTTAACTCATTTCTACGCTGACATCCAGATCTATCCCTCAGAATAGCAAATTCTTCAGAAAATTCTTGAAGAAAATAATTTGGTAAACAAACCAGGCTGTATTTGTAATACCGATGAGACTGGCCTACATCTGAACAATAAAACGGGTGTTGTAGTTGTTGAAAAAGGTTCCAAAAATGTATTCATGACTACGTGCTCAGAAAATGGAGAAACAATATCGTGCATCAGCTGTTGCAATTCAAAAGGGACATTTCTCACATCAGCTTGCGTTTTCAAGGGGAAATATAAAAAGGAAGAATACCAAGATGGTATACCACCCGGATCCGTTATTTTATGTCTCAAAAGTTGGCTTATGTCAACACAACAATTTTTATCGAATGGTTCAGAGATGATTTTATTCCTAGAAAGCATGCGTGTAAGGTGCTATTGATCTTGGATGGGCATGCATCGCACTCTAGCTCGGGATAGCTACACGACTCACTACCTCCAACCACTCGATAGAGCACTCTTCAAATCTTTGAAGTCATATTTCTATAGCGCTTGTCAACAGTGGGTTTGGGCTAACGCTGGAAGAAAATTAACCCGACTTCAATTCGGACAAATGCTCACGCAAAGTTGGGGGAAATCATGCACGGTATCTAATGCTGTATCAGGATTTAAAGCAACTGGAATTTTCCCGTTTAGCCCTGATGCGTTTCCCGACTATGCGTTTTTAGTTTCGGATGCAATTGTGGAAAGCTCACAAACTTCAACACCAAATAATCGGCTTCTTTCGAGCCTCAACCTTCTACGAGAGCTATGGTAGTTCAGAAATTAAATGTCCCTTTATCACTGATATTAGAATCCGCAAAATTCATAAATAATGTTGGTCGTGAGGAAGTGTCAACACACGCAAGTACTTCTAAGGTAGATGCCAAGCCAGAAAATCTCTTACAACAGATTTCTCCGATTCCTACACTCCCTGAAAAAATTAAAAGGAGTTCAAAGATCTTGGAATTGTTTTAACACTAACAAATTGCGAGAAAGGGCCCTTAAAAAAAAAACAAAATGTTAGCCAAGAAGCAAGCCCAAAAGGGAAAGCTACCAAAAAATTATGCAAGAGAGCAAGGAAAGTCAGTTCGAGTTCGGAGTCGCAAATTGACGTAGTTCTAGAAAGCGATGACAAAGAAAACGATTTTGATGAGAATGAATGTGTTGGTTGTCTGGAAACTTATTTTGCGACGAAACCAAAAGAAGATTGGATATGTTGTATTAAGTGCTGGCGTTGGCTACACGAGCAGTGCACGAACGCTGAATAAGTAGCTCTTTTCTGAAAGTTATACCTACTATACTTTCGTAATTGGTTTTTTTACACAAAAGTTTTTTAATGTTGAAATAAAAATTTAAATATAAACAGTAGGAATTTGCGAAGTTTTATGCAGCCACTTGTCCATAATATATAATAAAAAAATGTAGTCTAGAAAAAAAAATTCAGTGGCCATCTCTCCCGCAGTGTCAAAATTGCGGGACTAATGGCCAATTTGCATCTATCTGTACAGGCTCGTCGGAAATCAAAAATTTTCACATATTCAGGGTTACCATATTTTAGTTCGGTAACCAAATAGTTTATACAAATTTTAATGCAAGTTAGAATTGCTTTGTTTTTCGCGTTCTGTAAATATATTCAACTTACCCTATAAATATGTCAGTCTAGTTGACGCTTTAATAACTACAACATCTATGTAGAAAATTAAATATCGATCGAGATTTATATAGGAGCACTTAAAATCTTAACGATGTTCCTTAGTTATATTATTTTTTAGGAAACATTCAGATTCAATTTTCCCCGTCAACGTAAACTAGAGTTATTTGTAAGATTTAAGAGTCTTAACTTAGCCAAAATAATAATTCGTGATGCAGGCCGATTATATTCCAAATAAGGATTTAAAATTGCAAATGGCGTTTGTTTGAAATCATATTCTGTTTTTTAATTTTTTATATTGATCTATCAATAAATTCCCTGAATTCTAAAATAGCAAGAACTAATCAGAAACAGTAGTTAAAAAATAAAAAAATCCATGCTCATTAACATATTTCACAACATTTCAAAACTTTAATTAAAATTTTAGGTCATCAACGTGCGTTGCACACTCATAAAATAATGAAGAGAAAAATCGAATGTTACTAAACGATGCTGTCATGGCAGTTTCCCTCTCTGACACTACAATTATTAACGATTTACTTGGTTGCCAGGATCTCAACAACACAAGCAGGTAAGAAATAGATTTTTTTATTTAGTTAAAACTTGGACATTTTCCTTAATCCTAGTATGGTTTGCTAGCAGGAATCTTACACTCAGTCTTGGGAATACCGACAGAATGTGTTCATCAAAATGTGGTTCGCCCATGCAAATTAAGTTTCTCATGCTGGTTGCAGGGTGGTAAACATGTTCAGGGCTGCGGAGGTAGTAAATGGCTGTTTTCTTGTTGTGTTTCCGACAATGATGTTACTCAGGCGAATTATAAAATGAAAAGTTCCACTCCTCCCCTACCTCTTCCAGCTATACCATCACCACCAGCACCACCTCTACCGAAAAGGAGCATCTTAAGACGACGCAATGACAATGATATTTTCCAGGAAGTAAGATTATGAGAAATATTTTGTATAGAATTTATAATAATAAACATTTGCATTTCAATTAAAGATGGAATGCGGTCTACCAATGTCCGCACAACATTCCCTTCAGAAGAGAATTATTGGTGGGCGTCCAGCTCATTTTGCAGAGTATCCGTGGCAGGCACATATTAGAATTGCAGAATATCAATGCGGTGGAGTTCTAGTATCGAAAAACTTTGTAGCAACAGCCGCTCATTGTATACAACAGGCTAGACTGCAGGATATTACTGTGTTTTTGGGAGAGCTTGATACACAAAATTCAGGATTGATTATGGAACCTCTTCCTTCTGAAAAGCATCGTGTACTTCAGAAAATCGTCCATCCTCTATTTCAATTTAGAATGACACAACCAGATCGATTCGATTTGGCGTTATTAAGATTAGCCAAACCCACCGGATATATGTATGTGTAAATTCCTTTACATAATTATAATCAAAATGACAATTCTTTACTCTTTCAGGACTCATATTCTACCCATCTGCCTTCCCTTCTATCCAATCGAATTGGTTGGACGAAAAGGAATAATAGCAGGATGGGGTAAAACACAAGCGAATATTGGACATTCAGGAACGAATATTTTGCAAACAGCATCTGTTCCAATTATAAGTAAGGTTATGAAATTGAAAATGATTTCATAATAAATTAAGCAATTTCTTTTCTACTTCAGGTCCTGCTGATTGCGTTAAATGGCACGAAAGTAAGCAAATAAGTGTAGAATTGTTCAGTGAAATGTTTTGCGCTGGACATTCAGATGGACATCAGGATGCATGCTTAGGTAAGTAAGAAATAAAATGGAGCAACTCTATTCAAGAAGGTTTTTTTTTCTGGAAAATACTGAACATTAATTTTTATGTCCAAAATGTGAATTTCCTCTAAGAAATTATATCTTAGCTAGAAAATATGGGCAAAATTAGATTCAAGCTAGATCATAGGAACATCTGAACTAAAGACAAAAAGTGAGGATATCCCATAGAAAAGTTGAATCAGTTGATTGCAATCTTCCAAGGACCAATCATATATTTATTTCAAACTTGGTACCTAGACATTTTTATTATCGCCAGGTAGAAGATGATCTAGGAGTCCATTAATACCTATGAGTTACCTCATTTGACAGATGTTGAATCTTAAGAAATCATGAGATTAAGATTTCAGAGTCAAAGGAACAATTAAATTACAGTCTTAGTTCAAATTAGTGACTGGGAAATTTATGAAAGAACCATATCTAAATACAACAAAATTTGAGCACATAATATTCAAATTTCAACTCAATGTTTCATAACGAGGGCAAATATGTAAATAAAAAAAAACGAAACTTGTCATTCACTCAGTCAGAGGATGAGTCTCTAGATTTATTAATACATACACAATTGATGCGATCGGAATATGAATAGAAAATTGTTGCTGTACATTTTCCACTCCTTTATTTTAACACTTCTGCTAGTTTTAATTATAATACAATTCCAGGGTTCTGCTAGTATAAAACTAAATTACAATTGATATTATTAGGATTTAAGCAGAATTATCAATAGTTCTACTACGAATGATTGAAATATAATCTAAGCACACTAAAATACTGGGAATCCTGAATTACTGCCATTACTTTAATCAATTATTGTTAGTAAACTCACTTGTTTCTAACTTGATTCAAAGGTATTGAAAAACCCACACTATACATTTTTTTTCTGGCTGAATATATTTCGGGGTTATTTTTGTAAAGCAGTTCTAACCTTGTTAAATACTGGATAACAGAAATCCCACACTGAAGCCATAGAAACGTCAAAAAGAAAAATTATAGTAAAAATACCAGAAGAATGTATACAGTTCCCTGACCTCAACTGTTGCCTGACCTGAACATACATATATTACTCATCAAACCTATACAAATAAAAGGGATTCCTCAAATTTTGTTCAACTTAGCTACTACCTCCAACCAATCTACAAATGAAAATTTTAACAACTTCTCCCTACAAAGAAGTGGCAGCAAACAAGGTAACCTGTACTTAAAGAAGCTTAATTTCTAGTACATCAAATGGTAGCCAAAATAAATAAGCAATAATTTAAGCTTTATTGCATTCAGGACCTCTTTACCGGAAACAACAAAATTTCCAACAGATCCAAGGTGATAAAGGTCAACATCAACAGTTGTCACTGACAGTTCTCTCAAAAAACCAAATTGAATTCTGCCATTTCATTCATTTTGAGAAGACCGTTATACAAAAAAGTAAAGTGTGCCTAGGTCACCAAGATCAAGTTGACATTTCATTTTATACTCGTGCAATTAGGTGTGGACGGTACACTTCTAAATTTTATAGGGGAAGATGCTGTACCTTGGTACCTTTTTCAAATAGTCTTTTTTTTTTGTTACAAAACTAATAAGACAAATCTTAAGCAACTGATAATCACAGTTTGTCTAATCCATAACCTTTCCAATAATAGTCGAATATGCAGTTAAAAATTTATATTTCAGGATATATGAAAGGAAATATGAAGTCCTGCTTTCGCTCCAAAGTACAACATGCTCCTGTACCATGGACAGTGGGATATTGTACCTTGAATATTTGTAATTTAATTAGCAGGAATCAGAGCTGTAAAATTATACATTACTTTTGGTACTTCATGCTTTTGTACTGGTACTTCAGAGTGAATTACTGAAGTAAAGCAAACCTTTTATACTTCAAATTTTGCAATACGCCAGTTAGTTCAGTCAATAGGGACTAAATAAGGCCTTTGCCCTATAAAAGGTGGGGTAGTTGTGATTTTCATATATATTATGCAGTTCCAGGGCCCGATGAAATATCCAAGTTTAGACCCATGAGAGGGGTCCGCGCAGTCCGAGATTTTAGATTAAAGGTACCAAAAAGAGTTTTTTTTTTTCAAAATAATTCCTAGTATAGCAAAACATTGTATGGTAGGGGGAGTGGCATCTCAACCGTTTCGGAGTTACAGGGTGATTAAAAAAATTCGGTAGTCTTTCACAAAATACCTTGCATTTGAAAAAGTACAGAGTGTATGGCCACTTACAATTCCATGACCTTTCGAACGACTGCTCCATCAGTCTCGTACCCTCCTCGTATCAGGAGTTATGGCGGGCTAAACTAAGTATTTCGGATTTTCTTACCTTTTTTTTTTACTTTAATTTTTTTTTTTTTTTTTACAAACGAGTAGTTAACATAACTTTTTTATAAAAACTGTAAATTATGGACCCTCCTCTATAATTTGACCAATTAATTGTGGACCCTCCTCTATAATTTGACCTATTATATCTATCTGCTCACTGTAGCCGTTAAACAGTTCTTAGCTCATTCATGTAATACCAAAATTAGATGATATTTTTTTTTAAATTACGTGTTTTCAGTCACTAACGGAACAAATTGTCTTTAGTTTACCTCACCATAACTCTTGAGGGGAGAGAACTACGGGACTGGTCGAGCAGTCGTTAGAAAGGTCATTAAGTTCCAAATACAATGAGCTCTGTAAGTGGCCATATACTCTGTAATTTTTAAAATGCAGGTTACTTTGCGAGTCTCTAAATTTTTGCAAGAGCTTGAGGATGCCTAAATAGGGCGAAACGCGTCGCAAAAACTTTAAATAATTATTAAAATTAAAAAATTATTTTGTGGAACGGAAACAAGTGTTTCATTTTTTAAAATGTTTAATACTTTGTGAAAGACTACCGAATTTTCTTAATCACCCTGTCACTCCGAAACGGTTAAGATGCCGCTCTCCCCTTGCCATACATTTTTTTAATTGACTAGGTGACTACTATCACCTCCTGTTCTATGGAACAACATGGACGAAACACCCTGTATCAATGGTACTATATGTATACACTTCTTTGGAAAAATGTTAACGTTTGCGCCTCTGTAACTCGTTACACATCATACTTACATAAAAGAGTTTAGTCTTCTTCAAAGTTATGTTTTTACATTTTTGTCGTAAGATCAACCGCTGAGAAATTATGTTGAAAAAACCAATTTTTGGTACCTTTAATCCAAGATGGCGGATCGCGCGTACTACCCCACCTTTTGTAGGGCAAAAATCGCCACTGACTGTACTAAGTATTTGCACTCAGTAGACTTCATCATTCCATTTTTAGGTAAGTGTATTACAAAATACTCGTAATGCAATACATGCTAATGTCTCTGAAGTACCTGAAGTACGTTGAAGTATTTCGAAGTACATTGAAGTATTTCGTATTTCGTTTAATTTGATGAACTTCAAAAAACATGCAAAAAAATAAAATTTTATTTAAATATCCCTATTTATTCAAGATTCTAAAATACATTTACAATTTTTAATGTATTTTCTTTCATCTACGGTTATTTTCGAAAATGTTTCTTAAACGGAACTTCAGTTGAAATTCTTTCGTATTGCACTTCAATAGAACAGAGAGAATCGCCGTATACACAAAAGTTCCGAAAACAATGTGATCAGGACCAAAATTTATATCCGTTTATCCATATCTGTCCATAAATTTTCATATTATGGGAGAACGGATCGTGGTAGAGACTTCAAATTTGGTGAGAATACCCTTTGGTAACGAAACTAGATTGAATTCGTAAATCTGGGAAATCAACCACCAGTAATTCAATACATACACTCATAAAATTCATTGGTGAAAACATCAAAATTAAAAAATCTACTAACAATTTCTCAATTTTAGTTAAATTAAACAACGTTTCCTTTGATAATTGCTATTCCACAGCAGTTAAATCAACTAATTGTAAGCCAAACTTGTCGAAAGAATATATATATTTTGAAAAAACCATGAAAATAGTAAATTACTTAATTAGTTACATTAGAAATTGTTATATAACAATGGCAAATAGTAATTTTAACTATGACTTTGTATGAATTGTAATCAAATCACCATAATAGTTATTTATACTAGAATTCTTGTTTGGATTTACTATTTGGCAGTTGTTTTCTAGATAAAGACTAAGAATTGTATTATTCTAGTAGCATCGCTTGACGAGATTAAGCGTACAGTGATAGTAAGTGAGTTATTATGTTGTATATTTCGTTGCATTCTTAATATCTATGCAATTAACAAATGAGCAAAATTTGTAAATTGT
Organism: Dioctria rufipes; assembly: GCA_963924295.1. Classification (NCBI taxonomy): domain Eukaryota; kingdom Metazoa; phylum Arthropoda; class Insecta; order Diptera; family Asilidae; genus Dioctria; species Dioctria rufipes. Next base: position 318,359,605 of record OZ002740.1, on the reverse strand, counting down.
TCTTAACTTCAATGGCATGAATTTAAATGGAGTTTCAGACAAAATGGAATTTTAGTACTGGATGTGAATGAGAGAACTCAAAATCATACTAATAAAAGATTACCTTAATTAATGATTACAAGCTTAGTAATATACAAAAATGAATTTTGAGAAATATGGATATTATTAAAGTATAAAGTTTTGAAGGTTAGGGAAGTATTGTATTTTAGAAATGCTTGCTTAATCCTTGAGGATTTGCTAATCATCTCAAAATCTTTGGAAGGATCTCCTAAGTAATTATTGTATTCAAATATAATGAGTGATTCTAGAGAACCGTCAGAAACAAATGGGGATCTACAAAATTTAAAAAATAGCGAAAACATTATGAATGAATTTATTATATTTATTTATATTTGTACATCTTACCTGAAAAAATTTAAAAACTCATCGTCACTCACACAACATGCATTGGTACGTTCGGTATCACTTCCTTCGATCTCGGTTCCACACTCGATTTTAAACGAATCTGTGACAATATTTGAAACTTATCCATTTTAATTTCAGCTTGGGACATAATACTGTAGTAGAAATTGCGTAATTCATATCTGGCGATAAATCAAATTATGCTTGAAATCGTTTAATCAAACTTTCCTGCAGATTTTCAATTTCTGTTTTAAGGATCTGGAGAATATCTTCGAAACATACTTGGATCAACTTCCTACTTAATGCAACTAATGAGGCAAGCAAGTAGCCGAACATCATATATTTCACCCTTTGCAAAAAGTCAATCGTTTCAATATTTTATATTCAGCCAAATATTCGAAATCACTTTCAGAAAATTTGGCTATGGAAAACCTCTTACACATTATTAACTCGATCTTTATGTTGAAGGATATTTTTTACAGACTCATAAGTGGAATTTCACCTCGTTATGACTGGGTACTTTAACTGGGGAGGTGCTAAAACTTTTACGATTTTTTCCGAGTTTTTGGGTCTGTTTATTTTATTCCGTAAGTTTGAGCACTTTTCCATCACCTAATGAATTATCTATCATAAAATTAAAAAAACAAATAAAAAGGGAAACTCACAATTAGATACCTTTTATACAAAGATCAATTATGCTTCAAAATTTTGATAAAATCGGACGTACCCAACAAATTTAATTTGTGACTTGCACATCGGACATGATACGGGAAAATGTTTCAAAATCAGGCATTTCCTCATAGCTACAATTTTCTTTGCCATATTCAATGTTGGAATTCGGTAGTGGCGTAGTTTCCTTGATTCCAAATTCCTTAAAGGCTTTTTTAAAATTTGTTTCATTGTCTGTTATGGTGGCAACAATATTAGTAGGGCTTAGCCCAAACTGAACATGAATTGTCGAGATCATTTCATTAATTTTTACAAAACTACGAGAGCCTGGAAAATGTTTACATGCCAGTGCCACTGAATGTCTTTTAAAACTATTATCCAACCAATGGCTAAGTATAGCCAAAGAAACTGCGATATTTTGTCGACCATATGTCAGCAGTTGTGCAAAAATATTTATTCTTTTTTATTGTTTTTGTACTGTTGATCTTTGTTTCATGAACAGTTACTTTTAATTTTTGGTCCGCAAAATTGAATGAATCCTTGAAGGATGGACCTTCCACTAAATAAAATTGTTAACATATTTTTGGCAATTAATTTTACAATTTTTTCATCAAACTGGTGTTGCCTGGATATTATCTAATTAGGCTTGTTTTTTCTTATGTTGTTGTATTCTAAAAAGCGTGGCGATTGCTTTCTGAGATATTTCAGGAAATTGGAAGTCAGTTGAATAGATCCCTTCAAAATAGCTCCACATTCAATGCAATCTGTTAATACACCTTTTCGTATATTTTCAAATTCTGTCTCGTTTAACTACACAGGTATTAAGAAGTTAATTGCTGAGATATAAATGCCGTTTACCACAAAACATTTTTTTTTACTGAATAATAAACATTCGGAGAAGGCAAAAAAACTGAACATTTCCATAGTTTAAAAGTGGGATTTTCTTCACTTTCTATGTTAGACTCCTCAATTTGTACTATCTTATTTCCAATATTCACTGTTAAAAGGAATAATTTCACTTCGATTTTTTCCAAAATAAGCAACTGGATATATGTATATCGTTTTGTTTGTTCTAAAAAGAACACACATGATGTGCTGCCAATCTGATTTTCTACTTTGAGTCCCAATATATTTGGTGGAAACTGAACTGTGCTAATTCCAGTTTCATCACAATTATAAATATGGCTGGGTGGTAAATTTCCTCTTGTTAATATTTTTTTATAATTATCAAATAAGTAAGCCACAGTGGTTTTGTTAAAACCAGTCGATCGTGACAAGCTGGTTGCTTCTGGCTTTTGCAACGATAGGTGAGAATTATGCCTTGAGCAAAATTGGCGCAACCGGCTTTGTGACTTTCATTCCACTCCGCAGAATAGCATTTCTCATTGGCTTTAGCATATTGATAAGCTAAAATTTTCGGATTTTGTTACCTTTTCTTTAATTTGACCCCAGTTTTTTCGTAAAAATATAACTTTTTTATATAAAAACTGTAAACTGTTGACTCTTTTCTCTAATTTGACCTCGTACACCCTATGTGCTAACTGTAGCCGTTAAGCAGTTATTAGCTCATAATCTACTCAGGGCATATCGAAATTAGACGATATTTTATTTAAATGACGTTTTTTCAATCACTGAGGGAACATATTATCTTGAGAATATGCTAAGAGCTAATAACTCTTTAAGGGCTATAGATAGCACATAGGGTGTGATAGGTTAAATTAAAGAGAGAGCCTATAGTTTTTATAAAAAAAAGGGGTATGTTAATGACCTTTTTGCAAAAAAAAGGTAGCAAAATTCGCAATTTTTAATTAAGTCAACAATAACTCCTAAGGGGAGATGTATACGGGGATGGTTCAACAGTCGTTGGTAAGGCCATGAAGTTCTGCACACAATCAGCTTAAGACAGTGACCGTATACTCCGTACTATTATCAGATATAGGGTGTTCTGTGAAAACCTAGTATAATTTCTTAACCAGCCTGTAATACCGAAACGGGCGATATGCCCCCTCCCCCTTCCCTTACAATTTTTTGTTTGCCTAGGTTGGTTAGTACTATCACCTCCCGCTCTATGGAGCACCATGGCGGAAACACCCTTACTGTAAATGCTACCAACTGTCGTAGATATGCGCTATATTTAAATTATTTGGGAATTTACTTATATGCATGTCAGTGAGATTTACCGAATTTACCACAAAAGTATTTGGGACTATTTGCATTGTTAAATTGTTTAATTATTAATCGAATGAAGTGTTTTTTACAAGACTGATTTGGGTGAAAGTACCACTGAATCTCAGAAATTTCTTGTTCCCTATCGTTACAGTTCAGTAGGACAGTATGCTCTCACGGAAAGAGACAGGAATATGAAAGTGGTGCTATTTGCTTTCATGCATTTTTGGTTCAACGAGCAGTCCATTTATATACATGTCAGTGCTCACAACTGGCAATCACAGCGAATGAGTGCACATGCACCCACGGTATATAGAAGATGAAGAATGTTACATTATGAGCACGATGTAAAGATAGATATTTTTACGGAAATAAAACATAAAATTACAAAAAAAAACTTAATTTTCTCGACTTCAGTATGGCACAGACTATTATACGTAATTTCCTTTTAATACATGAGTTACATTTTGCAACTATAAATTTGGGTTTCTATACAAACTTAACATTTTCTTGTTGTAATTGTAATACACTAACTCAGGACTCTTCCCTCCATGAAACTTATAATTGGTTCATTTATATATATTGTTTTTATTTACATTAGTATAATTACAATGTTTTAATCTCCATTGGTCAGTGATTAAAATATTTTACTCTCCATTGGTTAACCTAAAAAAGTAACAAGTAAGCAGTGTTGGTCGTAATCAACTACATTTGTAACCAGATTAATAATCATGATTAAATCAATCATGATTACACATCAATCATGATTACCCATCAATCATTAATCATGATTACATCGAGTAAACTTAGGAAAATATAACCGTAATCATGATTACATGATTACATATTTTTTGATTACAAATGAAACTTTTCAAGAGATTTTAAAATTTAGTTCTAAGAAAACAAACAATCTGTGATCGTAAGAATTTTTATAAAACTCCAAGGCACTGTTGAATTATGTATTAATTGAAGTCAGTGTAAATAATGTAAGTGTTTCTATTGATAGTTTAAATTCAAGGATCTTGATTATATGTGAAAAAAGATAGCGAAAAAGATTAGATTTCTGGGGCGTATAAGAAAGTCGTTGAGCATGGAAAATGCAATAATGCCTTTTAACGCTTTGATTTTGCTACACTTTTCATATTGCTCCACATTGTTATATGCTAGTTCGAATGAATTCAAGGGCAGAATGCAGCTGATGTGGAATAAGGCAATGCGATTTATTCACTACCGACTTCGGGATAGAAATACAACAATATTTGTTTTCTTTTTAACTACAATTTTAAACCTTTTGCAAATTTGTAATCAAAAAATGTAATCATGTAATAATCATTCCGGTTACGATTGATCAATCATTAATCGCCATAAATGATTACTTTTCTGATTAATATTATCAATCTGTAATCATGATTACAGATTACAGATTGTAATCGTAATCATTAATCATCAATCAGATTGCATTTTGCCCAACACTGCAAGTAAGTAAGTAAGTAAGACCAATTCTTATGATACCCTAGATGAATGCCCATATAAAATTTCGTATGGTCACCGATCTATGCAAGTTTGGTTTTTGAACTGGTTTTTCGCATATATTTCTAGAACGGTTGGCCGGCCAGAAAAAAATGGTTATAACCAATTTTATAGGAATTCGTATTCTGAAGAAGTTTTTAGTACAGACTGATCGTTTTCACAGCATATGTAAAAAACCTCAATTTTTATATGGCAACACCAAGAAGGCGTTGCCCATTTATTCCATTTTTGAAATTTTTGTTGTTATTACTATGAAAACACCATCCACCAAATTTCAGCTCTCTACGTCGACTCGCTCTCAGGTAGTGTCCAAATATGTAGTGGAAAACGAAATTATTGTATGTCAACTCAATTTGTCTCATTTTCGTACTTAATTTTCCGTTCTTTTTTTTAGTTTGTATACAAAATTTCAGCTTTTCAAGTGTACGCGTTCTCGAGTTATCGTGCGTACAGATGGACATACTGACGGACAGATGAACGGACAGACGGACGGACATGCAAAAATCAAAATAACTTTCAATATTATGCGTGGGTGTCCAATCCATTTTGCTCTACGATCATTATTTCAAGGTCTTACAAACGGAATGACAAACTTATACCAATTTCCATTGATCACGTTTTCTAGCAGAAGTGTTACACTTTTCTTGCAGTGTTACACCGAAATCGTTCCATTGATCTGCACTGCTAGAAAAAGTGTACGTCAAATGAGTCTGGTGCTACACCCGAAAAATCGGCGGTGTTACACCGAAAAACGAACACATCTATACATGAGAAATGTCACAACTGAATGTCATTGAGCATTACATATCAATCTTCAAGTATTACACCACCAAATACATCCGCAATCACGCCAAAATCTTTTAAATTACAATTTTCATAATTTTTACGTTATTCGTGATGGTTTTTTTTTCCAGAAAATTTCAATCTGACAAATTTTACGGATGTGAGCTGCTATTACATTATCATGGCGTCAAAAGTTGTTCCATTGAACTCGTTTTATACTGATTGACGTGCACTTTTCTCAAAATATCAATGGAAATAGACATTAGTATAAACAGGAAACAAGATACACAAACTAACGTGTTTAAAACTTTATCGGTTTGTGCACCATCTAAATAATGTTGGCTAGTAAAACTACTGTCACTATCGATTCCATTTTTTTAAAAAGTCGTCATATCTTATTTTGAAATATTTAAAACTTTTCCTAAATTCACTTATTCCGTAACGAAATTTTTATTTTTATTTACTGTAATAATTTGAATAATATAGCCGACAGCAATTAAGTTGATTATCTGTGAATCTAGCCGAGTCCAACAGTGAAAGTTTTCGTCAATTTCAAAAGCACTTTAATCAGTGATGATAGGTACATAAAAAAAATAAATGAGAATAAAAAAAATTGAAAATTCTCTCGTTAAAACGTGCTTTAATAAAGCCCCTTTGTTGCATATTTTTTTTCAAAGGGCACCGGCTGAAATTTTTGGGCTAAAATTTTTTTGAATGACCCGAAAACTCTCCACCTAAACTTTCAATACAGCATTTTTAGTTGAAACACTTTCATTCGACGATATATAGTTTTTCTAAGGACAACTTTGTGAATTTGTTCATATTCGTTTAGTAAGAAATCAAAAATTAGTTAATTGTCGCCTATTTCCATTTTGCTAGTGTCCTCTTTAAGATACCCAACGTACATACAAATTTAATTGATATGACGAAAAGAACTAAACTAAAACTTGAAGTCACGTTTTTTCGATAATCCGATCTAAAACTGAGAAACACATGATTATTAAAAAAAAAAAGAAAAAAGAAAAAAATAACAAAAACTAAAAAGACAAAAGGCCAAATCGAAAATCATCTGCCACTGTAGAATAATGCCAATATTTTCAAATTTCCATCTAGGCGAAATTTTGTTCTAAGCCATATCCGTATGGCTCCATCTTTATGTGAAATAATATTGCGCCTATATTTATGCATTATTTGAAAACTATTTTTAGGTGATTCCGGTGGACCTTTAATTATAAAAGAACGAGGAAGATACACTCTAATTGGTATAACAAGTGCTGGGTTTGGTTGCGGTGTAGATCATCAGCCTGGAATTTACCACAACATCCAGAAGACCTCCAAATGGATCCAGGAAATCGTTCACAAGAACAACAGTTAGTAGGAATTTTGAGAGCTCTTAACTATAGTTTACCGTAAGCATATAAATATGTGTATAATTTTAGAATATTTTATTACTTTCCGTATACCTACATATATCGTCGTTATTTATTTATAAAACTGTAATAAAAGTGTGAGTATGTTTTTTTCGTTGTGTCATTAATTTAACTGCTGTGTCACTTTTCGAGGCTGATGCATGACAAGTATTTTAACAAGCCACGCGTGCGTGAGTAAAGAAAGTGAAATTTTTTTCAACAACTAACATATTATGAATCTCCGTCTCCACAGTAGATGATGGGTCGTGTATGTGGTGAAGCATCACACCTAAAGATTGTATAGAAGCTCTTTGTTTACCTTTCGTCTTTTATCTTGTGATACCTCTGCCGCCCGCCGGTAATGGTCAGCAGCTTGTACGGTTTATATTGTGATCACTGTGTGTATATGTATACAAAACGATAAACTAGCAAAAGAAAGGTTTTTACTTTCCCTCAACGATGCCTGACGGATTTGGCTTCAAGTGAGAGCCAAAAATGAAGTTTACCTTCCCGTCATTTCGAAACTGATTACCTGCGCTCTAGGTAAGTATTAGTTCTTCACCAGTTTGGAAGATGTTACGAAACAACAGATTTTGGCACGACCAACATCGATGGCTGGATTTTCCACTTTTAAGAGATGATAGTCCTCCTTTTGTAATCCGATTCGCATTAACTGGAGGTATTTTGCATATTATGACAAGGTTCGACATTATATACGGAAAGAAACGTGAGGAATGCAAGTTTTATATAATTCGTAATTGAAATAATTTCCTACATCGCGAGATATTGTTGTTGAACTGATACTCCTGAGGAAGTGCATTGTGCATTGGATTTACTATTAAATGGGAATCTATTAATTTTCTTTCAGTAATGCTCACATTATTGGCAGAGAAGGTATCTGTAAATATGTTAAAAGAAAGTTGCGGTTGCTGTGTTAGCTCAGTTAGCCAAACGATAATGAATGCGTTACCACATGTTACTTTTAGTAATGCAAGCACAACAACAAGAAACCAGCAACGCTTCTTTTAGTATTTCATATTAAGGCAAGGGGAGTGCTATTTTTTTTAATTAATTCCTCTTTTTTTTCAGAAATAATGCTTCATCAGCGTTAGTTTTTTAAATAAAATTTAAGAGAATTTTGGAATTAAAAAAAAAAAAAACTACGCATATTTGCGTTTCTTATAGTATATTTTTTAATTATTTAGCTAACAGCTATCATGCTGTGAAAGATGGGCCACCTCAACTGAAACGTCCTGGTATGTGAAAATTTTATGGATACTATGTACAACTTTCGATGTGATATTTATCGAAAATGTTAAATTCGACCTATCCTGAAGTTTGCCTAATTATTATAAGTCCATTTGGAAAGGGAACAAGAATTGTGAAGAAATATTTAGCAAAAAACAATAAAAACATCTAAAATCGATTTGATAAGGCAACAAGGATGTAACCAAAAAACAGTCATCACGGATGAAGAATTATTTCAAATGGTTTCCGAATCATAAATCTACCACAAACTGATTGCACCCGCACAGATTGCCTTACCGGATTAATATTTAGTGATAAGTTCTATGAGAATACAAAAAAAAAAAAAAAATTAGAGACACAATTGAAACTGTGCCTGATAAATCAGCTTTGGTTGAATTTTCAGTCGAATCGAAGTAAACGTCAATTTCGAATTTGTCATTAAGCCGAATTCAACCTTTTTTATGCAGATCCTCATTACTTTCACATACATATTTAACATAGCGAATTCCTTGAAGCTTTCATCTGTGGTTAAGACTTTGCATTTTGATCAAAATGGCAATTCAGTTTCAGTCACAGTCTAAGTAGAAGCTGCGATTTAATTATTCCAGTTGTATTTCCTATTGGATGAAAATCGCAGTCGAAGAATAGTCAAAATTGTAATTCGTACATAATGTTTTTGAAAATAACAAGATAAATAAACTCGTATTATATTGGTATTCTTCCCCGTTAATATTGTGGCTTACTTGATTGCATAGTGACCGACAATATTAAAGCCAAAGAATATCAGCATAATACGAGAAATAGGTTGATAATAACAGATGATGATATCTATAAAAAAATAAAAATAAAAAAAACGAAGATCGCATGATGGCACACAAAAAGGTTTAATTACATTTACCAATGATCTTCAATGGTCGAAGTTGGTATTCTATATTTGCGAAGTATAATTCTGTGAAGGGAGTATTTTTCTAATATTTTCGAATCAATCTAATCTACAGTTTCTATATAAGAAATATGAGATGTTTTTCAGAATAACTATGGTGAGCCGTAGGGATCCATTCTAGCACCCCTATTTTTCTCCAAATTTCTTTGATGATCTTTTGCAAGCTATACGTAACTCTAAATATCCCCTTCCCAGTACACACTAAAAATTTCCACCGGCGGTTCTCTTACTGATAAGGGAGCTGGGCAGGTGTATAAGTTGTGTATCCACAACAAACTGTCCCTTCTGTGGGTTCCTGGTTACATGGGGATCATAGAGAATGAATGGCTGACCTTTTACCGAGGGTTGGCTGTGATTCTCCGTTCTTCGGAACCGAACTCGTCGTAGACGTTGTCACCTGGAGTATCGAGTCTCTCATCAAAACAGATGTTCATAGAAAGCATCAGCTGAGTTGGGCAAATCTGAGTACTAGCAGGTGCACAAAACTGTTTGTTGATGAGCCCAATGAGAATATCTCCGAGTTTCTCATGGGGTTCGGAAGGAAACAATGTTGAACTATGGTTGGCATCATTACCGACCACAGCTCACTTCACGCTCATCTAACAAGGATTGAAGTTATTGACAGCCCGAGTGTCTGTCCTGCCTGAAGCGAAAGCCTGAGACAACCGAACACTTTTTGTGTGCGTGTCCCAGCTTCGCCCAGAGAAGACTGGATACTCTAGGGACTGCCTTTCTATCTGTGGATTAGCTGAAAACCTCCCTTATCATGACCTGATGCTCTTCATTAAGAGGACAGGAAGTTTTTGGTGAATTAGCTTCTAGCAGGACTACACAATGGGCCGCTATGGATTCTGTGCTTGGTGCGGAGTCTTCTGTCCCCATGGCTAAAAAAAACAAACATAAAAATAAAGCTCTAAATATTATCTGCATACAGATGACTGTAAACTCAACTTTGTATTTAAGATTGATGATAGCGATCATGTCGGACCTTACATGAATATAGATTTTAATGCAGTTCACAAACGATCTACGATAAATAAAATGCTCCGCTCTTCCAATCACACTCAAATTGTTTACAGCGAGAGGGTAAGGAATTTTGCATCATTACTAAACATTAACTTGGATTGATCTTATCAACTTAGCTATATTTTAAAACATATAGAACTCTACTGCCAACCTCTTCTAATAATTCAAGTAGAGTACAATTTCTTACACATAATCTGGAATAATGTTTCTTAGTTCGAGAATTTATCATATCGATATTGTATGTAGAAGGTGGTTTTTTAAGAGGCGCCGAATTTTCGATAGGGATAACTGTCAAATGAGCTGAATTGACTCAAAATCAATTTCAAGTTGACCTTTTAATTTATGACAACATTTTCATCAGTGATGGAGTTTATTTCTGACCGTAGGTAAATAATCAGAATTGTCATATTTTGGTTAGATGAGAATTTTCAAGTAATGCAAGAGCTGTCTATGTGTCGAGAAAAGTACCTACATTGTTTGGTGCGATCTCCAGAACGGCGGTAAGGCCATATTTCTTCAAAAATGTGGTAGGACATTATGTAACCATTAGCAGTGAGCGGTACAGAACAATGATCCGCTACAACAAGGGAGATACGTGAAATACAGCGACAGAAATAATAGATTTATCAAAAGAAAAATTTGCCGAAAATCTTATTTCAATAAATGGAATTGTTAATTGATCACTAATAACCTGTGATTGGCACAGCTCCATTACTCAACAATTTTACTGATAAGGTACGCTGGGAGCTGCTGGCAGCTTATACATATGCCCGAAATTGAGTTTAGATTAAATAATAAAAAAATATCTGTTAAATAAAATAAAACTTATGATCAATAAATTTTTATGTGTTTTATTTTAATTAAAAATCCGGACGCGCTTAAAAAACCAAAAAAAATCTTACATATGGTAAAAAAATTGAAAAAGGCTTACACTTCAACTAGTTAGTTTGGCCGACTAGACGCGTACTAAAACAACTTCCTCTTTTTCTTCTCAGATTTAATATATCCTTCTAAATCATTGTATTGCTTATGAAGAAGACTATTAACTCCAATACCTTTGAGTTAGACAAAACATTGCTTTTATTTTGTATCCGTCAAAGCGGAAAATATTCTGATCCCATTATATTAAATTTTGATTGAATTCTGGGCATTTAGAATTTTTCCGCTGTGATGGACTTTGTAATTGTCTCCACTGGAAATACAATCACGTTTTCATAAAATTTAGTAGATAAGCAGTGGAACAATGATTTAGTCTTGACGAATTATAAGTGCAAACTTCGAAACTTTTTATATATTTGGTCTCTCATAAGTAAAAAAATTTTGACAAATTGTATTTTGCAAATTGCACCTAGAGATTTTAGGCGATATTAATTTGGATGAAACTGAAATTTTTTCAACTTACCTATCGTGAAGCTAAGAAACCTGTAAATAGCAACTTGTATTGCGTAGAGTTAACCTTTAACTGACTTCTTCTTACTTTTATTTACAGAGAGAGAGAGAGTTCTTTGAGAGTGGCCAGTTGAACTTTTCTGAAAGTCCTTACGCAATTTGTCAAAATCTTGGCAATGCCAAGTTTATAATAGTGAAATAGAATAAGACTAGATCTTTAAAGTTAAGATTAAATATCCGCCGAAAGCAGGCAGCAATTTTGGGCCCAGGCGCCAGTACCTCAATTTCGAAGATCTATTTCTCATTCGCTTTAGAACGCGAGTGCTTGATCTATTCAATGTGTTGCACATCACTTTGTGATTTCATAATATGGTATCTGTAGTGTCCGTAATTAAAGACGCTTACTTCTGATGTTGAATTTTCCGGTGTTGAAGATAAACAGCCTTAGATAAATCGAGATAATATTTATCGGATAATGAACCGATTTTCCTGATTGAAAATATGCCCGTCATGAAATATACGGACCTCTCGTTACAATATTTTGCGGTACGGTAAAAAGGCTCAAACCGATGCCATACCTGTACACAATTAATTGATATATTGCACTGTGTTACAGCGAAAATATAATTTTAACGAGACATAGTGTAGTTGTAGGCCTAGTGGAACTAAAAGTTGTGGCATTCGGTAGGTGAATGTATAAAATAATTTATGACTTCTCCATTTTTATTCGATGTCGAGTTTTTTTTTTGGTATATGAAAGAAGAGAGATAGGGCTTTCTAACCATATGTTCCTTATTTCGTTACGATGAAAAGTCACGAAGTTACAGTCGAAAACATTTCGAAATTTATCATTTTTTACACATTTTTTCAACTTTAACAACAGTTTGATGGATTATTATGCTCTACAATATTTTTTTCTGTCCATATCACCAATAGCGAATTCGATTCCGCGTCTAATAATAATTTCCTAACTAAAGTCGATTGAAATTTGATTGAGTTATCGAATTTTTGCTCATTAAGCAGCTATATTTCCGTATAATAGAAAGTTGAAGAAGCACTGTGCTTTAACCGCGAAAAATGTGAGAACGCGAAAAATGCAACAAATAACAACAACTAAAACAACAGTAACAAATACAACAACTACAAAAACAACCAATTGAAAATCCGTTTTCAGCAACACCAACTTAGAATTAAATTTCATGATGCATGCCCAAACGTATGATAGAGTAGTTTTAATGACAATTTTGTTTGGAATATAGGGTAATACCAAACACCATACTTTTGTGAGTGGGATAGTCGTATGGGAAATAGGTATAAATGAACCGACTGAGTGGCCACCACGTATATCGTTGCAAATTAAAAAGTAAAATGTCTTGAACATTCCATTGGTGCGGCTTGAAGATGTCATAGTACCACCAGTGCGTTTGAAGATCAGCTACATGAAGCAGTTCGTGAAAATTTAAACATCGACAGCGAAGCATTTCTTCAACTCAGAGCTAAATTTCCTGGATTCATTGAAACTAAAATCAATGAAGGCTCCCTATGTCTACATTTGTTGGCAATAAGTACATAAATATTTCATTGATTTCAGCTAATTTTCAGGAATATTCGTTTGGTCACAATTTCAGAAAATTATGAGGGGAAACGATTTTGAAATCCAACTGAGCACGATGGAAAGACGAGTCTGAAATAGCTTTGTTTCAGTATGCAATAATTTCCATGCCAACAAGAAGGTTCCGACTACGTAAACGTTGTACAGGAATTATTTAGTGCCTATGGTGAAAAGGGCTAAAACATATCCATTGACCATCAACATTCCCTTTTTGCACTCCCACTTAAATTTCTTTCAGGACTATCACACTCACAATGGTGACAAGGATACTTGGTATTACCGCCTTACATTCCAAACACAATTGTCATTAAAACTACTGTATCATACATTTGGTCATTAGTCATGAAATTTAATTGGTGTTGGTGTTGCTGACAACGGCTTTTGAATTTGTTGTAGTTGTTTGGTTATTTGCACTTTTCCACGTTTTCACAGTTTTCGCGGTTAAAGCCCAGCGCTTCTTCAACTTTTTCTGCAGTTCAATATTATATGGAAATATAGCTGCTTAATGAACAAAAATTCGACAGCTCAGTCAAATTTCAAATTTTATTTAACACATACTCACAAAACCCGGAATCTAATTCGCTATTAGGGATATGAAAAAAAAAATCGTAAAGCAAAATAAGCCATCAAATTGTTGTCAAAGTTTAAAAAATGTGTAACAAATGGTTGTGGCGACGCGTCAGTGCGCCTTCATCATTTCCTTTCTGAACGCGTGACCAGCCATCAGTAAATCGGGCAATTCTTTTTTCTATATTGTCGGCCATTAATACTTAGCTAAGCGTGGAAAGTTGTAGTTAGGTAGGCGTTGATTGACAACGAAATTTAATTAAATATAAGAAAATTAAGTCTGATGTCAGACTTTACGCGATAAAGTTGTTTTATTAATAAGGTTAAATATTATAACGTTGTATCTAATTTTGATGAATTAAAACTTAATAAAAGTATAAGGATTCCAACTCAGCAACAAGAGGCTTTCAACCTTACGCTATACGCTAGGAGAGTTATGCTTATGCACGCTCCAATAGCGGCGCGTCGAATTTTATTCTTTCTAGATTCTTCCTTCTAGGATAGACTGGATTCCTGGTGTGATTTTATTCAGTATCGCAGCTAACAGTGTTACAGGCTTGTTAAACGGACAAAACTCACAACCCGGCAGTTAACTGATATCCGTGGAGAATATCTAGAGAAGCGAGAAATACCCGACAGCGGTGTAACAGGATTGCGTCAGCCTACCAAGACAATAGAAGTTGATAATCAAGCTGGACCAGCCGACGTCAGAGTCGTTGTTCCTTTTCATCCTGTGCAATTGTGGTAGCTGTTCTCAAACGTCAATGCTAGTAACGTTTCTGTTAACTGCTCGCTAACGAGGATTATTGATCGTAGTCCACGATACCTTGTACCTGGCTACCGAGGTTGATTAGATCTACCGCCACGGTAGAAGTGTTTCACTTGGCTTGCCCAGTTTGACATAGGGTCAACTGGTCATTTACGCCCTTTATGAATATCATCATTTTTCTTTTAGGTGTACCATTTTGAACAAGATAGCAGTACAACCCTCGTCATACTCACTCCATCAAGATCCTCCTATAATCTGCTGTTATACAACCGGTACCGATATTCGCTGTACCATCATAAGCAAGATCTCTGGAGCATATTTTCGTACTCACAACTGTGTTGTGACACTCACGCACGTTTGGACAACTACCACAAGATATCATAGTGTAGTCAAATTATACTACAACCATACATCGACATCTACCCGCTACATCAAGATAGCTAAGACGTATTGAGGACTTACAATTCTTTCTGAATCAAGTCAAGGCTACTAACGAACGCCAGGAGTCAGGCTATAACTTTGTGGTACCTAAAAACCACTAAATTGGTGACCCCGACATTTAAAGGAAACAGAACCTTCATCAACGGAAGAAGATTTAAGAAAAGGTTAGATAGTGTAAATACATTATTTTTTAATTTTCTTAGTTATATTACACACTTACACATTGCACTTCCAGTGCTCACATACCTTAATATAAAGATATTTTGTTTCTTCTTCTTCTCTTATTATATTCTTAATTCAAATAACATTTAAGTTTGTAATTTTCTTTCACTTCATGGCATAATTAGCCCATTATCGTTAATAAGCTTTCCACGTTCAGCGTCGTTAAACTAACATGGTATGTTTAGTCGTAGGTATGTCAAATTAGTATAATTTTTCCACACTACGTCGCTTCGTCGAAATTTGTTAAGAACTTTTCTTATTTTGTCGCTTACGTAACCTTTACTTTCATTTTATTAAATTTGTGGTTGGTCTTGCAATATTTTGTTTTAAGATGGTCGAGCCGCTAAAGGAAAATGCCTTTAAAGACCTCAATAATGGTGACGCACTGGGTGAGCCCGGTATTCCTCTGTCAGCAAACATGGCACAAACAGCAACATTGGGTGCAGTGTCGGTCAAGCCAGCTCCTTTCTGGAAGAACGATCCGGAGCTGTGGTTCCTCCAGCTAGAGGCACAGTTCGACTTGGCTGGTATAAATCAAGACAAAACAAAATATTATCATGTTATTGGTGCGCTCGACGAGGGCGTAGTACGCTTAGTGAGCGACGTTATCCGTAAACCACATGCGACAAATAAGTATGACTTTATTAAAGAAGCGTTAATTTCCAGGATCTCTGGTAGCGTTAATCAAAAGCTTAAGCAGCTCCTGACAGAGCTCACACTGGGTGACGCACAGCCCTCTCAACTGCTACGTGAGATGCAAGCACTTAGTAATAACCAACTCAGTGAGGCGGTGCTAAAGTCGCTTTGGCTGCAACGTTTACCAACAAGCATGCAGGCGATTCTAGCCTGCAATCCTGGTGCACTTGAGGTGTTGGCCACATGTGCTGACAAAATTGCTGAAATTAGTCCCAGAGCAGAGGTGTTTTCCATAGCTCCTGCGCCTGACAATCATAATCAGGCTATCTTAAATTTGGAAAAAAAGTTGAACAGTCTTACTTGTATGTTCGAAAAATCTCTGACTTTTCGCAAGCCAACTAGACAAAGCACTTCAAGAAGCGGATCTAGGCACCGATCACCGCGGCACTCGACATCCGACTCAAACTCAGAATTCTGTTGGTATCACCGTAAGTTCGGAACCAACGCAAGAAAGTGCATATCACCTTGCAAATTTAAGGGAAGTAAGCTAAATTCAACGCCCCAAAGTGTGATGGCCTGTAATCAAATCCCAAATTAAATTGCCCTCCGCCTTTAACGACGGGTGGATGTGGCACACTCAATAGTCGTCTTTACATATTTGACAGATCCTCAAAAAGAAATTACCTTATAGATACCGGAGCGGACGTTTCCGTCATCCCAAAAACATCTCTACATCGTTTTTCAAATTCCAATCTGCAGTTGGTGGCGGCTAATTCGTCCCCTATTCGTACATATGGACGAAAGGTGCTATCATTGGATTTGGGCCTGCGCAGATCCTTTACCTGGCAATTTATAATTGCAGATGTACCTAGACCTATACTAGGCGCAGATTTTTTGTGTCATTATGGTCTACTAGTCGATATAAAAAAGAAGTCAATCATAGATCCTCTTACTTCTTTGGTAGCATCTGCACAGCGTATCAACAGTCTAAGTTCAGGTCTGTCGATTCTGATTAATCCTGCAATCGATTCAACCATTCAGGAGCTCCTGAAAAAGTATCGAGCCATTACTCTTGAAACAGGGTTCTCTAAGCAGGTAGCACATAGTGTTACACATCACATTATTACAAAAGGAGCCCCTATTTCATCCAAAGTCCGTCGTCTTTCTCCTGAAAAATTGTCCATAGCCAAAAAGGAGTTTGAGTTTCTCTTAGAACAAGGAATCTGCCGACCTTCAAATAGTCCATGGTCTTCACCATTACACCTTGTTCAAAAGCAAAATGGTGAATGGAGGCCATGTGGGGACTACAGAAGATTAAACTCCTGTACAATACCAGACCGTTATCCAGTTCCTCTGATCCACGACTTTGCATATCATTTAGAAAACTGTTCGCACTTTACAACTATAGACTTAGCCAAAGCGTACCACCAGATCCCAATCGAGCCCGAAGATATTCCGAAAACGGCAATATGCACACCTTTTGGACTGTTCGAGTTCACTCGGATGACTTTTGGTTTGTGCAATGCTGCTCAGTCTTTCCAAAGATTTATTCACATGGTTTTGCAGGAGTTTTCTTTCTGTTTTGTGTACTTGGACGACATTTTAATCGCTTCTAAGTCTCAAGCTGAGCATTATTTACACATCGAACAGGTATTCAATCGCCTGCAGGAATACGGACTGCTATTGAATGTCGAAAAATGCGTCTTCGTACAGTCACAGGTAAAATTCTTGGGCCACTTAATTACACAACAAGGCATCAAACCAGCTCCTGATCGAGTGGAGGCGGTATCAAAATTTAAGATTCCAGAAACGGTAAAACAATTACGACGTTTTTTAGGTATGGTAAATTTCTACCGCCGTTTCCTGCCACACGCTGCGACACATCACGCTAGCTTAAATAGTTACCTTTCTGGATCTAAAAAAGATGGTGCTAAACGAATTAACTGGTCTAGTGAAGCAACTAAATCTTTCGAGTTAGCTAAGGCTCAACTAGCTCAAACGGCCCTCCTCGCCTTTCCCATTGCTTCGGCCGAGCTATCGCTGTGGGTGGATGCTTCAGATACTGCCATCGGTGCGGCAATACAACAAAAAGTCGATGATAGCTGGCAACCACTGGGATTTTACTCTGTAAAATTGAACAATGCTCAACAAAAATACAGTACCTACGACAGGGAATTACTGGCCGCATATAAAGGCGTTAAGTATTTCAGGTACTTACTAGAGGGACGTGTTTTTACGCTCTACACTGACCACAAGCCCTTACAATACGCATTCCAACAAAATTCCGAAAAAGCTTCTCCTCGGCAGTTGCGCCATTTGGACTTTCTAGGTCAGTTCACGACAGATATCAGGCATGTGTCCGGACAGGATAATGTGGTCGCCGACGCTCTATCTAGAGTGGAGGAAATTCAACTCCTAGACCCAATCAATTTTGAAGCTATTGCTGAAATGCAACCGCAAGATTCGGAATTTCAACAACTTCTTCAAAATTCTAAGTTCAAATTCGAAAAATTTCCCGTTTTTGGCTCTAATAAAGAAATATACTGTGAAGTTTCGGCAGCGAAAGTCCGACCATTTATTCCCACTGCTTACAGAGTTCAAGTTTTTAAAACCGTACACAATTTGTCCCACCCGAGCATCCGTACAACGAATAAAATGATCACATCTAGATACTTCTGGACTTCAATAAATAAAGATGTCAACGCTTGGGCGAGGTCCTGCCTAGCTTGTCAGCGGAGCAAAGTGTCTAGACACGGTAAAAATGCACTAGGATCATTTCACGAATCCTCCGATCGCTTCCAAGTCATTCACATTGACCTCGTCGGTCCTCTGCCACCCTCACAAGGTTTTAAATATTGTCTTACGATTATAGATAGGTTTACGCGATGGCCAGAAGCCATCCCTCTAGTAGACATTAGTGCTGAAACAGTCGCCACCGCACTCTGTCAAGTGTGGATAGCTCGCTTTGGAGTTCCTAGGACCATCATAACTGATCAAGGTGCACAATTTGAATCAGCATTATTCTTAGAACTTTCTAAAGTCTTGGGCTTTCAACGCAACCGCACCACCGCTTATCACCCTCAGGCTAATGGATTCTTAGAACGATGGCACCGCACATTCAAGGCTTGTCTAATGGCATATGAGGAAAAGACCTGGACAAAAGTGTTACCTTTTGTGCTACTAGGTTTACGAACGGTATTTAGGGAGGAATTTGTCGCCACCCCTGCAGAGCTCTTGTACGGCGAAGGCTTACGCATTCCAGGGGATTTCCTACAAAATTCACAGTATCGCCCGCAAAATCATTTTGTCAAATATTTAAAAGATCTTTTTTCCGAAATCAGACCCGTCCCGGCATCAAACCACGCTCGACAAGCTACTTTTAAATTTAAAGACCTTGATGCATGTTCACATGTGTTCTTAAGAACCGATGCAATACGGATGTCACTCCAAACACCTTACGAAGGACCTTTTAAAGTCATTAAACGCATGAAACATTTCTTTACCCTTAAGGTGAAGAATAGGGAAGTTAACGTCTCGATTGATAGAATAAAACCATGCTTCACAAGTCCCGAAATGTCTGACGAAGCGCAGGTTTGTTCATCAAAAGTTCCGACACGTAACACTCACGCAACACAGGAACCTGTTCTGCCAGCGACCGAAAGTTCCCTAATTCAAAATAGGTACATTGAAGAACGTGTTCGACCCATGTCGGGAGACTTCAATGCTCCAAACAATACATACACTGAAACAACGCCACCGGCGGACGCATCGGCACGACATATAAGGTTCATGCCCGACGGTTCAACAAGATTCCCAGTGCGAACCACTCGAGCTGGACGAACCACTAGACTTCCACAACGATATAGGTAACGTTAAAACCGATGGTTTTACTGGTAGGGGAGTATCTGTGGCGACGCGTCAGTGCGCCTTCATCATTTCCTTTCTGAACGCGTGACCAGCCATCAGTAAATCGGGCAATTCTTTTTTCTATATTGTCGGCCATTAATACTTAGCTAAGCGTGGAAAGTTGTAGTTAGGTAGGCGTTGATTGACAACGAAATTTAATTAAATATAAGAAAATTAAGTCTGATGTCAGACTTTACGCGATAAAGTTGTTTTATTAATAAGGTTAAATATTATAACGTTGTATCTAATTTTGATGAATTAAAACTTAATAAAAGTATAAGGATTCCAACTCAGCAACAAGAGGCTTTCAACCTTACGCTATACGCTAGGAGAGTTATGCTTATGCACGCTCCAATAGCGGCGCGTCGAATTTTATTCTTTCTAGATTCTTCCTTCTAGGATAGACTGGATTCCTGGTGTGATTTTATTCAGTATCGCAGCTAACAGTGTTACAGGCTTGTTAAACGGACAAAACTCACAACCCGGCAGTTAACTGATATCCGTGGAGAATATCTAGAGAAGCGAGAAATACCCGACAGCGGTGTAACAGGATTGCGTCAGCCTACCAAGACAATAGAAGTTGATAATCAAGCTGGACCAGCCGACGTCAGAGTCGTTGTTCCTTTTCATCCTGTGCAATTGTGGTAGCTGTTCTCAAACGTCAATGCTAGTAACGTTTCTGTTAACTGCTCGCTAACGAGGATTATTGATCGTAGTCCACGATACCTTGTACCTGGCTACCGAGGTTGATTAGATCTACCGCCACGGTAGAAGTGTTTCACTTGGCTTGCCCAGTTTGACATAGGGTCAACTGGTCATTTACGCCCTTTATGAATATCATCATTTTTCTTTTAGGTGTACCATTTTGAACAAGATAGCAGTACAACCCTCGTCATACTCACTCCATCAAGATCCTCCTATAATCTGCTGTTATACAACCGGTACCGATATTCGCTGTACCATCATAAGCAAGATCTCTGGAGCATATTTTCGTACTCACAACTGTGTTGTGACACTCACGCACGTTTGGACAACTACCACAAGATATCATAGTGTAGTCAAATTATACTACAACCATACATCGACATCTACCCGCTACATCAAGATAGCTAAGACGTATTGAGGACTTACAATTCTTTCTGAATCAAGTCAAGGCTACTAACGAACGCCAGGAGTCAGGCTATAACTTTGTGGTACCTAAAAACCACTAAATGGTAAATTTCGAATTGTTTTCGACTGTAACTTCGTAACTTTTCATCACAACGAAATAAGGAACATATGGTTAGAAAGGCATATCCCTCTTCTTTTATATACCAAAAAAATCGACATCGAATAAAACATTGCGAAGTTACAAATTATTTAATACATGGACCTACTGAATAACGTTTTTTTTTTGTTTTTTTTTTCCACAAATGAGACTTTGAGGATGTGTGAGAAATTTGTAGTATGCCACTACTTTTAGTTCCACTTGGCTTACAACCTAAACTATATCTCGTCAAAAGTATATCGAGTTTATCTTTTTTTGAACACAGTGTTATTAATGATCAAATTTTCAAACTGTCTGAAATCCGTCAGAAATACAAAGAAGCTGACCGCTCTAAATTAAAGGACCTGGGCCTTATAGAATTTCGAGCGTTTCTGGGTCTGTTTTTATATTCTTCCGCTTTCAAGTCTAATCACGGAGATCTGCGACGTCTTTTTATAACTGACAGTGTAATTATATCAAAAGAGCGTTTTACTGTTTTCCCTATGTTCTGATGGCGCTCAAACTATGACTTTGCGTTAAACTATCCATCTCAATATAAAAGGCGTTCATCTTTAACCAATCTACGTTGGCCGTTTTCATCGGTGTAGAAGGCGCTTTCATTAATATTCTTTTACATAACTTTACTGGAGTAAACCAGTCTTTTAAGTACTGGATCGCACACATATTGAACATGAAATGTCTTTGCAAATCTGGAGGGGGAAATCAAAGGGAAAAGGATCCCCACCAGGCATACCTCAAAGCGGTAATTAATCATCATTAATATGATATGTATGCTCACTAAGGATGATCTTTTGCTAACACTCACTCGGTTGGGTTAAAAAGCGGTATTCTACGGAGACGACTCAGTGATCTTAGTAACCGGTAGTTATGAGAGTGAACTATTTGAACTGGTGCAAAACGGAATCCGACTACCTAGGCATGACCTAGGCATCTATCAAGTGCACAAATTTTATCATTTAAAAGATCCGGGCCGAACAAATAAGCTACCATTCTCAACGTTCAACTTTTGCCAGTAGGAAGGACATAGGGAAAAGAGCGAAAGGCATCCAACATTGCGGTGCCGCTCGTATGAGTCGATC
Organism: Dioctria rufipes; assembly: GCA_963924295.1. NCBI lineage: Eukaryota > Metazoa > Arthropoda > Insecta > Diptera > Asilidae > Dioctria > Dioctria rufipes. The sequence goes on along the minus strand of OZ002740.1, from coordinate 318,337,541 downwards.
TGACAAGTTATTGCCAAACCGCTAATAAGCTTGAAGGCTCTCTAAAAGCTAAGACTTTGCGACCAGCCCCGGCTCAGGTATGGGAATTGTGTTCTATTCTAGATCTGATGTACGACTTGTAGAGAAGAGCTAGATTCGATGAGATGAAATATTTCTTATACATTTTCAGAAATCCAAGACATTTCGATGCTTATTTGGCAACAGAAAAATGTGATCTGTCCAGCTTAATTTACAGGAAATATTAATGCCAAGAATGTACGAAGACTGTGATCAAAGTTCCATCAAAATAAATGGGAGTGTTAAAGTTATGATTTTTTTTAATGTCATGAGACAGCTTTGGGACTTATATGCCTCGAATTCTATGCGATTCGCTTTACCATAAGCGATGATATTATCAAGGTCGTTAATCAATGACCTAATCATACAGTCTCGATTGACAGATGTGGCATTCCCTCTGGAGTCGCTAAGAGTGTTAAAGCAGTATTCGAAATCAAGGGTACTGTGTTAGACAAAACTATGGATAGGCTTAAAAGTAAGGAAAATCAGATCATTTATGAAAATTAGAGCGATGGAGAAATAACAGAGCCCTGAAGACATCGGGATTAATAGGGTGAGGTTCTGGTGAAACGCTAACTAATACAATCGGTATTAAGCTATCATATAAAAAACTTTCAATCTATAATAGAAGAACAAGGAGAGACCAGGTCCTCTAAGTTTAACTATAAGGGCTGGATGCTAGACTCTATCAAAGACATTTGAAATATCTAGGGTAACTATTTTGGACCACCACAATTGTGAAGACTAGGGTTCCAACGTTCCGTAAGAAAAGCCAGCAAGTCTCTAGACGCGAGCATCCAGTCCGGAAGCCATATCGGCGATCATTGATGATTTGTTCGGTTTCTAGATACTTAATTAATTTGAATATAATAAAAGATTCAAAAACCTTTGAGAGAATTGAAGTGATTCCAATTTGTCGATAATTTAAGGGATCTCAATTTTTGGTAATTAGTTGAATGTGTGCTAGGTTACAAACATTTTGAAGTTTTCCTGTCGAAATGAATAGTTTGCGCAAAGATTTAGCCAAGGATGAGGTACACCATTTAATTAACAGGGATGAGAAACTATCAGGACCTATGGCTTTAGAAACGTTTATACCCTTAAGGACCTTCAACCCACCTATCCTAATCACGGACCAGAAACCTTTGGTGTCTTTGATTGCAAGATTTTTAGCTTAATATTTCTGTTAAAAAGAATTTTTTTCTCTCCGAATAATGGACTTGGAGGTGCTCTTTGCAGTCTTGTCGTCTTGTTTTAATTCTGCACATGAATGCAATTGATACGCGCGAAGGGCACACTAGTTCATTTTTATTACTTGGTTGAATTTATCGTTAAACCAAGAGCAAGTTTGGTGTTGTTGAGACCTTCAGTAGGAATAAGGAATGTATTCATGCGTGGCCTCGGTAGCTCAGTTGCTAAGCGCGCTGGCTACCATCCCTGGGGTCGTGGGTTCGATTCCCACCTCAACTTGGTCCTGTGCTTCTCCTTGCACCTGTTTCCTTCCATTTTCTGCATTATTCCTTAACCCTTGCTTTAATTAATTCTTCAATTGACATTTAATTGTATTTGCTATAAGGATATATTCGATATAACTTTGTAATTGACATGTGTCTATGTCATTAATTTCTAAGGAAAAATTGCTATTAATTAATGTAAATAATTTCTATAATTAATGATTCCTCAAGTATAATGATGTCTATGATTATGTTAATAATTCTATGATCTATGATTATTTCTAATGCTTGCCTAATGTGTATACATAGCTTATATGTAAAAACATGTAATATTTCCTGTCTGTAAGATTGTTCAAATCGGTAGACTGAATAAATAAATAAAATGTCACTAAGTTCTAATATGCATTCATCAACATCACTCGAAGCAAAACGGACCGACCATTCAATTTCTCTACGATACTTATTGAAAATTTCCCAATCAGCATTTATATTTTCTTTTTACTTAACATGTAAACTAAGCATTCTAGTAAAACTATTGGATTTTACGAAATAAAAAAATATATATATTCCAAAATAAATTGTTTGCTTTAAATGTAATAACTCACTACAAGAATATATAATGATTTGTTTGCCGTTGTGTAGTTTCGCTGAATTTTTCCAATTAATAGTTGTAATTGTTTTACATCGAAGACTCATCAATTGGCAGCTGTTTCCAATTAAAACAGACCTTCCATCGCTTTTACCCGAATAAGCTCTGTCCTGCTTCATATATCTGGAGAAAGGCCACGCTCAAGTACATATGTACATGAATTTTACAGGTATCAGTACTTCCTGTTTCCTCTATAGGATTTAACAGCTACGATTTAAAGTGGAGCGAGGGTTGAGCCGGCAGCTATAACGGCAACGTTCTTATAAAATTGAACGCTTCCAAAAAGTTGTAATTATTTTAACAAGAAGGGCAGTAGAATAGACTGGGAACATTATTCCCTCAGTGCGCTGTGTTATGAGTAATTTTTGTAGGAATAGCTCATTGATAAAAACTCTTCGATTTTCGAGGTTTAACATTGAGTACTTATGAAGCCTTTCTGGGTATTCTATATACGTATAACCGAATTTGTAAATCGTCTTTGAATTATCTCTATTCTATATATATAGGCTTCATAGAATAGATTCCAAATAATAGAGCAGTATTCTAGGGTATTTCTGATAAATAAATTTTAAGGAGTTAAAAATGAAAATGGAATTTTGAAGGACTTAGAGGTACGAAAAATGAGGCCTAATATTTGGAAAGATCGCTGTGTTATTGCATTAGTATGTATATCAAATAACAGTTTTGTATCAAAGGTAACTCCTAAGTTTTTTTATTTCTGTGACAAGCATTAAGGACGAATTTGAGATATGATAATCATAGTAGAATGTGTTTTGTTTTCTGGAGAATGTTAGGCAACGGCATTTATTTATATTTAAAGGAAGTCTGTTTATTATACACCAATCATGAAGCATGTTTAAATTATTTTGAAGAATTATACTATCGTCAATAGAGTAAATGATATTACAAATTTTGCTATCGTCAGCATAAAGTATGCATGGAGATTTTATTGTTACTGGGAGATCATCAGTGCTGTCGTTTGGAAATGTTCAAGAGTAGTATCGGTTACTGCCGAGACGGAGTACTTTCGGAAAAAATGGAGTACAGCACTAACGAAATTAAAATCGATCATATCAAATTAAAGTTTTATAACTTTTGTTAATGTAAATAATTTTAAAATTAAAATTTTACTAAAAGTTATTCGTTTAATTATCAGTGGCGAGGCTATGTAGCACTTTTTTTTGGAAAATAAACAAAAACACTCGCTTAAACAAACTATGCTTGTTAATAACAGAAACAAAATATTAGATATTAAGCTAAAAATGATAAGATTCTAAGAAAGAATATTAGTTGTGAAATACGGACTTTTCTTGTCTATTTTCGTCGAACGTATTTAATCATCTATATAGCTGAAGAATATAATTTCTCGAGTTCTTCTTCTTATATGAGATCTTCAAGAATCCAGTTAAAGTTATTACAATCATTTATCTCGTTTTTTAACCGACTTCAAAAAGAGAAAGTTATCCGCTCGACTGATTCATTTTTGTGGATATTACCTCATATTTCCGGGTTTTTTAAACCAATTCAATTTCAAAATTTGGTCATGATCGGATGAAAGCCATTGGACATGGAAAATAGAACTTCTCGACGGAAAGCAGCATATAAACCTCGATTAATTTAGTTGAAACGTTGTAGATATAAAATGTATTTACAAACAGCACAACGAATGTCTGCGAATATATTAACCCATTTCGCACCAATGTTCTCATTTGAGACCTTCTATTTTTCTTCAAGTACATAAATGACAAACTTTGTACAATAAAAAATCTTGGTTGGCAATACTATTTTTGCGTACTGCCCGCTACCTATTTTCTATTATTATGGACCTCCCGTTATCAATATTGATTCCGCAATAAAAAGTGGGCGTTGTGGAATGTTTTTCAAACCAAGGATATGAAATGCCAGACGGCATACTACTAACTTAGTCATTCCGATTGTAACGCACAAAAACAATGCTGGTAGAGCAAAATTGATCAGATATGCACACATAATATTGAAAATTACTTTGGCTTTTGCATTTCCTTGTGTCTGTCCATCCGTTCGTCCATTTTTCTGTCTGTCTGTCCTAATTGAAATTGCGTTCTCAAGTTATTTTCCACGTGGCCAATTAAAAAAAAAAGGTTTAAGTTCGAAATTCGGCAAATCGGTAAAGTCCTTCGTAGGGTTGCTATACAAAAATGCGTTAGATGAGAGAGCTGAAATTTTGTAGACGACGTTTTCATAAAAAGAGTAAATACAATTTCAAAAATATACTAGCTCGGCGAACCCTTTCTTGGTCTTTCCATACGAATATTGTTGTTTTTTTTCATAGATATACTGTGAAGACGTTTTTATGGTACTGAAAAGTTCTTGAGAATATAAAATCCTATAAAATTTGTTAAACATTTTTACTGTCCAACAAACCGTTCTAGAAATAGATGTGAAAAAGCACTTTACACACTCATACTTGCATACCGTACGAAATTACACACAGGCATTCATCTTCTAAGGTATAGTAAGAATTGGTCTAAGACCAACTCTAGTTTTTGTCCTGGTTTTTCTTATAATACAAATAACGTTTTTTGATTCAACCATTATGGAATTTACCAGTTTCTATGTCAAGAGAATTTTTCGTTTTAGTTTTAAAAAGATTGACCGACGAAAAAATTCTTTCCACACTTGCGGAACATGTGGAAGGCACATTAATAGGAAGTTAATAAATTTTTCTAAATTGGGAAATATTTTTTCATCTAGGGCATTTTTATATTAAAAATCGGGTTTCAGTATTCTTCAAATAACAGTGACTTTGATGCAAATACCTGTATTTGTACAAGACAGTATTCTCCGTCTAAGGTATCGATATAATTTCGATCAATAAGGTTTGGGAAAAGTGTGATTAAACATATTAAGCTTGGAGTTAAACAAATTTGATCCATTCCTGCAACTACTTTTAGTACTGGGTCCTCAAAATTTATACGATGTAATGTTTCTTTACATTAGATAATATTCAAACCACGGCATTGTTTTGTTATTTCTTGTAACTCTTGTTCTTGAAGTAGTTTTTTTATGAATTAAGTCACCCGTCCATGAATAGTTACTCAATTCAGTCCTCAATTCTAGGTGAATAAAAACTTTTGAATAAACTTAGCTTGCTAACAAATACAGGAGCTACAAAAATTAAATGGACTCCTTAATACAAAAACGGAGTACTTTTATAAAAGGAGTAGTACCTGAGTACGCTATTAAATTTCGGAGTACAATCAAAAGCACTGGATATCATTAATGAATAGTAAGAAAATGAGGGGGCCATGCCTTGTTCCTTGGGGTACACCAGATGTTTGGGTAAGGGTATATGAGCGAAATCCTTTAAGAACTACAGACAACTTTCTATTTCTTAGATATGAATCGAACCAGTGAACTGAATTTTTATGGCAGCCTAGTCTAGTAAGTTTTTTTAAGATGAGTAGGTGGTATATTTTATCAAAGGCCTTAGATAAATCAGTGTATATTGTATCGACTTATAAGCTTCTATCTAAAGCTTTTGCAATAACATCAGTGTACAGTGCCAAATTTGTAGAAGCTTAACGATGTGGGAAAAACGTGTTGATAGTCACTTATTAAGTGTTTAACGTTCGATGAATTGTGTAGTTGTTACTCTGTAACTAGCTCCCATACAGCACAGAATTACCCACGGACATCCCATTCTTGTCACACAGTTTTCAAGGAAGTATTCAGTATGTAGTTAGGACCTTATTTCTAGTAGTCATTAGAAATTTCCCATAAGTTCTTTTCTATGATATCCCACAACTACTCTCTATGTGAACATTCTCAGTATTTTACATACAAATACATACAGGACGTGCAGGACAATTTTGGGACAAACATGATAAAGTCGTTTTCCCACTTGCAGAATTTATTTCGGTATATTTTATGATTCTCGTGGTTAGTGTGGTTCACTGGTGAAATCACTAATTTGTTGCTTGGTGTGCTTCCGTGTGTCATTTTTAGAGAATAAAAATACTACAATGAAATAAGTATTGAAAGAGCCATGAGAACTGCGTTGTTTAAGCCAGCTACAAGCGTTCAGCTATATTAGAATTCTATTCGCTTCTGCAGTTTCTTCTTGTATTGGCAAATTTTGTTAGTTGTACATTTCAGAACGTTATTTTTTTAGTAATTTTATTATAGGAATTCTATTTGGCTGTGTTAAAAACAGTGTTGTGCGATGTAATCTACGTGATGTAGACTACATTATTGTCTACGTGTAGACAATTACCTGTAGACAGTTATTTCTTGTCTACACTATATTTATAAGCGTAAATAATGTAGAGAATTAAATTTTGGTAGAAAATTCAAATGATTTTATTATACCTTGTTAGTTAGAAGATAGATTATAAGTGCACCAAAAATAATGATTCAGATAATAACCGACATAAACGCCAATTAAGTTGGGACCGCCATTTCATGGTAGAAAAGTTTTGAATACGTCAAAATTTAGGGCTCAATTAGGGATAATTTAATGCCACTTCTCCGAATTTAATGCTCTAGTACTTTTTAAAACAATCAATGGATAATCCAACTTTATTCAAAGTTAGGACCACCACTATTGAGGATAGGTTAAATAGAATTGTTACAATAGTGTGCACTACATGATATTTTAGGGCTTAATTAGGGCCAATTTAATGTGTTTTCTCCGAAAGTAAGAAATAAATTGACGCCAAGAAACCATAAAAGCAAAAGTTTAAAAAACAAAATGTTCCATTGATGTTAACCTACATGCTACGAACATTTTAATAATACTGTGTTTTTCAGTCAGATTAAATCTTTCATCAACAAATAATACTGGAAAGGAGTTGAATACTCTAATCTTTTTCGAACTGATAAAGGTTAGTAAGGCGTTATCCACAGAAATGTAGAGAAAAAATGTAATTTATTTTACTGCTTTTCTGTAGTATTTATTATGCCTAATCTCCAACAAACCAACTAAGATACCATGAATCAGCGGTTAACTATTTCTGACTGCAACAGTGAAATGTAGATGCTAAATTGGTGCCCAGCTTAGAAATTGACATTCAATGCCTTGAACACAAATAGAATTTCACTACGGTAAATTTTGGTTACCACACTTCCTGTTTTCTCTACGAGTATACTCCATTGTGCTGCTGAGTTTCATAACAAAAAACATGAGAAAGATTAGTTTTTGAACCCTGATAAACGTTTTTCGCTATTTGTCAAATTACAAAAGAATTTACGTTAAATTTATGTGGAGAGACTAATTACATTTATTCTCTGCAATTTATTAAGTTTTTGTTGCTTTACACAGTGGTCAGTGCAAACTAAATTTGTTTGTTCTAAATTACCGTGTATCATAAGAGTTTAAAATTCTAACCATGGCTGTCCGTTGATTTGTTGCAGATATCCATTAAAGCCTACGATTTTTGGGGTCTTAGAAAACGTTTTCCATTTTAAAGTTGGCTTTCCTAAATTTTAATAAAGTTGGATTATCCATGGAATTTTTTTTAAAAGTACTAGAGCATTAAATTCGGGGAAGTGGCATTAAATTAGCCCTAATCGAGCCCTAAAATATTATGCAGTGTACACTATTGTAACAATGCTATTTAACCTATCCTCAGTAGTGGTGGTCCTAACTTTTAATAAAGTTGGATTATCCATGGATTTTTTTACAAAGTACTAGAGCATTAAATTCGGGGAAGTGGCATTAAATTAGCCCTAATTGTGCCCCAAATTTTGACGTATTCAAAACTTTTTTGACATCCGACATAATTTATTGAAGCTCAGAATAATGATTGGTAATAGTAAACATAAAGAGAATATAGAACAAATAAGATGTATATAGAATTATATGCGTAACTTATTTATAATTATATCAGCAATTTAAATTAATAAAAATTAATCAGATTATCAGCATCTTCGTTGTATACATCATGCTTAATTCTAGGATAATAATAAATATACAGCATTCGTTTAGATCTTTCAATGCCTGTATTTTAATAAATAAGCTTTGCACTCTTGGCTTTCATTCAACTTTTTTAGATTGGATCACATCTTATCTTACAAACCGCAAACCAATTGTCAAAATTTATACAAGCTATTCACGCATTTTTAAAGCAAATTCTGGAGTTCCTCAAGGTAGTCACTGCGGTCCTATATTATTCAATATTTTCATTAATGATATTAGCACAATATTCAAGTACTCACGCTATTTCTTGTCTTCAGTTACCAAATCATCTTGTCAGTTGTGTAAATATGCACAATTTAAATACTTAAAAATGTCATATTTTAACTTATAATGGTTCTGTAAGCCCGATATACTTCAATTATGTTAATAATGATGTTTATTTAAGTCGTGTTCACGAAATCACCGATTTTTGTGTACATTTTTATAATAAACTCTCATTTGTAAGACAAATAAAATATATATGTTAAAAATGCTATAAACTTCTTGGTTTCATAAAAAGGAACTCTAAGGAATTCAAAAAAGTTTGTACTTTTCAGACTTTGTTTACTCCTATTGTTTGTCCCATATTAGAATACGCTGCAATCATTAGGTCTCCCTATTATCAAGTGCATATCCACAGATTGGAATCTATTCAAAGAACTTTTAAACGTTTTATATGTTACATGCTTAATATATGGGGAATAACTTACCATCATACGGGTCAGGACGTTTACTAATATGATTATCATATCTGAGCTTCAGGTGTGACATGCAATGTGCTGTGTTCCAATAATTTATGTCCAGAGCTTCTCAATATGTGGAATTTATATGCACCAGAAAGGACCTTAACAGCAAGAAACTTACTATATGCGCTACTTCTCAGGAATGTGTAAATAATTCTATTAATAAATTCAACTATTTTGATAAATATTTAGATTTCTCCGCTCCAAGAGATAAAAGTAATATTTATTACTGCTTGAAATTCCAATTACCTAATAATTACATAGAAATGCACGGAAATTTCAAATTAAACATCTTATTATTTTTATACGAAATTCTTTTTCTCAATAGACTTATTATTAATTTAATTAATGAATTTTTTTATGTATTAATAGTCTGTAGGAGACGAGCTCTGTAGACTCTAAGTAAATAAATAAATGAATATTCCAAAAAGCTAATGGTTTTTATTATAACTTTCATGCATAGAATTTCGAAACCTGAGGTTTTCTTTTGATAACAGTCGCAATCATCTTTGCCCCTGTATTTGAATTCCTTAAATAAAAAATTGTTGATTTTTCGAGATCGAATCCAACTTCATGGAAAGCTTTATTTTTTTGTCTGCCTGGCGTATTTTATAACTATAGCTTGACTTAAACTTATTTTTAATTTTCATAAGAATAATATACCACTTCACGTACTAACTAAAAGTTTTGTTTGTAACATATATATATATGATATTGTCTACACTAAATTTATTTGTTTACGCTAATGTCTATGCTAAAGAGTAGGCAATAAAAGTCTCCGCGTAGAGGAACAACACTGGTTAAAAATATTAGATTTATGTTTTGTGCAAGTTCATACACCTTTGACATACACTTTCCGACCATTTTTTTATTTATTTTTGCGTAAAAATGCCTACTCATAAAAAAAATTCTACAATCCCCGGAAATCTCAAACAGTATGCCCGGATAATCTCCCGTACATCCTGCCAACAAACTAGGAGATTCCACTTGCAGCGGGAGCATCACATTATATTGAATGCGTTAACTGTGCCTAAGTACAACGTCAGGAAATCGACCCTAAACATGTCTTAAAAAACCATTTATATAGCATTTTATATTTTCAGTTAGATTTAATTTAGTTTTTTATATTTTTGCTCTATGTCGCATTGCATGTCATTTTATCTGATTTTTGGTCTATGTTTAGTGTAACATACTAATACTAACACCGACTAATTTGTTACGCGCTACTTTCTACGCGCAATCGGTACCTCGGCTAGAGATGGAGAAGGGTTGGGGCCTGAAAAACCTGTGGGCGCCACGTGGTTTTAGAGTACACGAACTCAGAATGCTAAATTGAGGAACAACTTTTAAAAAAATAAAAATTAGACAGACCAAGATCAGTTAATATGCTTACTTTATTCACTATAAATTATCTTGTGTTTCTGTACGAAACTGGCCAGGCAGTGAAGCATACAATTGACTGACCTTACTGACCTTCAGATTTAGCACACACAAAAAAATTGCTACCATGCACTTAAAAAAAATTGATAAAATCGGGAAAGACCTTAAGACAGGTTCCCTTTATAATAACCAAAACAAAAAGGAAAGAAAATGCAGTACTTAACTTAATCCTTTCGAGGAGGGTTTCGTGTACGTGCCTTATTCACTCCTCCTTAATCCAGCTCCACCGTGAAATTTCCTTTAAATACTCCACTTTAAAATTTCCTCTCCCATTTTCTTTAAATTCCAAATAGTATTTTATTCGTTCCTTCCTTTTTTTCTTCGTTAGCCCCTTTTTTTAATTTTTTGTATCTTTTTTTCTTTTATTCTTTAAAAAAACTTTCAACTGCGTACTGTGACACTTGCTTCACTTACTGCCTGACTTTGACTGCCCTTGAGCTGTCCGCTTCACATACCAAAGCTTTTTCCCCTCTCGAATCGCCCATTATTGCGGCTTCCGATTTATATTCCCCGTATTTCATATTGGGATATTTCTCAGTTGGTGAATCGTATGGCGGCAATTGATTTGAATTTTGAAACTTGTTCTGCCCTCTCGATTTGATGTTGCGTGATGTTATACGGAAGTTATGTTTTGATTTACGTGAAGTTTTCGGATTTGTATTTTAACACCTTCTTGTGACGGGCGAGTATTCATGTCGTTTCAAATTATGTTTGCTGTTGGGAAGTTATGCTTTGGGCTGCGAACAGCTCGAGTATATAGATAGCGGATGTCACAAGTAAGTCCGAATGTGATATAAATCTCTAATTTCTTCCTTCAGTTTTGGGCTATGGGTTCCGTTTGCGAGAGGAGGTTGAATCGAGGAGGTAAGATATTGTATCTAATTTCTACATTCCGTTTGATTCGCGATAAGTACTGCATTCTCTTTCTGATTTTTGTTTCCCTCCTTTTTTCTTTAGAATACTGATTGCACATCGCATAGTTAACTGCTCGCCGTACATCATCTTGACAAAGGTACTTCGTTAATTTATCTAGTATGCAAAGAAAAAAATATCTATACCTAGCTAATCTATTTACAAATTCATTTTCTACATGACTATCTTATCTAACCATTTAAATTTAATTCCAGAAAGTAGATGACGACGTTTTGGATTCCAGAGAGTATCCAGCTTGAGTAGAATGAAAATAGCTCACAATAAATCCATTCGGTGAGTATATTGGTATAATTTGTAGGTCCAATTTGTAAACCTTGCATTTTCAGGTGACGTTTGACAGTAATTCAGTAGTACTAGCAAAGCACGAGGAAAGGCGTAACGACTCAATGTATGACCAGAACGAAGAAAATATTAACCGTGGATCTAAACTGTTCTTCCCAGCTGCGACACAGATAACTCACTAGCCTCTTTGCGGTTTCATCTGAAAATTTAAATTCCTTTACAGAATTATTCTTATAGGATGCTGAGGGATGTGACGACACTCATGCAGAGGACGAAACACATACAGAGAGGACGACACACACATAAAGATAAGTGGCCCTTGTTGTTGTAATTATATCTTCGCTAATTTTCTTCTTATTTATTTTTCTAGGACATCACTTTTCAGCTGGGAATGGATTCGCTGTGTAACAAAGTGATGAAATGCATGTGTTGTTGACCGTTTATTTATTAAACCCCAGCAAACATGGCGAATCGCAGAAGATTCACTTTTTTATTACCGACGATAAAATATCTCGTGGATGATAATCATATTCGTATTGCATTCTTAACTTTCAACGGAAGAAACTGCTACCCCGAAGGTAAATCATCTTGAAGAATCGAATGCGTAACTTCCACGCGATACATTAAAGTAATTTGTTAACATCTCTTCCTGGCGAGCTATTTTCATATCATGTATAAGAAGCGTATATTCGTTCCTTCAAGATGTTTCGCTTTCTTATCGTCTAAGCAAATCGTTCAAGAATCGTCGAAATAAATCCTTTGGAATTTAAAGTAAGGGAATAAAGAAGATATTTGTTTAAAGTAGGTATATACTTGTTTGATTAATTTTTTTTTTTAATATGGATTGGTGGAATTAAAATCACTAGAGAACTCACAAATTAATTACTGTCATGGAGTCTAATGACGCGTTCTTCCAAATGATAAATTTGTGTATCATAGAGATGACAAATAAGCGAAATTAGTGTCTTCTTGCTTCCACATTTAAAATCAGAAAACAAAATTCTTTGTGATTTCATCTTCTTTTCGTCTACGCAAGACATGAAAGAAATCATTTCACAGTATTTGCTTTAGTTTCGTGTGGAAGATATTTTGGCAATATTACCACATATCGCCCTGAAGATTTTTCATTCAAATGTTTGCTAGGGTGTGTCCATGCAACGAGCTTGTGTTAAGCTGGTTGTGACAATCAAAATATGATACAAATATCTAACAAATTTCAACTTGCTCATTATATTATTGTATGAAACGGGATATATAACAAATCCTCCACGCAAGACTTCAAGATTATCAAGAATATCTTGCAACATGCCACTGTTTAAAAATTATTGATTTATAATTAAGCCGATTACGAAATTTCAGCTCTTTTGATCAATGGATTCTCAACCAATATTCAGATATAAAAGAAAAACAAGTTTTTGTATGGATTGCGAACATTTTCGAACAATTTTCTTAACCCTTATGTAACCACGAAGGTACCCGGGTAACTTTCCGAAATTGTTTTAAATTTTGTGTGTGATAATACAATTTTTGAAGGTTATTGTTCTAGGTAATCTAAAAGGTATGTTTTCTAAACATACTTACCAAACGTGAGCTTAATTAAGATAACTGCAATATGATATCTTTAGGCTTAAACATTTGTATACGCTAACCGACCACTAGTGGTACCTGGGTAACTCGTATATTTTATATAAAAATTTAGATGGATTAAAGGTAACAGCGAATGTATTATAATAAAATTAGTTCAAAGAAAATTTCGAGTACATATTTATTAATGAAGGTACATCAGTTCCAAATTTTTTTTATTATTTTATTTATATTTCTTATTTATTTTAAATTTTTTATATATTTTTATATTTGTATTTGCATAATTAGATAATTAAAAATAGCAATTAGAAATTGAAAATGAAATGTACTACAAACATATTACATTTTAGTTACATCCAAAGCATTTGCTTATTGTTACTGTACATCCCAAATCGGTCGATTACGAATGACGCAGGATTTTCTGGTCTTACGATATAGCAGAAATAGGTTCTAATATACAGGCAAAACAGTTGCCAACAATTGGAAGCCGTCCACTGGAATCTCGATTAATAACTGCTCGATTTGCTGATGGAATTGAAATCGGTCTGCCCTACATTGACCCAATTCCCAGTTTGGTGGTAAAATATCTGTAAATGGTAGGGATTGCTGCTCTAATAGATATATCGGATACTGCTAATTCTCTTCCGAGGTCCTTCAGAAAGATTCTCCGAGAATCGGCTTTTTTTCCAAGCTGAGGATTATTTTTTTTCTGAAAATAATGAATGCGGCCAAAGCTTCGCGTCGCTAATGTTGAAAAAAATTTCAGCCGGCTAACTCAATGTTTTTCTTGTTACAGAAAATAGCCCAACCATTTTTTCCATATTGTCTACACCACCTTTGGTACTGATGTAGTATTCAATGATTTCCGGTTTCTTTTTTACACTGCCTTAGTGTTATGTAATGTGGACAACTATACAACTGCTGCTTGCTTTGGAACATAGGAACAATGGGTACATGATCATTGTATCCAAAGAGTGTTGAAAAAAGTTCTCGCGATTTGGAAGGCGACATCTCCTTTGGGATATATGGTTTGTTCTTTTTTATTGTCCTTACGATATATAAATCCCAAGACGTTCGTCCAGAACCCTTAAATTTCAAACTTAAATCTTGGACGATATGCTCACCCTGATTCATCTCGCGACCTGTTGTCTGCTACCCAGTATAAATCTGTCCTTCTAAAGGATAGGAAGTCCTAGCATCACAGGTCCACCAAAGCTTGATTCCATATTTTGCAGGTTTCGCTGGCATATATTGGGTGAATCTTGTTCTACCCCTATATGCCAACAGTTGCTCATATATTGTGACCCAATCTGTTGCCACATACTGGGAAGATAAATTCGCATTTAGAAGAGCAAATATGTCTGAAATTGCTGCTGCTTAATCCGCTTGTAAACTTTCTTCGCGGTTATTTATAATGTGGAATCTTATACACCGGGAAATAGCTTTGAATCGATTCTTTCCCATGGAAGCACGATATAGCGGATACGAATCTGACTTCCACAATTCTGCCAAATGTTCGTTATTGAAATGATGCACATCAGCAGTAATTAGTATTGCTAGATACGCGTCGAACTCTTCTATAGTTAAATTTCTCCATGCTTTGCACGGCTTACTTGGATTACGGGCATAGTAAGCTGCAAAAATACTCCGTACTTTTTTATTCGTTTTGCGTATGATAATATCGCAAATTATTTCACTGAAAATTCATTTGAAAGTATCTTGAATAGTTAAACACTGTGTTGATCTTGATGTAGCAGCTCTTTGGCGAAAAATATTATGAGCGCTTATTCTAAAATGTGCAGGAGGGTTGGTTCTCCTTTCAGTCTTATCCTTTGAGACTAGAATACTTTCAACACCAGTTCCAGAAGAAATCGCAGCTTCAGGCCCTGCTCATTTACAAGCACCAGCTTCATCTTCAGGCTCCGTATCACTTTCAACCTCATTCCACTCAATCCTTAGGGTACGGCCACAGAAACAAGCGCGCGATTGACGCGCGTGCGATTTTTTTGTGATTAATCGCTCTTTATTTTTATGACTGGCCAAATCTAGTTTCGCGTATTCTAGTTTCGCGTATTCTAGAGAAACGTAATTTTTCAGTAATATTTTGCCTGTTAGCGAACATGGATGTGTCAAAGTTAATAAAATTTGAGTTGTGCGAAAGTAATTCATATTTCAAATGGAAATTATTCTTTTCCAATATACGGAGGTTTCAGATTCATCCAATTAATAGAGTCCGACGTCAATATGGGGAATATCATCACCTTTTTAAAAATCTGAGGAGGTATCCTGAAAATTTTTTTGAATACACTCGTATGTCTTTATACACTTTTAAGTTTCTTTTGAGTAAAATTGAAAAACGGCTCACAAAGAAAGTATGGCGTAGGAGAACAATTTCAGCGGAAGAAAGATTAGTAGTAACATTAAGGCAAGTATATGAAAGAGAAGACTTTATTCAATATCTATAAATTATATAGGTATATCCATATAAAGAAGGTTGTCAAAATTTAAAAGAAAATAGGTATATATTACAATTAATTATTTGTGCTTGGATAGTACTGCTGAGTTGTTTGCAAATAATCAGCTTCATAATGTAAAGATGAATCTGTCCCTCCTTCCTGTCGTGCTTTTCGTCCCCGTTGCTCCTGGTTATTTTGCACTTGAAGGCTTTCTTTCTCTTGCAGGACTAATTGCATTATTTTGGTTTTTACTTTAAGCCTTTGCAATTCAGTAAAATCTGCAAAATGCGGTAACAAACAAAAGCTTAAATCCGGTTCCTCGTTTTCTGATCTTTTAGTTACGTTTTGTAATAGCTCCAAGCGTCGCTTTTCTAAATTTAAAAATTCCTCTTGAATATTTTGGTTTTTCGTTTTCCTTTTGATGCTCCGCCGGTTTTATTCGAGGAAATTAATGATGTAGAAGCCAGAGATGATGGGTCATCGCAAATTATGCAATCTTCAATTAAAGTATTGTCCATGTTCTCAGTTTCAATCTCTCTGATTTCCTGAGAATCGTCCGTGTTTTTATTTTCATTGCCACTTATTTGCTGGGTGCTTAAATTTCCCTGCAAAGGGTTAGGCATAATGTAGTCCTTTAAAAACCGCATTGAATCAAAGAAAGCCCACTTTGATTTTTTTACTGATGCTACTGCTCCCGATTTTGGGAATTGCTCTTTGCTCAACTCCCTTCTGTAATTGTCTTTTAAATTTTTCCATTTACCTTTAGCGTTAGTAGCTGCAATGAAAAAATAAATACAATCATACTCATATTTTTTACAAATATTTGGCTACAGGAGCGTCATTTAGATCTTTGGCCTTTGCATTTAGAATGGGAAAATCTACTATTAGTTTGATAGTTAAGGAAACAAGCAAGATAATTTGGGAGGAACAATTAACAAAAATAATTAGAGATTATAACAACTTTTGGAAATTTCCAAACTGTTTTGGAGCAATAGACGGAAAGCATTGCCAAATTAAATGTCCAGCAAATTCCGGATCACATTATTTTAAAGCGATGGGGTACTTTTATTGGATCTACGTTATTTCATCTCATACAAAAAGGCAAATTTAATATTGCTCCACCACAAATGCTTCCAGATTCAACAATCGAAATGGATAATTTTCTTATCGGGGATGAAGCTTATCCTTTAAAACATTATCTCATGAGGCCGTATCCTAGAAAAACATTAAATCCGATCAGAGAAAATTTTAATTTGCGTTTGGCCAGCGCAAGAAAATGTATAGAATGTGCGTTTGGTATACTCTACGCAAAATGGCGCTTTTTATCCAAGGATATAGAAATGAGTCCTAATGACGCTTGCATACTAATAAAGGCAGCATGCATTTTGCATAACTTAATCAGGGAGAAAGATGGAAATGCAGACTTTCATTTCAATAATGCAATGGTGATTATGGAGCACCCCATGACAGGTGACGAGCCTGTACTAAATTCTCATCATGCAAACCGAAGTGGCAATCATGCAGTAAAAGCACGGGATAAATTAGCGGATTATTTAATGCAATTTTAATATGTAATGTAAAATATATTACATTAATATTACAGGAATAAAAGCATATAACAACTTACATTTTTTTAAAACTACAAAAATTACTTACCATCTGTATTGCAAATAGATGCGATTTCTGTCCACAGTGTTTCCACCACTGTTCTGTTTTTATGATTAATATTATCATCTTGCCATAATGTCGGCCGGCATTGCACTTCAGATATCAATAGCTCCCTATCAATATTGGCAGTCATGTTACCTCCTAAAACTCTCACAGAATACTGAGCAAAAGTGCGTCAGAAATAAAAAAAAAAAATTTTCGTCGCGCGCGCGATTTTTAGAAATCGAAACAGTTCCGATGACTAAATTTACACGCAGAAGATCGCACTTTAGCGCGCGCAATCGCGCGCAATTTCAATGGCCACTACAATGCTTTTTAAATGCATTCGAAAATTAATCGCGCGCTTGTTTCTGTGGCCGTACCCTTATGCTTTCATCACACAAAGCGTCCTCTACATCTGAATATTCCTCAACGTGTCTATTATTTTCTCTTTGTCTTCTTGTCAAATCTGTCATCGCTGGTTTTGGCGGAGGTGGAAGCCATTCTTCTTCAGAGCAATCATCATCAGTCGTTATTTGAATCCTCATCAGAAACAACAATTAAGTCCTGTAAATACTTATTTTGCTCTTCATAAGAAATTTTGTCAAAATCAGCTTTGGAAATGTTATAAACCATTTCCATAAATAGAAGTTTATGCTGAATATATACTTTTTACAATTTTTACAATTTTTAAAATGAAAATAGGTATTACCTTTTTCCCAAAATTAAAAACAAAATATATGTATTACTCAAAAATCTCACTGAAATAACAATAACTTGCGACAATACTCAAGTATCCGCGATCGTTTGTAAAATCGCGTATCCAATTGAAATACTGAGTGTTTTTTTTTTTAAAGAGAAATTTGAATTACGTATAAAGTGCTGATTTTGTGTGTGTACCGGGAAATGAGTAAGACGGCCGACAGCATTGCCATTTCCAACGTGTTTTTAAAGTTAAAAGGCGACTAGTTATTAAATTTAAATTTTTTATATTCTGAATAAATACTAATTTTATTTATATTAATTATAATTAAAAATTAATATTTCGCTCTTTGCGTATAGAAAAACACACTAAATGCAAAAGAGTGTATAGTTACACCATTTCTGTCAGACAAAATGTATGCAATTTGCGTGAGTTACGCGGGTACCATTCGCGGTCACTTAGATAAAATTTTTCTCGTGGTCACACAAGGGTTAATAATTATCAGAACATAAAGTGAAAAACTATTTTTATAATACGCAAGCTTAGTTTTTATAAAATAGCTTAACACAAAAGATACCTTCTATGCTATAAAGATTAGTATTTAAAGCCTGAAGCAAGGATAGGATTTATTTATTTTTACTATGTAACTTACTACTTATACACAACATTCTGAAAATTTAGTTTCAAAGTCAAGGGGAATAGGATCTTAGCTTTAAGATCACTTTTACATATATAAATAAAAAAAAATCATCAGAGTAGGTACATAAGATTACCCTAAACGTTACTCTTTCTCAAGTTGCAGAGACCAGTGAAAAACTTCCGTTTGCTCTCTCCAGAACTGAAAAAAATAAATAAAGGATTGTATTATTACAGCGTTTTGTTTAAAAGATCCTCCTTTAAGTAGCAGTTAAATGGTTATGCAAAATTTGACAAGAAACATATTTTACCTGATATCCTCTCAAAATAATTTGATGATAAAATCCATCTGCATAACTTTGAAAATCATAACTGGCATTGATTAGCTTATAAAGTAACACAACAGGTTCGATAGCATAGTTACTTTCTTTTGACGTATGACTTCCGGTTTACTGCTTGAATTAGGTGCAATTCTAAGAATGTACTTCTTTTAATTTTGTTACCCTACTTCACAGTTTGAGGTACTGGATACATACTACCTACTAACATCGCTCTCTATGTTGCCAAAGACATCTCCAATAACATTCAACCGTATCGTGCTTGATTTTGGTACATTTATCCATTTTCCGCGAGAAGTTGTCCAAAGTGTACGCATTAACCAGTTCATTTGTATAAAAAAAAAAATTATAGATTGCTCTAAAAAACTAGTAAGTATATTCCATCAGGAGGGGGAAAGTAAACTTTCTTTTGAATTATTTTAATTTTCAGAAATGTAAAAATATAATTTGGTATTAAGAAAGGAGAACCAGATAGAGCATCCACACATAAAATCACCGAAAAATAATAAACCGTGGAACTGCACTATTTACAAATTTTACCAAGCACTTTCACTATCGATCGGATCGTTCACGGTGACCATGATCTTGCTAAATACTCTTGTTCGAAATCTGTTAAGTTTCTTTTTTATTGTGACTCCGATTAAATAACCTGGCAGCAAATAAATTGTAAAGTTGTAAGTAGGTAAAAAGCAATAACGATATTTTCCCTCCATTCATATTTATAGCAGTCAATCAAGAAGAAAATCAACCCACGAATTTTCACAACTTCCACTACAGTACCACACCTTCCAAAGAAAAGCTTACCGCGCTACCGTGCCACCTTAATAAATCATCGAAACACCAAAACAATTTTCGCGGTGAAAAAGTGGCAGCTCATCATATGTATGTATGTATGTAGGACTGTAGGTACGTATAACGTATACCTTTCAGGTAAAAACTTTTCAAAAGAAATTTTACCACCGCTGTATGCTGGTTGCGACAAAATAAAAAAGAAAAAAAGTAACAAGATTCGCTTCTTTTTCGTTTTTTTTCCTCATCACTTTACTTTCCAATCGGTTGGTTGGTTACGGGCTTTAAACGATCGTAATCCACCAGTCGAGTTTTGCTGGTCAAAAGCAGCAATTTACCGGGTGACTGCTTCTGGGTTGATGTCGAATTTGCCATGCAACCAGTAAGCGATTTGAGCTAATTATCTTCAAATCATAATTATTTGGACGCGATGGTAGGAAGTCGTTAGAGTTATGATGAAAGGAAGGTCAAACTGGAGACGATTTGTATGAAGCTCACGAAAACCAGACTCTTTTGTCGCAGAACAACAGTGAGGCAAACCACTGTGGAATGAAAGTGAAAATAGCGCATGATCAAGTCACTGTGATAATTTCCGTGATTTTTCTTTTGTTTTTCTCAACAAAACAAAACAAAAAAAAGTGTTCATCAAAATTTTGATTGAAAATGTCTGCAAAAGTGTAAGTTAAGTGCGCGTACAGATTAAGTTTTCGTAGCAAATCCAACAGCGGATATTCAAGAGAAATTTTAAATAAAAATTTTATTGTAATCGGTGCGTCTTCGAATTTTATGTTAAAATGAAAGAAATTCGAATGGAAATTATTGTGCATGTGTTGATATTGATTACACTAGTGAAGTGCAATTTAGGTAGTGATTTCAGTTACAATGCAGTCTATAATAGTCTTGTCGGTGTTGATCTCAAGGAAGCAATACAAAAGGATTTACCAAAAGAGGCAAAATTTTTCGATGAATTGGATTGTGAGTATTGTTTTGTGTGTTAAAAATGTGTAATGTGAGACATTCATCAATTGTCCGTAAAATATTTGTGCCATTAATTATCTAAGCATTATTGATTCAACAATTTTGCATTAGATAATTAAGATAATACTTTAGACATACATATAATGTCTCCTGCATTGGGCTCCAATTCCCATATATCCATCTTAAACGATTTTTAGTCAAATGCAAAGAGCTTGAAGCCGTCAAAATGTCCACACTACTTAATAACTCTTGGTGGATAAATCAGTAAGAAAAAATCGCATTCCTTTAAATAAACACAATTTATATGTATTGAATTATTTTGACATCTAAAAGAAATTTTGTAGTAAAATCAAGTTTTTATTTCTTAGTCTAATAATTTTATCAACGACAGTTTTCCATCATTTCTGCAAATTTGCAATGCCCCTCTTACAGAATCATAGGGTCCGTGAAGCAAAAATAGGGATCAAGGTGCCTCCTTATATGTACAGGGTGTTTTTTATGTTCGAGGCCGATGTATTTTTACAATAACTATAAAATGAAATACATTTTATTTTATTTATAACAATTACGTATGGAATATTATGTCGGGCAAATGGCCGACTCTGGCCGTGGTACAGATGCGTGCTTTTTGAACCATATTTTGCACAACATTTCGGCAGATTTCGGGTGCTACTTCACCAATTTCTTGAATAATATTGATCTTTAGCATCGGGACTGTGGTTGGCCTAGACCTTCCTCTTCAAGTACCACCAAAGAAAGAAGTCGGGAGCAGTCAAATCAGGCGATCGGGGGGGGGGGGATCGATATTACCTCCGTTTCACATTATGCGGCCCAATTAATCCAACTCGGGTATTAAGAAGTTATGAAACATTTCATGAAAGCGATTGCTCGTAATTGTTACAGCATTGTCTCTTGCGTCTTCAGAAAAATATCGCCCAATAATGCCGCCCGCCCTAACAGTGTAACATATTTTAACTCTACGAGGGTGCAAATGTTGTCGCTGTATCAATTATAAATCTTAATCATTATTTTAAATAAATTTGCCGGAGACATACCAAATTCTTGTGAATGGCGTCTAACGGACGTTTCTGGATCTTCATTAGTATTATCACTCACTGCAACAATAATTAGTGTCGTACGCACGCAACAAACTCGGATACACCTCACTTTATCTTCCAGTGTATACAAAGTTTTAAAGTTTTCATTACACGCTAAATGGTTGACTTGAGGTAAATGATTTAAATAAAAAAAATCATGCAAATTTCTTCTTGTTTTTAGAATTGAACAATTTTTTATATAATCTTGTTCTAATAATTTCAAGATATTTTTGAGGCGTTAGATGTTCTGGATAATAAATTGTTATCTATTGCTCTCAACGACCGTCAAATGCGAACTGACATACATATATCAAGCAAACCACAAGCCAAATAAAATTTACATGTTTTATTTTTTATATTACACTCCATAGATCAGATCAGATCTAACATTAAGTCGATGCGCAATTCTTTGATTTTTCCTTGAGTAAATTTCGCAATATGTTCCCGACAAACACCTTTTCTTAGCACTAAGATATCTTCTTTATTAATAGTTCTGAAGGGAACTATTGATAACACAACTCTGCAGTAACTGTTTCTTCAGGTCTGAACAACTCGAACTAAATTATGCCACTACAGTCCTATCAAATACAGAGTTAAAACTCTTCTTTTCTCAGGGATAAGCATGGTTAAGGGCATGGTACGAGTGTTTTATGTTACGTTTTGAAAAGAGAAAAGACAGAATTGTTGCTTAATAATGCTTCCCTATGCATCTTTTCAATTGCATCTAGTAGCCTTTGTAGAGTTGCCTCTGTGAGCCCAACGCTTCTCGGTAATTCATGTGTTCTTAATCTCGGATTAGATACCATAACAAATTTTAAGGTGTCATTATGGAATTCATCTGGTCATCCACTTTGAAACCTATCAAAAAGATCATAATCATCAGCAGCATACGTCCTAATACAAAGTTGACATTTTTTTACTTTAAATACATCTCCATAATTATCGCATATTTTTGTTGTAGTTACCGTCATGGCTGGACTAGATTAACCATTAAACACACTAAGTACATTCTTAGGGTATCACGTGAACAGGCACACCAAAAAAGTGGACATAGATAAAATTTAAGATATTTTTTAAACGAAAAACTCCATGAACAGCTAAATATTCTAGTACCAGTTTGATTTACCAGATACCTACGTAAAGATTCTACGATATAATAGAAATTAATAAATTTGTTAATAACTTTTCATTCATACCCCGGTATTCATATTAATGTGACTCAGGTGCTCAATGCCATAAGGTCAATACATCAATATATTGTCTTATACAATATATTGATTCATCATAAGTTTGACACTGAAAACAAAAATTTAATCAATTTCAACTTCATTTAAATTCACTCTTTCACATTATAATAAAAATCAATTAAACATAAATTGTATTTTATTATCTAGACACACATTCCACCCCACGATTTGATTACTTGCCTACATAAATCCTTTTCGCATTTACACAGTACAAACATATACCGCTTTAATATTACTTCATTTCCTTTAAATTTTCTATACATACATAAAATTATTCTTGCCGTCATATTAGATTACAGTTTCTTGGTGCAATTATACTGCATCAAATATTTTCGCAGTACGTTTTTTCTACGTCGTAAGAGAGCGATAAAAAAAACAAAAAGCTTTTTAAAATATGTTGGAAACCTGTGGGCAGTGAGTCCAAACATCGGGGAATTTGTTTTTCGGCCGTCTTGCAAGAAAGTTTAAGAAAAAGTCGGGTGTTATTGATAGAAATATTTTCTTTGAAAAAAGCTAAGAAAAGTTGAATATAATGGTAAGTTTTAGCAAAAATTAGGTGTTCTTAAGACAAATGCTTTCTTTAAAAAGAAAATTAAGAAAAGCAGAATATAAGGCAAGGTGTGAAAAGTTCATTGAAAAACTAAAAAAAAAAGAAAAAAAAGTTCAATAAAACAGGAAATAGTGGATTTGTTTTTCCTCTTATACAAAACTCCTACGTGCGTTCTCTCTGTTTGAGCACGGACTGCGTGGCATTGTTATGCGCCACAAAGATACAATGACGATAATCGCGACAACAGCCGGTATCTTTAATAATCTCGGTTTCACTGTCTAATAATTTTAGTGCCAGCACAATTAAAATTTTGGTCGATGTCGAGCTTACGAAGCCTTCGTGCAGGTCACCATACAGAGCGGAAAATAAACCAGATGCTTTCCTAGGTTAGTTCCATTGACCATGAAATCAGCTGATTCCACTTTCATCAGCTTATTATAAAATAAAAGAAAATTTTAGTTTTTTTTTCTTGCTTTGAATTGTTCCCTCCAATGGGTAATATCTCTTTTACTTGCGTCAAAACTTTGTTTTTTTTTTTGTGGTTCTTGTCACAATCATTGTTGTTTGGTTAGGGTTCACTAGATACGTAAGCGCATGCGCATATACTTCAAATTTTATAATTATTAACCATGATTTTTTGTTAATACTAGCAACTTTATTGCTAGTATGACGTCGTCGAAAAGCCGGGATTATTGCGAATACCAGCGCCGGGAAGCTAGAAACTGCGTTCATCCTTTTCATTTTCCCATTCTCAGTTTTGTGAAATTGTAAAAGAAAACTTCTAACACTCCATTTGTAGTTTTTATTCTATGCAAACAGATGCAACTATTACTACAGGTATTTTTGAACATCACAGGAGCCGCAGTTTTATTTTTCAGTCAAATTAGATTCAGTTAACTAATGTCGTTCCCGTTTTAACATTACGGTAAGCTCTGGGGACACAACCCCGTTCAATCGAACGAACTTAGGGGTGCATCTGCAAATGTTTACTTGTGTTTGTACAAGAACTTAAAAATTTAATTGTTAAATAATAGCTTTCTTCTCTGCAAATGAATCCATATTGAACCCAAGTAAATTTTCGGTATGCAATTTCCTCTCTTTAATTTTCCATCAAAGCCAACCAATTTTTTAATATTTTCTATATTGAGTTAGTTCTGAGAGAAATAATTATAGGGACATCTTTTCTTAAATACTTCTACTGAATAGCAATTTCTTAAATCAGGAAATTTATTTATAAATATTGCAATAGCACCTTAAAGAATTCCTTTTATTATAGTTTGATTTTATTTTTCTCAGAATCGGACACAATATTTCGGATTACTCATCAAAGTGTAAATAAAGTGGTGACTTTCAATGCGAAATAATTTTGGGGATAGGGAATTTAAAATTTTTTTAAAATAATTTATCGACACTATTGATTTTCGATTTTTTGTTTAGGTATATAAGGTATATTTGAATGTTGATTTTATAAAGATTTGATACATTTTATAATTTGTAGTATGTCACAATGCCGCGTGGAAAACTATTAACTCTTAAAGAACAAAGCGAAGTGCTTGCTTATAAGGAATGTGGCCTAAGTATTCGTGAAATATCTGGAAAAATTGGAAGGTCGAAACTGCAGTTCACAATTTCTTAAAACATACAAGAAACGAGGGCCAAAATCGCGAATATCACCCAAAACTAAAAGATACATTTTTAATGAAGTATCCAAAAGTGGAAAGAGTGCATCAAAAATCTGCCATGAAATGGAGTTGCCCATTTGTGTTCGACGAGTTCAGCAAATTTTGAAGAGTAATGACAACTTGGAATGTAGAAAAAGAATTCCCAAAGCAAAAGTTACAGAAAGGCATATGAGGGCTATGTTGGACTTTGCCGAAAAATACCAATTTTGGGACGAACAATGGGCAAACGTCATCTTTAGTGATGAAAAGTAGTTCAACCTTGATGGTCCTGATGGATTACATCATTACTGGCACGGTAAAAGGAAAAATCAGCAAACAGCCTAAACTTTGTGGGAGGGACTATGATGATTTGGGCTGGAATCAGCTATCAATCCAAGACTGGTATTTGTTTTATATCTACAAAGATTAATGGTGAGAAGTATGTAGAATTATTGGATGGTATTATGTTTAGTGAAAATTGTAACTCTTTTGGGAAACATTCAATATTTCAACATGATAATGCCGCTATACATGCAGCCAAGAAAACAAAGAAGTATTTGAAAGAGAAGAAAATGCCTGTCTTACAATGTCCAGCATGTAGCCCGGATCTCAATCCGATTGAGAATGTTTGGGCGATTTTAAGCAGAGCGGTGTACAAAGAAGGAAGGTAATTTAACACTGTTAAAGAATTAAAAAAAAAAACAATTTGAAAATGAATGAGCGAGGATCGATCAAAAAATTATTCAAAAATTATTTAACTCGATGCTAATTTGATTACAGCAGGTAATATTGAATAAAGGAGGAATAACCAATTATTAATTATATTTTTTTAATTTGTTAAATGCTAAAACATCCTTATAAATATTTCGCATATAAATATGATTTTTTTTTTAATAATATATAAATAATTTTAATAAAATGGAATTAATTAAATAAACTCAAACTTTACTGTTTTTCGCACGTTTGATAAAAATATATATGTAAGCCATCTTTGTCAAAACCATAAGGACCTTTGCAACATTTTCTATGTGTCCCTATAATTACTTCGCTCAGTATATAATATGGGGGCACCAAAATGGTTTCAATGCGTAGGGCTTCTAAGGACTTTAATCCGGCTATGGTTACCGTTGCCTTTTTTCTCGCATGGAAATGAAAAATTATACAAGAACGAATATGATCCTTGGTAGGTACGAACGCTGCCATTTTATTGCAGGATAACACAAATTTTGTATATTTCTTAGAATATTTATAAAATAGGTTGCTTTACTGAAAACTGTAGTAGAACACGTGTTTTCCTTGCACCGATCAGTACAGAGCTAAGGGCATAAAACACCTTTCCAAATTATTTATTATACATATGGGTAGCCCATAGGCCTTGTAACCCAATATTAAAGGTATATTCAAGTTTTGGCTGGAGCCTTAAGCTACTAATATGCCCATTTTTACTCCAAAGATTTACAAGTTTTAATTCATAAATCCGCACCGGATTCTGTTATGAGTTTAAAAATATTAGCTAGTGGATTTTGAGGAATATTAGTAAATTTAGATACATTAAACGATAAGCTTGCATTGGCCAAAGCAGATCGTGTAAAATGGATATCCTTAATAAATCAAAGTTAAATTTCAGTCCTATTAATATTGAATACAGGTAATAAATCTAGTGAACAGATTTTGTTACAAATGACATCTCTAATAAACATAATATTCTTTGTCTACCATCTAATATTTTTATCCCGAAGAATTGCCATCTAGATTAAAGTGGAGGCCGGTTTCTCTCGAAATGATATCTGAAATCTCCATAAAGCATATCTAATAAATGATTTTTGAATAGACTCATTACGTTTAATGTGTAAGACCAAATATGGGCAACAAACAACGTTAGCATATTATAGAACTGAACGATCTAAAGATATGTATGTATGTATGTATAGCCTTTAAGAGGTTCTTCAACAGAAAATATCAGTAGCCGGCAGGGATACGTACTCTAGTTAGCTCACCTACTTATGTGCTATACCATGCGGCTACATTGAGTGCTAGTTAAGCGACTTGGTTGACTGACTATGCGTTGGCAAACGTTGCTTGTAATGTTCTGCTACATCCCATGAAAAAATTTTCTTCTACACGTAATTTGTTCGGCATGCAATATCTTTATAAGTCATATTATTTTTGATTTAAGCCTTCTTGGGACCGATTTTCTAGGCAATTTGCAAAGATCCATCAAAGATATCTTAACAATCCACATATATTATATAAGATATTTAATTATAGAGAATATTATTACATAAAAATATAATTAATAAATATTGCAAATAAAGAAGGACTTAGGTGGCTGCCCTGCGGAGTCCGTAAAAACTTCACAATACTTCCGCAATTCTTAATTAAATGACAAGAGTTATATTAAAAAATTGAAATACAGAAAAACGTTCAATAAGAAGATACCTCTCAAGTACCAATACGGAAACTATTCAGTTGTTGCGAACTACGTCACTGTTGTAAGAACCTTCTCATAATAAAAAGTTTGGCTGTGAATAGTCCTTGCTTGTTTTTCAGAACCAATTTCAGATGTTAGAAATTTATGCGAACGATTTCTCCGAACTATTTAGTTGTGAGAATCCTCTGGTTCGCGTAAGGAGTTCTAAGAGTTACAAGCAAATTTATTTATACAACCAATTAAGAGCTATCACTTTTGGGGTTATGACGACTATATGCGAAATTGTCTAATTATCCATATACGTACCTTAAACCATTTTAAACTATGTGTGAAATTTGTAAACAAATGCGAACTGCAAACTATGGTTGTTAATTTTGGTTGGTACAAAATCCCTAAAATCATTCTTGTATTCATTTCAAAATTAACCTGTGTGTTCTTATAAAAAAATTGTATCTCGCTGTTATTTTTAGTTAGAATTTCATAGCAAAAATTTTGTGCTAGTTTAGATTAATTGGATTTGAGAAATTGATTGAAGAAGCAAATTTAAAAGATATAAAAACAGTGGAAGTCATTACCTAAGTAATAATTTTAGTTTTAACATAGCCTACATAATGTTGTCTATACCATTTCTCAAAACTTGTAATAATGCTATATATTCAATCCAACAGTTATATGTATGACCGTAAAAAACTTCTTACAAAACTAAAAGGGCCCACGCTACAATAAACTTTCTGAGCCTATTTTTAAAACCATATAAAGCCTTAAACTAAAAGCGTAATTTCAACTCATCAACCTGTCTGCATAACGTTATCAAAACCATCATAAAGCTACTACTCAATCCTTTTTTAAGATAAAAGGGCATTAGGAATACTATTTCAGCAAACCTTTTAGACTTGAAACTTCAAAATAAAAGTGATCTTTAAATCCATATTTATGTACCTAAATAGAACCAGATTTATATGTTCTACTTTACAATAATTTAGAAAAATATTGACATGTAATTCAATTTGATGTAGATATATAATAATAAGTGTAGTTTTAACAATTTAATGTAGCAAATTTTACGGCGATTAAAAATTTACTGATTATATCACATAGGATACCTAGAAAAATAATAACACGCCTCAAAAATAATTAAAATTAGGAAAAATAGGTGGTTGGGTGAGGGGCGTTGGTGGGGCCGGGGGGAGTTGAACCTCTCAAACCAACCCCATAAATACGGCCTTGTCTATAATTTATAATTAATTTTTTTAACATACAGAGCAAGTTTTAACAAGTTTTCATTAATTGAATAAACTAACCGTACATGTTAATGTAATGCTCTCCGAGTGGCTTAAATAAACGACAAATAGTTTTTTCTGTATAACATAACACTTCGATGAGGAATATAACTTTAAGGCATTTGACGTTTTTGAGTATCGCATATTTATGCTTTATATTTGGTGCGGTTCAAAGCTCCTGACATGTTTATAAATGGACTGCTCGTAGAACCAAATTGCATAAAAGAAAATGGCACCACTTTCGTATTTCTGTCTTTTTCCGTGAGAACATACTTTCCCACTGAACTGTTATGATTGAGATCGAGAAATTGCTTGAAGTTCAGCGGTATTTCTAGAACTGGCAACTTGGTAATCAAAACTTTCGTACCAAAACAGCCTTGTTAAAAGCAACTTCCTTCGGCTCATAATTAAACAATTTAACAATTCAAATAGTCCCAAATACTTTTTTGGTAAATGGGGTAAATACCACTGACATAAGTAAATTCCCAAATAATTTAAATATAGCGCCAGTTTATGATAGTTGGTAGCACTGACAGTGAGAGAATACTTTCTGAAATCCAAACTGGTCCCACATCAGACAGAAGATCAGTTAGTCCATTTAAATACATTTCAGTGCTCAAAACAAATAGTTTAAATACTCAATGAATGTATAATGAATATTAAATTGTAAAACTGTATTCAGGAGCTTATCATTAAATGTCATGATTTAAAATAAACGGTTTAATT
Organism: Dioctria rufipes; assembly: GCA_963924295.1. Lineage (NCBI taxonomy): Eukaryota > Metazoa > Arthropoda > Insecta > Diptera > Asilidae > Dioctria > Dioctria rufipes. Next base: position 318,307,922 of record OZ002740.1, on the reverse strand, counting down.
TTCATACATTAATTAACTGAAATTTCCGTTAATCATAAGTTCCTGCAAATATGGAAATGCATTTATTTAGTTTTGAAATTAATTAAAATCAATCTTCGAAAAAATGCTTCTATCAACCATTTGTAAGCAAACCACTTATGCAAGTTTAGTTTTGTTCACGAATCATTCCATTAAAATGCGAAATTTTGCGTGAATAACAGTCGTATTGATAGATTTTATGGGATTTTCTAGAAATAATCGTCACTTTCACTTCATTACATAAGAAGAAAAAAATTTGAATAATTTGAGCTGTTTTATTTCTTTTACAACTCTTGGTGTGGACATGAAAACCTGATTCATCTTTTTAACAGGTATCTTAGTTCAATACTCTTGAGATATCTCATTTGTCAATTGCAGACTCAAGTGAGTTCATCTTTTTAAAGTTTGTAATGATATACTCGAACAGGGATCAGGCTCTACTGCCGACAGACGTATCAATAAGGGGAAAGAAAAAGGCCTACTCTAGCAGGCGAGTAACAAAAAAATTCTAAGCCATCATATACTACTCCATGATAGTCTCTTTGATTCTGTAGATCATATAAAAGAAGGTACTCGAAAAGCTTGTAGCTGCAGTTATTTTATTGGAAATAAAAATAATGAAAATTCTCGACCTGGCTAAAAACTATATCTAGATTAAAGAAAAAAAAACTAGCATTACGGGTATATAGAATTGATCCTACAGAGATGTAGACAGTATTTTTGACAAAAAACGTGGTGGAGATCATTTATAAAATAGAATACATATGTTAGAAAAATTCTTTTCCTTGAAATTCATAAATTCATAAATGTTGTCATTGACAAAAATCACACCATCAAAAACTTTATGAAATATTTTGCATTGATAATACCGAATTCCTCTCACACAAGTTTATTGCTTAACCTGTTTACTGCCCAAGGAGCAAGAGCAACTCAAAGTAGGAAAATGTAATAATATGAAAATACGATTAATGATACATGGTTTTCCAATAAGAGGTGTTCTTATGATATTCAAAGAAAAATGCCATTTTTTAAGATAAATGATCGGATCTTTATTTCATAATAAAGAGAAAGGTATGCCGTTATAAATGGAAAATAATATCAGCCAAATGACCACAAAGACCACGCCTACAGGACCATATCCTTTTCATGAAATTTTCCATAACCAAATCGCAAAGTGGCTGCCCTATGTCCTCGATAGCCTCACGAATTCCATCTTTGAGGTCTTGAATCAACGCTGGGCTGTTGGCGTAGACCTTCTCTTTCACGTGGCCCCAAAGGAAGAAGTCGGAATGTGTTAAGTCACAAGATCTCGGTGGCCAATTGTGATCACCTCTTCGAGAGATAACACGGTCCGGAAACTTTTCCCGTAAAAGATCAATGGTTTCGTTGCTTGTATGGCACGTAGCGCCGTCTTGTTGAAAGTAAACGTTGTCCAGATCAATACCATCCAATTCCGGCCATAAAAAATCATTAATCATCTGTCGATAGCGCAATCCATTCACCGTAACTGTTGCTCCAGCCTCATTTTCGAAAAAGTAAGGTCCAATGATCCCGCGGGACCATAAACCGCACCAAACAGTCACACGTTGAGGATAGAGAGGCTTTTCAATAATAACTCTTGGGTTTTCCGAGCCCTAGGTGCGACAATTTTGCTTGTTGACGAAGCCATCGAGGTGGAAATGGGCCTCATCACTCAAGATGAGTTTTCGATGGAATTACGGATCATTTTCATGCATTTCAAGGACCCAATCAGCAAAGACTTGACGTTGTTGATGATCGGCCGGCTTGAGTTCTAGTGTAAACTGAACTTTATAAGCCTTAAGACCCAAATCTTTATGCAAAATACGGTGTAATGACTTTGTGGAATGCTTAATTCCAAAGAACGACGAGGAATGGACAAATCTGGGGTTTCTTCAACACTTTCGGGTACAACAGCAATATTCTCGGCTGTTCTTGAGCGACGTGCACGGGTTTTATTCTTCACATCACTAACTTGTCTCGACAGCTCGAATTTTTCTACCAATTTGTGTATTGCGGTCCGAGAAGGTGCTTCACGACGACCCAAAAATGTTCGAGTTTTACGAACCGTCTCTGCCACATTTTCACCATTTTTATAGTGAATTTTAATAATTTCAGTGCGTAGTTGAATCTTGTATCCATTTTTATTAATGGCGTAGTTTCTACTTGTCAAATGTCAAAAAATGACAGCTCCAAAAGTGACATCTACCGAAATAGCGGGCTAATTAAAATAACACCTCTTATTGGGAAACCCTGTATTTATCAGGGGCGGATTCAGGATTATTGTGAGAAGGGGGCGTAACTATGGTTTAAGAATGGTATAGTTATTACTTTTGGAAATACTCTTCCCTGTGGGGTAGTGTTGACAATTACGGCTGGGTTACTTTCGAGGTATTGTCGAAACTGCCCCATACCTTGCGAAACTACCCCATATTTCAGTTGTAGTAGTTTTATCTGATACATATTATAGAAATATGTAACAGTTTTCAGTTTTGATAGCTTGGGATATTATTACATATTCGTAGATGTAGGTATATATTTTACAATTACAGAAATGGTTCGAAATTATAAGAAAAGCACAAACCGGTGTGACTTAAACGAAATAATATTAAACTAGCAATTCAAGATGGCGTGAGCAGCACGTATTTATGGAAGAAAATGCACAACTTTTATTTCTCGGCTAAAGAAAAATGAAAAAAATTAATTTAAATTCCATCGATTCAGATTCTGGAATGAGCGATGGCGTAAATTGTGCTGAAATAAAAGCTAAATATAATGAGCACCAAATATTTACTAAGGACCAAGAAAGAGAAATTGCTTCATATTAAAAAAAAAAAAACGCAATGAAATGAGTTTCAGATTTCGCTGATAGCAACAAGATTAAACGAACTGCTTCTTGGGATAGAAATAAAATTACAGGCCTTGATTCGCTTTACAATTTCATTCATCTTTTCTTATGAAAGCTTGACAATATAAGTGTGTTGAGATTAAGCAGATTCAATCAGCAGTCACTACATTTTTCAACATTTTTAATACATTATATAAAAAACACAATTTTGGCCCTAATAGTATTTTTAACCTAGACGAGTCGGGTGCTACAACAGTTCTGCCTCCACCAAAGGTAACGTAAATATGGTATATATGTATTTTCATTTAGTATCTCCTTAGCTAATTGCTCATAAAGGACAGCGAACTGTTCTCCAAGTGTCATTAGAAGAAAGGGTATTTCTGGTGTCAGTGGTCGGTATAATTAATGGAATTGGCAACTGGCTTCCTCCGGTTTATGCTTTCCCCGGGAGGCGCTACAAAAATCATTACGTAAATGGAGGCAGCTGGTTGTGTAGGGTTGAAAAGTGGTTGGATGACTGATGACACCTTTCCTGACGTGATAAGGCATACAAAAGCATATACAAACTGTTCTATTGATCATCCTATTTTAATAATTCTTGACAATCATCCGCCGCACTTCAATTATTTCTGTCATAGGGCGTCACTTTCTCTACACTTATTATTGTTGAATATTTCTAATAATAATTTATAAGAATTATGTAGCTTTTCCTCTTTAGTTTTAAATTATTTAACGCCATGTTTTGAAATGGATATAGTGCGATTTCATGTGGCTATATTTTACTCCTGCACTATTTTTGATAAGTTACACGTTTTGAAGATGCCAAGTTGATGCAATATCTCCTTTCCTAATACTTGTGGAAGTAGAAATCAATACACATAATGGATATAATTCATTTCTATATTTCCAGTATAGGTTTAGGTTGGATAGTTTAATCTTACCTCTTTTACTTCTTTAATCTATACTTCTTTCTCTGAATTCTTGAAGTTACTTGAGAAGAAATTTGTCACGAAAAAATATTATTCTTACTTTTATCCACTGTAATTATGGAGATACCTATGTACACAGTAATTATCTTCCGAGCTCTTTTATTCTATTTCTTATTTCTATTAGGTTTCGATGATTGAGCATCACGTGCAATTTCTTTTCGTAAAAAAATTTACACTTTACAATGCAAACACAACTAGGAGAAATTGTTTTTCTATTTGGGTCTAGGTTAAAGGTGGTAACGCTAGAAGGCCAGCCTGCATCATTTAGAAATCAAGTGAATCCATTGTGCAACTTTATCTCATGGGATATACTTTAAAACCGCACTAGATCCATCCTGCTTCGTTTAGGATTCTCAGGATGCATCTGAACATTTGAAGATTTGAAAAAAAGTAGATACCTAATAGCCTACCTCTTTTATTCATCATAATATCCAGCTCACTCACAAAGTGCGTGTTAGACGAATCCGATTATTTCCGAATCCCTACAGATCTTGCTAAGTTGTTCACCGCTATTCCCACTCATCTACCATGGTCTCCTATGCCGCAGTCACCGGAATGATCCCTACTAGGTCCTTGGTATTTATTCTACTAGGACTTCTATCATTATTGCTGTTGAGCTAACCATTCGAGAGCCTGTTTTGGCCAACGTATGAGCCATCTCGTTGCGTTTGATATCCCTGTAGCCAAGTACCCAACATAGGATCACCTTGTGCCGTGTAGTCAATTGTTCTAGGCTAGTCTTGCATAATTACACCATTTTTATTCAACATAGCATTCAGCACCTTGATAACTGCCTGGCGTGTATATGCTGATGTGCTGTGCAGACCTTCTGAACGTAGATACGATTATTGACACCTACCAAATCGCTACGAGCTCTGCTTAAAAGGCACTACATTTGTGCGGCAGTCTATAAGGCTCGTGACACTTGCAGTCTCTGGAGTACACCCCCGCCCTTGTGCCCGCATTCCTCTTTGATCTATCCATAAAGGTAGAAAATCGGATGTTACAACTATCTCCTTTCCATCCCAACCACTTTCGGTAGCCATCATTGCATTTACACCTCGACGATAAGTTAGGAAAGTACTTAGTAGTCTGTTTCTTCCCAGCAATCGTTGCAGTTTATCTTCTGCAGTATATTGGAATTCCGAAACCCTCTCTCCATCCACCGACCTCCTGCTCAAGGACTGACAAGGCTAATAGCCGCTACAATCTTTCAGTAGAAATCTAGCATTAATAAATCCAGTATGGTCGTGGTTAGCAAACGCCCAGTTATTCCCAGACAAGCGGCTCTCTGGAGTTTTGACAGCACTTTCAGGTTACATGACTATGATGGCATGAAGAGGGTCGGTGAAACTATGGCTGTGTACATCTAAGGTACCACCCTGAGTTTTAATACACAGTTACAGCCAAAGATTCTCTTGCACGTGTAAAAAAATCATACTGGGCTTCTTAACACATTCTTCTACATTAGCCTTCCAGATCAGCTTGGAATCGAGTAAGGTTGCCAGATGCTCCTCTCTATTGGCCCTAATGTATTCCTATTAGAAGTAACACGCTAGGCCAAATGTTGATGCAACTGTTTGTAATGAGATTTCGTTTGAAAGATCAACTACATTTTTTGAGGGTTGCTTTAGCTCCTTATTTTTCCAAAGCATTGTATAACAATGAAGACACTGACATTGTATATTTATCCTAATAAGTTCCCTGAGCGGTTCTGATAAATTCGATAAATTTAGAACGAATAAATAATAATTAACCAATTAAACATTTCTAAACATCTTTGTAGCTGTTGATTGTTAGTAGCAGGTCTGCAAGAGCCGCAGATATAAGTATTTCTCTTTTGGTTATTTGCTTTCTAGACTATGACTAGGTAATATCAGATACCATTATTTTGACGCAACAAACCAAGGAGTTTTAAACTGGTTCTTGTAGAATTATTGGTCTTGAATTGAGCTACTGCTTAGTTATTTGATCAATGTTTAAACGTACTTAACAGTTATTCACAATGTAGTTTTGTTTTAATTTTTGATTTTTCAATTCTAGTTTTGTAGGACACAATGGCATTTAGATATTTTAATGCTTCTTGCAAGTCAAATATTTTCCTTTGGTGTATGGATCTGAAAAATTTACAGCTTTAGGTTTCTTGTCTATTTTTGTTTTTGTAAACCTAAATGTTACTATGGACGTTTGACCCACCGCTGATATGAACGAAATTGATAGGATGGATTGCTATATGACTCTAGTTATTAGTGATATGGGTCGCATCATTGTTTGACACGGGAATCTCGAAAAATCATTAAAATATATAAATGTATAAAAAATACTTAGAAATGCATAAAAATCCATATAGTTTCAAAATCTATGAAACCGTTACTATTTTATGTTCATAATTATGATATTGTTGCGACTCTTCTAATCCCAATACAAATAAAGGGTTTTCCAATAAGAGGTGTTATTTTAATTAGCCCCGTATTTCGGTAGATGTCACTTTTGGAGCTGTCATTTTTTGACATTTGACAAGTAGAAAATACGCCATTACTAAAAATGGAACGATACACGATTCAATAACACATTGAAATTATTAAAATTCACTATAAAAATGGTGAAAATGTGGCAGAGACGGTTCGTAAAACTCGAACATTTTTGGGTCGTCTTGAAGCACCTTGTCGGACCGCAATACGGAAATTGGTAGAAAAATTCGAGCTGTCGGGACAAGTTATTGATGTGAAGAATAATTCCGCGCACGTCGCTCAAGAACAGCCGAGAATATTGCTGCTGTAGCCGAAAGTGTTGAAGAAACCCCAAGATTGTCCATTCCTCGTCGTTCTTTGGAATTAGGCATTCCACAAACATCATTACACCGTATTTTGCATAAAGATTTGGATCTTAAGGCTTATGAAGTTCAGTTAACACAAGAACTCAAGCCGGCCGATCATCAACAACGTCGAGTCTTTGCTGATTGGGTCCTTGAAATGCATGAAAATGATCCGGAATTCCATCGAAATCTCATCTTGAGTGATGAGGCCCATTTACACCTCGATGGCTTCGTCAACAAGCAAAATTGTCGTATCTGGGGCTCGGAAAACCCAAGAGTTATTGTTGAAAAGCCTCTCTATCCTCAACGTGTGACTGTTTGGTGCGGTTTATGGTCCCGCGGGGTCATTGGACCTTACTTTTTCGAAAATGAGGCTGGAGCAACAGTTACGGTGAATGGATTGCGCTATCGACAGATGATTAATGAGTTTTTATGGCCGGAATTGGATGGTATTGATCTGGACAACGTTTACTTTCAACAAAACGGCGCTACGTGCCATACAAGCAACGAAACCATTGATCTTTACGGGAAAAGTTTCCGGATCGTGTTATCTCTCGAAGAGGTGATCACAATTAGCCACCGAGATCTTGTGACTTAAAACCTTGCGACTTCTTCCTTTGGGCCGCGTGAAAGAGAAGGTCTACGCCAACAGCCCAGCGTCGATTCAAGACCTCAAAGATGGAATTCGGGGGGCTATCGAGAACATAGGGCAGCCACTTTGCGATTTGGTTATGGAAAATTTCATGAAAAGGATATGGTCCTGTAGGCGTGGTCGTGGTGATCATTTGGCTGATGTTATTTGCCATTATTAACGCCATACCTTCCTCCTTATAATGAAATAAAGATCCGATCATTTATCTGAAAAAATGGTATTTTTCTTTGAATATCAAAATAACACCTCTTATTGGAAAACCCTTTATTTATCTATGTCTTCACATTCATCTAAATAAGTGGTGGAAAAATAAGCCAATCACTTTTATAATTCTTTATTCAGCTTGATCAAAATTAATTATTACATGATCCAGGAGCGTACATAGTTTCTTGATGTCTGGCCCAAAACAGAAAATATACTATACTGGTTATATTCAGCGGCCATGTATACAGGAACAGTAGTAATCCTCGAAAGCGCCTTGTCCATGTAACGTTGGATTTACTTGAATATAAGTATAATATTGTCGCATTCTGATGTGCCACGGCCCATCGCATCATCTGGTTAAAACCCCCTAAAATAACCCACCAAACCAAGAATAACCAGAGAACCAGCTATAATCTATTAAATCTATTCATAACTGCAATATATCTACAAGGCTTTAAATATACAAGCTAAAAGTAAATAAGAAAACGGTTGCCTTACGTGGTATTATCTCTCGTTACAATAATTCTACATGGTTCCAGTATCTCTCCAGAAACACTGGAGTCAGGCTATATTTTCGGCTACGTAACTCAGATCGGGGACATGACACACAACGATTTAGTCCATCCATATCAACAAAAACCAGGTGATCGAATCGGTTATGACTTTTTACGAAAAAAGATTACTTTACTTGTTATTCCTGACCGATAATAGTTTGAAGCTAAAAAAACTAAGTTGGAAAGGCTAATTATTTTTTCTGGTAAAAATAAATAGCCAAGCTTGCTTTTTATTTTTGCCAGAAAAAATAATTAGCCTTTCAAGCTTAATTTCTTTTTAGTTTTTTCTTTTTTTTTTTTGAAGTTAAGTTTTCAAAAGCTTTACAGGAATCGTAACGGGTTTCACGAGATATTTTTCCTATACTCCACTAAATTCCACGATCATAATTTATCCCAGCTTTTTTTTCAAAATACCAGTTATTTTCGGTCTGTGACAAAAACCCAATCCGAAAGCAAATAACGAGTCCAGGAAACACGAACGAGTCGAATAATAGATAAACAAATTTGGAAAATACGACAATGCACAGATCACAACCACAGATGACGAAGGATTGCGCAGGGGGCTGGTGAAGACGCGGGCGCATCGCATTAAAACCAGATCCAGATCCTTAATGCCCCAAGAAGGCGAAACGCGTCGCGACTCAAATAAAATAAATTATTGTAGATTATTTTTATTTTTTGAATATTTTTTGGAAATTGTTTTTAAAAAAGATGATTACCAAAGTGTTCTACCAAGTGCCTAAAAAAACATCAGCTTTATCATACTATAATTCTCCATCTGCAATTGATATGCTTGCAACTTTATCCTAAATCACATTTTGGGTTCCCCAGCAAAGGTGATACGTACCCATAAACTGTACTAAATGCGTTGGAAATCCCGATGATCTCAAACTTTCTTATTAATGTTAAACAAAAGGTTCATTGATGTTCATATTGATCTCCTTATGAACCATAATAACTCGTTACAATGCTCTCCGGATGTCGCTATAAAGCAGTTTATCTTGCATATTGTAAGCATGTGCACGGTATGTATATATTTTCGTTATCAATTTTTTTGATTGTAGATCATTAAAACCAATTCATCACCAGTAATTTCTGTGCTTCACTAGGAGTCTATATATATATATGCCCGTGTCTTTCCAACCATAACAATTACTCGATTCTCTCCCTGCATGGAACAATAAAAATTTTAAAATTATAAATTAATGTGAGTTATTTTTTTTTCTCCTAATTTAAGGTTCAGGAACCTGAAGCATATGTATGTGTGTAAGTGCTGGTACTCATATGCCAGTTCCATAATGACTTTTTTCATTATAACAATAGATGCTATTAGACAGCGTGATCCTAAAGTTTTTAAAGAGTTTGCAAATTTACCACCCGCAAAGACTTCCCATCCGTGACAATGACCCCCGATCCATGAATTTTTTATCTGTACAAAATTGCTAGACACTTGAGACAATAATTATGTTGTAAAACTTGATGAGCTTTAATAGGTGTGCGGTGAAAGTGAAAACAATTGATGGAGATAAAAAATACCACAAGATCTCCGCATGAATTGAAATGTCGACATTTAAATTAGTCGTCGCGTGTCAGAATTATTTATCTAGTGAAAAACTTTAAAAAAATCAATCAAGTTTTGCTTACGAACAAATTGAGGATCAGTTAAGGAATAGATGAAGAAAAGCCAAAGACGTTTTTAAAGTCGTCGCACTAACCATACCCAGATATCTTTGATGTAATGTGAATTTGGTTTATTTTACCGCTAATCTTAGGTGAAATTATTTTCGTTGTCTTTTTGAACAGCAACTAACTTGGAAGAATGAACATTGCGGCAATTGTCACAATTTTTTGTATTTTATCTTTTTGATACTCGTTTGAGGTTTTAATTGCTACAAAAACACGCTGTCTGGTACTGAAGAAATGGGTCAGTAGGACTTATGTACAATAAGTGGAAATGCGTGCTGAGGTAATATTTAGGGCAACGAGAAGTGAAGAACTTATTTTTTTTTTATTCATTTACGTAATTAATCTGGTTTTTATATCTGACTTTTTATGTTTACCCGGCCTATAAAATTTTTTTTTTCATTTTCTTTTCAACGACGCATAGTTATATACAAATTAATAAAAAAAAAAAACAAAAACAATGGAAATAACATGATTCTGATTGATTTACATAAAAGAGGCGTAAATTTATTTAGCTTTTAACTTATGAAAAATCCTAATCAAATAGATGCTGAAATTATCTTATTATTAATCCACCTCTTAATTAAATACACCTAGGTAGGTTTCTAACCACCTGCATAACTGCCAATCTCACGGATTACTAATATCAAACATTTAAAAGGACTTTGGTTAACATATTATTCAGTTATTTCCAATATGAGCTCTAAATTTCCTTTAACAAGTCTCCGGGGCAGTCCAGCTCAAGTAAATTAAGCATCAACGAATATGCATTCGGTAGAAAGCTATTACTAAAAATTTGCGGTGGTCTTTTCTCTCCCCCGTCTTCACGAGCATAGACTTGAGCTACTTTCTGGACCAGTTTCCGCTTCTTTCTATAGTCAAATGATTCAGGAAGAAATTCTGTAATATAGGGTTTTCCAATAAGAGGTGTTATTTTGATATTCAAAGAAAAATGCCATTTTTTGAGATAAGATTAATATGAAGCAGTTTATGCCAATTTTGGCTGTCAAAAAATCGGAAAGAAACTGGGACGTATACAATGTGAAGACCCTAATGAATATTTACAAAAAAAAAACGATGGCATACAGAATATTAAGCGAACAGTTTTGCATAAAAAGAAGAGTAAATGTAATATAAGATTGTTTAGGCCTATACAGGTCTAAGCGAAATAAGGGGAGGTGCCGGGTCGTTAATTGCCAAAACTGAAATACTTTTTGCAATATTTTAAACTTTATTTATCAAAAATAGATTTGCTTTTTATGTACAGTTTGTTCAATATAAATATTACTTGGAAATTTCGAAATAAAATGATAATTCCAAAAATAAGAAAATATGACTAAAACAAATAATAATTATAACAAAAAATGAAAATTTAAATTCTAACAAATGATAATCCAAATTAAAAAAAAAATCAAATAGAAAATACAAAATAATAATGCAAGCAAATAATAATTTAAACGAATAAGCAATATAATAAATCAAAACAAGCAAATAATAATGAATTTCAACAAAACAAAATTAAAAGAAACGCAAAAGAATCCAATAATAAATGCAAAAGATTGTTTTATATTAACCTGAAAAAAATAAAAAACGTTATTAATTTTATACAAGGTTAGTTGTAAATAGGCGTCTCTGTAGCGTATATAAGGATTTTGCCGGAATTCAGGAAAACCTTCCGGTATGGGAAAAGCTGAAAAAATTTTTAATTAAATAGACTTTTTAAGTGAGAATGCCACTGATCTGCTTTTTGGATAAATCACTGGTGAAAAGCGCAGCAATTTATGTATAGGTTCAAATTCGCCCAAAGATTTCCTTGACTATGTCCGATTCAAAGCCGCTGATCCGTCTCAGAAAACTGCTAGAAATGCAATGATTTTCAGCTCGAGCCCCTGCCTTATTTATACCCTGGAAATGTACAGAGTAAATGGGGCTCAGAAAAAAGTTACGTGGCGTTGCATGTATTGGGCTTCAGCTGTTTGGCGGATTACTGTGGCGTATTAGAGCCAGATTCAGGGAGTTTAGATGAGTTTATTTTTATGATAAATTGTTTATAATTAGTTTTGTTTAAATTTGGTAATTTGTGTTTATTTTTATTTTTGGGGTATGTTACTGATTTGGGGAGCCCTAAGGGGCAACAAAAATCGCTTAAATTCATCGTGGGATATTCTTGCTACCTCTTTTTTGGTTTGTTATATTTTTTAATATTTCACTTTAGTTTGTAAGGTTATAATGTTCCGCGTTGGAACAAGATATTTGAGATATATAGATTTGAGACTGGAATGTAACATTTTCAAAATACGCTGAAGCCCAGGCGTTACGAAAGAAAATTGGACCTGGAAAAAGATAAACTAGGCAAGCATATTACTCAACAAAAATAACAGGATGTCAAAAATCATCTGCAAAAACAATTTGGGGATAACTACGAAGCAGTCTTGCCATATATAGATGTTTGAGGAGAAAGGCTCTGCAGAAAACGAAGAATAGGAAAATGGTATACGGTGTAATTGTGTTGAACTAGAAAATGAACATCTAAGGGTTTAACTCTTTCGGTACGGAATAGAGGAATGCAGAAACGTTTTATAGGACAGGAGCAAAAAACTACTCGCATTATTTGTCGGCCCTGTCATGTAACGTAGTTTCTACTTGTCAAATGTCAAAAAATGACAGCTCCAAAAGTGACATATACCGAAATAGCGGGCTAATTAAAATAATACCTCTTATTGGAAAACCCTTTACTTTCAATGATGCAGGTTCAATTCCATATCCAGCAATGGAATACAAGTTGGAAATTATCATACCATGCTACTTATAATAATTTCATGCCTTAGTAAGGTAGTAATCCAATAATCGATCGCTGTCCAGGAATTAATGGCGTGACCCCTAAGGACACTTCTTTTTAAAATGTAACTGCTTTAATAAATGACCTTTCTTTTCTCTTTTTTATATGACTATCAGAACCAGCTTAACACAAGTTCGCTGCATGGATACCTTTAATTAATAAACGGTTAACAATTCATGTGTGTTTTCACTTAGTCCGTGTTAGTATTATTATGTTACACTAAACATAGACCAAATACCAGATAAAATGACATGCAATGCGACATAGAATAAAAATATAAAAAACTAAATTAAATCTAACTAAAAATATTAAATATTATATAGACGTTTAGAGTCGTCAACAACAAAATGCTCAGTCAAATTATTAACAGCAATGCACATTCCATTAATAGGTTCATACATGGCAAAGTTAGACCTTGAGGAGTTGACATGCAATACAGGTAGCATTCTTAAATTTGGCCTATTATCACGGAAACAGATTTTGTCAAGTAACAAGGGGAAATCAACATTCGAGTTTAAGAGTTGGTGAACAAAAGTTGCATCGGCAACCATGCGACGTTTCTCAAGTGAGTGCATGTTCAAAAGCTGCAAACGATACTCATAGGGTGGAAGAATCAAAGAGTTGTTCCAGGGTAGGTGCCTGAAATCAAATTGTAAAAAGTTTCTCTGAACAGACTCGATGCATTCGATGTGTGTACCGTAAAAAGGAGACCAGACCTGGCTAACGTATTCAAGAAGTGGTCTCACAAAGCAAGTGTAGAAACGCAATGATATGGTAGGATTCGAAATCTCTCGGGACCAATCTTTTATAAAACCCAGCATAGAACTACTCTTTGATACCACGTAGTTTATGTGGGAGATAAAATTCCATTTGTGGTCACATTTGACACCCAAGTCATAGACAGGGTCCACACGGCGAATCGAGGAATCCGAGAACTCATAATCATAAATGCTTGGTGTCTGATTCCTATGGAATGTCATAACCTCACATCTGTCGATATTGGGTACTAAATTATTGCTCTCACACCAATTGTAAAATTTTTCAAGGTCACCCTGTACGTGTTCACAATCGTGAACAGATATAATCTGAACGAAAACCTTAATATCGTCTGTATAAATCAAGACCTTACAGTATCTCACAACAGATGCAATGTCGTCAATAGACAGAACAAAGAACAACGGGCCCAAATGACTCCCTTGAGGTACGCCAGACGAATCCTTCAAGACTCTAGAGATGGAATGGCGAAATAAGATTTGGTATGTTCTGTTATCTAAATAAGACTCTGTCCATTTTAAAAATGTTGGGGGAAACCCTTACTTTTCCATTTTAAGGAGTATCACGTAGTGAGATAACGTGTGGAACGCTTCACTAAAGTCTTTATAAATACAATCTGTCTGATAGCCTTTTGCCATCCCGCCATTGGTATCCGCGACAAATTCCAACAAGTTAGTAGTTGTAGACCTGCTCGAAATAAACCCATGTTGGTTTGAAGAGAGCAAATTCTTACAGGAAGTTGATAGTTGACAGTAAATGATAGATTCGAATAATTTGGGCATGAAAGATAATTTTGCAATAGGCCTATAGTTAGAAATTTCATTTTTACTACGTTTTTTGTGGATAGGTATGATAAAAAAGTTTTTCCATAGCTGGGGGAAACAACCACTATCGAGCGATTTTTGGAAAATAATTCTCAGTGGAGCTACCACTGCAAGGCATCATGACTTAAAGAAGTCAGGAGGGATCCCATCAGGACCAGTTGGAGAAGTCATTTGTAAGCCCATTAATATGATCGAGTATATCCTGTTCTGAAATTGAAGGGATAGTGAACGAAACGTTACGTACGATAGTCGTTCATATGACTGAAGTTGCCATTTTGAGGCAGAAAATTTGACGGGGCAAAGACATTGGAAAAAAAAGAAGCAATTATGTCGCAAATTTTAGACGAATCATCACTAGCAGAATCCTTCCATGAGGTAGGAAGTCCGATTAATCAGATATTTGAACAAAAGATGCTCACTCACATTTCATGGAATGACTCTCCGTCTCACTCAAGCTAGAATCTTAAAGTTACGCTCTTAAGGCAAGCTTTGGGTACACTAGAATCATTTTTAGTAGGAGAAAAGAAATTTTTCGAAACTGAGTTTCTTGAAGAAAAAATTTTTTTTTTCCTTAATCTAAGAAATAATGTAGCAAGTGTTATACCATTTTAGAATCCTTATTAAATGCGTCAACTTTTAACGTTACTTGCCAAACTGGCGTAGTACATTTTTTTTTTCAGTACAGTCAATTAAAGTTCAACGAATTATTAATTTTATATTGTTAGTTCGGCAGAATGTGGCATTTTCTTTCAAGCTGGAGCAGTTGGCTTAGAACTTAAAGCAACAAGTTACATAAGCACTATTCGGGATTACATAAGAAAAATAAAATTAAAAAAAAGGAAAGATTTGTAGCAACAGGAGCTAAAAAACCATCACAAGTTGTACATTTTCTCGTAAACAAAAGAAATGCCTATAATTTGAAAAATACATGACTTAGATTTTTTTTATATTTTTCTGGTAACTGTTACGATTTGGTATATCACCCGGTTCTGGCTTGACGACGACTTACGGGACACCCTGTATATCGTTAAACATAAGGAATAAGCGTGACAATTTTAGTGTAGCAAGTCGAGAAAAATCGGCCGAGTAGGGGTTTATTTGGCGCACGTTGTCCAAAACGTTAGATATATATTAAGGCATTATATGCAGAATGTCATGAGTTTAATATATTCTACAACAATGTTCGTGACAACATATGTATATCTGTGAAATATAACCTAAAAAAGGGTGTTTGTGCCACAATTGATTACACGGCGCTTTTATGCTACTTCAAAATTTATGTATCGGTCCAGTCTCATAGTTTGGGATGAGAATAAACCATATGCGCACGCAAGGGGGGGGGGATCCTAGTAGATTAGCCCCCCCCCCATTCAGTCGAGTTTTAAAACTTTCAAACGTGGGTATTTTTTTTAAAACCTTTCTTTGGTGCAGCACAAGGGAGTCGGTCTTGCTTTGTTCAATCTACTTTGTTTTGTCTTGAAAAAGTCTAATTTTGTTTAATGTTAATTTTAAAATTTGTTAATTCTAAATAATCTTTTGTGAAAATGAATAACGAGAAGAGAAAATAAAAAAATTCTACTTTAACAAATTATTTTGTTAAAAATCTAAAAAAAAAGTGATTTAGAAAGAACAGACTGTGTTGATCAGATTGCTCCTGTTCCTGGTACAAATGATAGTGGTTCAGATTTGGTAGGTGGATCTGGATGTGAGCCTCCCATCAGTTTCAGATGTAAATGTTAATGATATAAATAATTTTATTGGAGGAAAGCAATACAACAATGAAAAAAGATTATTTTTGTTAAAAAACGTTTGGCAACCTGACGACAAATTTGTATTCCCACTTAGTGGAAAACGTAATTTGAAGTTTCAATAGAGCTGCTTACGCAGGTGGAAATGGTTATTATACTCAAATCGTTTTGATGATGCTGTTTTGCAAGTTTTGTGTATTATATTTTGCGAATTATGGTGGTGTCGGACATCAGCCGGTAGGAAAACTTGCCAAAACTGCATTCTCGAATAGGAAAGATGCTATAGAAAATTTCAAGAAACATCATGAAACTGATGTTCTTCACGAGCATAGAATGGAACCTGCAGTGTTGGCATTGGACTCCGCTCTATAAAAAAAGCAAATAGTACAAAATCGGAGTAGATTAAACTATATTTTTTTGCGGTCGTCAGGGTTTGTTTTAAGATGATATTGAGACTCCGGTACTTTAACATTTGATAATCCAATTACGGAAAGTTTCGAGCAGTTTTACGTTTTAGAGTCAATTGTGGAGATGAAATACTTAAAAATCATCAATCGTTCTCAGGAGGAAAAAAATCAACTTATTTGAGTCCAAGAATTCAAAACGAAATTATAAGTGCATGCAATATAATAGTTGTTCGTTCAATTGTTACCAAAATGAATAGTGCGAAATCATTTTCGATTTTGGCTGAAGAGACTGGTTATATAGCTGGTATTGAGCAATTTTCATTATGTAGATGCCGATTCGTATAACATCAGAGAAGATTCTCTACAGTTTGTAACTATTGGTGATGTGACTGGTATTAGGGACTTGAAAATGTTTTAATGCAAACTATGTGTAATTTGGAAATATATTCAAAATTCATGATTGGACAGAGCTATGATGGAGCTTTAGCAATGAGTAGATGATTTCATGGGGCACAAAATATGTAAGCGATAGAAATAAACTAGCTTTATATGTACCCTGTGCATCTAATAGTTTAATCCTCGCTATTTCTGATGCTTATGAAATTTTATTTATACGAAATTATATAGCATCACTCGGAAGTGTTTACAATTTCTTTAATATCCTAAAGCGCCAGGCCATGCTAAAAAATTGTATAGATGAAATGGCACCTGAATAAACAGCAACGCGACTAAAACAAATATGTCCCATCCGATGGATTCAACTTCACGAGCCTGTCCTAGTATTTCTGGAGCTTCAAAAAGCTAATGGAAATTATTTCTGATTGGGACGACAAAACAACTTCTTCTTCTACAATTCAACTTCTATCTATTATAAGGAGTACAGAATTTCAAGAACCCTTCATGTTCCTGCCAAGGTTTTTGCTATTACCCTGCCGCCAAGTAGATTACTACATGATAGCCAACTGTCTGTTCTTCATAGGTAAGCATGTTTCCCCACCCCACCTTACCCCTCCTTTTTTTCATCCTACCATATTTACCCATGGTGACTTTTGGCCCCCATGGTGACTTTTGGCCCACCCTGTACAAACAATAAATCTGGATCTGGCCGCTGCAATCGGACTGGCAGAAAATGTTGAAGAGATGCTAGATGAAACGCGACGCCAATTAGGAAAGCAATTTAATACAACTTTCAGTGACGTCAAGATAATATGTAACGAGCTTAATGTAGAAATACGAATTCCTCGTCTAATCGGAAGAGAAGCTCATCGCTGCAACATTGCAGTTAAAAATCCTGCAGAATATTATCGTATTGCCATCTTCATTCCTTTTCTAGATTCTACAAAGATGCAAATTCATGATCGGTTTCTGAAACATAAAAATATATTGCAAAGTTTTATGTGTATTTTGCCAAATGAACAAAACTTTTCGTCAGAGCACGAAAATTGTGCAAAAATTCTTTTAGAAAAATATAAAAGTATTACGAACTGTAGCATAGTTGAGGGCATTGGTGAGCTGAACCTATGGTGGCGCCATATTTTAAATTCTTCGACTACACCAAAAAATATTGTCAATGCATTTTTAGTATGCGACGAATCAATTTTTTCAACTGTTCGAAAATTATTTTAAATATTTTCTACACTACCGGTTACAACATCAAGCAGTGAACAATCTTTTTCAACATTGAGACGACTTAAAACATATTTACGCAATACAACGGGCGAAGATAGACTAAATGGATTAACGTGACTTAATATCTACTCATGGTAAATTCGCGAGTCTGCAGATGCAGTTCTAGATGAACTAGCAAAAAGTTCACGTAAATTAGAGTAGAACTTCAGTTTTAATTTATATAGAGAGTTTTGCTATGGAAATTCATAGCGAAATAAGTCAATCTGAAATTGACATAGTTTGCTGCTAAGTCTGCAGCTCGAGAATTGAGTTGAAAAAATTCTTTATGCAAACGAAAAATTTTTAAAAAAAAATTTCATTGCAAAAGGAGGGCGTTTCATATAAGCAGGAACCGTATAATCGTCAGTACGGCTTGGTTCCTGCCTGCCAAAGCAAACAGCCAAGCTAACCTCTTACATAGACTTAAAATAAATTTTAAGCGTGAATAATATGAGGCGAAATACTACGTATTTACTTGAATGCCTAGCAAGATTTAGCCCTATGCGGGACTCAGTTTGAGTCAATTTCAGATTGACTTATTTCGCTATGAATTTTCATAGCAAAACTCTCTATGAAATGCTAGTCCCGCACAGGACTAAATCTTGCTAGGTATTGAAGTAAATACGTGGTATTTCGCCTCATATAATTCACACTTAAAATTTATTTTAAGTCTATATATGAGGTTAGCTTGGCTGTTTGCTTTGGCGTATACGGCAGGCTGGAACCAAGCCGTACTGACGATTATACGGTTCCTGCTTATATGAAACGCCCTCTTTTTGCAATGAAATTTCTTTTTTAAATATTTTTCGTTTGCATAAAGAGATTTTCCAACTTAATTTATATAGCAAACTTTTTCAGGAAAATGGTCCTTTCACAGAATCTGCCAATTTTATTCTATATATATATAAATATATAATTTTATATATTAAGTTTACTCATACATATATAATAATTTTTAATTAATTTTTCTTGGTGAATTATTACGTGAAAAAACCCTTTTGCAAAATATGTTTTTGGAACGGACCCCCCCCCCCCCCCCCCTCCTCTCAAGAAATCTGTATTGATCGTGCCCTCAATTGTAAATTTTTTAGCATTTAAACCGAAAATAAATTTGAATAATATCTGAGAGTTTAAGGGTAATATTTATGAAAGAATCATCATTGCATTACGAAATGGTAATACTTGACGAGGTTTCGAATTTAAATTTACGAATTTCACAATTTCATATCTCGGCTACAAACCAGATATTTCCCCTGCAATCTTCAATTGTTCTAAACAAATTCTTTCACGTGAAGAAAATTATTTTAAAAATTTCTAACAACAAAAGAAGCAAAACAAAACACGCAATGTGATGTCTGCATTTTAAACGCCATGATGACGTAAATTATGTTGGTAAATGCAATAACTATGGATGTACCTCAATTCAAAGCAAGTTCAATGCCATCGAGTGCAGCACGGTATTGATTGCGTTGTCGTGAGATCTTTTCTTAATAATAGACTGCCGTTTCTTTCGTTCGCATCGGTAAACACACGGCACAGGTAATGATAACTTTCTTCATTAATCTCGGAAATTTTCTCAGTTTGTTATTTTATCAAACTGTCAATTATCTTCAGTTGACCGTTTTACTTTCTTCAAATGAAGGATGTGGAAGCTTGCTGATATGACATCGAAGTACATAATAGAAAACATATGTGTACAGTGCATATGGATTTGTTTACAATTGCAATGAAATGAAATGAAAACTGTAATTAGAAATTAAGAGTAAAACAATTAATTATATGTAGGTAGGTATATGTAATTGATAAGAAGAAATTTGTTAAACCATGTAAATTTAATACATACATAGTTAGAGTTTCTTAAATTTAAGAGGCAAGACTGAAACAAGTGATCGTACAAAAAATAATTAAGGCTGAGCGTGGAACAGATCTAACGATTTTGAAGATACAATATAATAAAGAAATAACTTGGAACTAAACTAAGGCTAAGAATCATCAAAGGGCAGTCGTGAATTCTACTAGTAATAAGCTCGTTGTTTAAATTTATTATAGCAATGGTGAGGAAGCTGAGGCAGGTTGCCTGAGGCTCCGAAATAAGGGGACACCAAAATTTGGAAAAAAGTACAGGATTATCGCATATTTTGATGAATTAAAAATTTTTGCCCACAAATCATCGTCTAGCTGTTAATTCTAATAAAAATCCAGGTATCTCAACTTTCATAACTGTCTGTATGGTTCCAATTTCAAATAGCCATAGTAGGCTTGTGTATTCACAGGCATCGAGCGTTGCATCGTATGCCTTTGCAACACCAGTAATAAAGACTTGGCTTGGTAAAGTGCTATAAATAAAAAAATTAGTCCAACTCTCAATTTCCCACTTGATGTTTCAGTGATAAAGTTTTAAATCTGATCAGCTCATTGCCAGCCTATATATATGCCCCCCCCCACCAAAATCCAACAAGAGTTCTGGCTTACCGCGTTCGCCAGCAAATAATTGCTCAAGTGAAAAAGGCCAAGACTTGTCAAGGGGTGTGTAGGCGTTAGCCTCGCAATCACTGGGACCTGAAAGATCTATTATGAGTCCGCGTTGCATTTACCCCCTTTCTTGGTCCAGACTGTTAATGAAGTCTAGAACCATTCTGGGATTGCCGTTCCACACGTAGTTTGGTGGAGGAAAAGCATGTTCGAGGTGGAGTAGTCTCCGCCTGGCCAATGCTTCGCAGATGCAGAGCAAGTCCTCCGAGGTTTCGTGAACACCCTGATAGAAACGGCAGGATGAAGTCTCAGCTAGGCCCAGCTTATTTAGGTGAAACCTCAAGGGGCAATGGCCTGAGAAGAGCTCCGTAATCATTTTGAGTTCTGTTTTTTTCTAAGGAGTAGGAGTTCTTTTGTTTTTTCGCCAAAAGTGTAGATAAACTTTTTTGTCTGACGAAGTCCATGTAGCCTTTCCCAATATAGGGATTTTTGTTTATTCTCCCAGTTATTTAGGGCAGCTCTGAAGTAACACATTGAAGTGCCACAAAATGGCTCTGGTTCGACAAAGTCAGTTTCCGCTCATCTTTTGGCTAGGCCATCAGAAAATTCATTTCCTCGCTTCTCCATAATACTGGACAGCACTGCGGAGTCCTGATATAACAACCAATCATCCCAGGTCCGTCGTACTGTAAGGATCATCTGTTTCAGTTCATATGTCGTTTATTGATTCCATCGACACTAAAAACAAGGTTGCAGAAGATATCATGAAAATGATAATAAAGAACACACCTTGCACATCAATAACTTCCGAGGCCATAGCTATGACAATAGTACTGCGATAAAGGGCGATCACAATGGAGTGCCTTCATATATTGACAGCTAAAATCAACTACATCACTTTCTTCGGGACCCACTAGTTAATCTATATGTTGGAGATGCAGAAACCTGTCGGGAGCTTTACGTGTACACCTAGCTATTAAGCCTTAATCTCACGGCAGTCTTAATGTACGGATTAGCAGACAAGCGGCAATCAGCACCCTCATGAGTCAGAGTATATTATATTCTGTCTCAAGAGCACCATTGTATGTCAATACATGCATGACATTGGGCTTACTGGTCGAAGGGAGACCTATCTAATATCTCTGCTTATCTCTGGGTCCACCTGGTTGACTTAGCACAGCTCCACGCCGAAAGTCAATCCTCTAAGCATACATTAATAAGCAACCATCTTTCATCCATCCTCTCACGCAGTATGCACTTATATAAAAGAACATAATCTTCTGTTCAAATAAGAATGTCCGCTTAAGTCAGGCAGAGCCAGACAATCTCTCTCTGCCCGCATACCGGCTACCACAGCCACTATGATGCTCCCAAAAGGGGGCCTTCTCCATGTTGGGCGAATAGCATTACTACAGCAGCATTATTCGGCTATTCGGCTACCCAATTCGTAGCCCACGACCATAAGGTTATGAGTACTCATAGTGGTATCTTTACATGTAGATATGCTTGAAGTAATGGGACTGGTTACTCCATTTGGACCTAAGATCTTATCCGCAACGTCTAAAAGGATTGTATATATCCTACACAAGAAAATCACAATCTAAATAGGCGTTCTCAGTGGGGACCACGAGAAGGTTAAGATATGCCCATATTCAAGAAGAAGCTAGAGATTAATGGCAGTCATCTTATAGCTGACCATACATAATAAACAATATAAGCACTACTAACATATATACCTGATTTCCATTATATATTCGTCAACAACAACATTCCTCGCCCCCTGCCCAAGAGGCTGTAGTTTTATTATTCTGACTATCAAGTGTACTTTAATTCTTTGTATAATGGACAGTAACGCACATAACAATTACACTCTACTACGGCACCCACAAAGTCAAAAATCTTATATTTTATTTTGCAAAGTTTCTTCCTTGCATTGTCAACACACAACTTCTTTGTATGATGGCGTGCTTGCCATTCATATCCTACTATATTGTCCACACTGTTAAATACAATGCGATCTTTAATTTAAGCCATTCTAATCAAAATAGCGAATTTCGTCCATCAAGTATGCATGCTTTCTCTTATACAGCTTTCACTTTGGGCAGCCCTGCTTTTCACACTCTTTATTTTCGCCGTCTAAAGTAGATGCAATTATATGTACGATCCGTGTCCATCAGCGTTGCCAAAATGCCTTGCATTTGCCTATATTTAATTTTTGTTGTTCAGTTCCGTTCCGCCATTTTTGGTCTTCACTGTAAAATTTATGTTTAATTCGGTGAAGGTTTTCGGTATGTTTTGGTCTTGGGGCATTGACGCGGGAAAAATCGTTAGATACCCAAAGGGGCACGAAATAAATTTTACTAAGAAACTTTTTATCACTGATTTTTTTTAATTATTAAATTTTTTATGTTCATGTTGCAAACTATGTAAATAAATAATTTTGGGTATAAGAAAATAAAAGGGATTATAATTCGGTACAGGCAAAACCCTCGAGAAATGCTTTCCAAAACATCAAACAGACTCCCTAACTACCACATTTGAGGCCCAACTTTGTCCTAATATTCTAAAATATTTGCAGTAATCTTATGCAACACTGACAAAAGTTTGATTCGAATAACTCCTGCGCCCTTCATACAGGAAAATTGTCTTTTGATAATATTAAACTTTATTTCTTATCTTCCCAACCGGAGTCAAATTTTTATATCTTTCCTAACAAAATCATTAAAAAAAATTATTTTAACTAAATGACAACGATTCCCCAAACAAAAACTCTAAACTGATTAATAATTGCATTTGCAAATGTACCGTGGTCAGATAAATTCGAATCAATCTGCTCACAGATTCGGACTACAGCCGCACATACACTATTTCAACTATTACTTAGCTTCGAATTATTGGACGTATAATTGTAAGGTTGCTTTTTAATCAAAACTATTTATTATTTTGTAAAGTAATGTTTATAGTAAATGTAGCCTTTGGGAAGGTGAGGTGCCAAGCTTAAAATATTTTCATGTTTGGATAGTAGTTTAGGCTTTATGGCATATATAAAATCAATGTCTAGTCATTTTTCCTTAAATGTATCAATAAAAACATTTTAGAGAATTGGACTAGGACGCACACATATAAATTTCTGTTTCATGGCTTGGGAAGTACTTCTGAAGGGTTTTGCTACAGCTGTTCAAGTTTTACGGCGCTTATGTGTCAATGTGTTAAAAATGACTATGTGATATATGCTCACTTTCATCTCTTTTATTATTACTTCGTTGTTCGGGACACTTGCTCGACTTTTCGTTTTCTTTCCTTGTTCAACTCACCGTTGGGATTTTTTGATGAACACAACTGACTCCAAATTGAAGTGTCTGGTTGAAAAAGTTGGAGCGCAAGGAAAAATTTCGGATATATTGGAGTAGTTTTCAGGAAGAAACTAGAACGTACATACCAGGACTAATGCCGACTCACTGAAAATGGCAAGGCCCTTACAGATTCTGCGATTTATTCAAGAGTTCAGTCTGTCTGATTCAGTCCCAATTATCGTCGTTATGCTACAAATCTTCCTTTCTGTGGCCATCAGCGTTGCGACTTGCGAAAGTACTTTCTCCGAATTGAAACTTATAAAGAATTATCCACGATCTACAATCGGGCGATTTTGTCCATTGAACGAGATCTGACTGACTCAATTGTCTGCAAAAGTATCATCACTGACTTTGCTAGTCAGAAACTAGTAGAATGCTTTTGTAAACATTCGCTAATTTATTCTTTTAGCTTAGCCTGTTTTAAAAAAACAAATTTTAGTTACTTAAAACTCTTCACGTCAGCTCCTATGTTGAAACTTTTATGGGAGATACGATAAGATTTGGGGCACCATTTTCACGGTCCACCTTAGGCCCGAAAAAATCTTGTTACGCCACTGGTTTGAAGTCTGCTGTCTTATATCAATCAATTGCAAGTTTTAGTATTCGTCGCCTGAATGTTGGTTTGCACCATCCATCAAATTTGATATTCTGAGTTAAGTACGGTTTTTGAGATTATTACTGAAGTTTAATTAAATGTTTTAATCAGCTTTTTTCTATGTAATAAATGTATCGAGATAAACCATGTCATGTTTGCTCCATATCATAATTTCGCTACAAAAGTTAGTACTGGTTTACCCCAAACCAAATTTATTTATACATGGCGCATGAAATACATTAAATAATTTAAAATATTTTTTTTAAAAATATTGTTTTGATAAACGTGATTGGTCCATGTAAATCAAAATCAATATTGCCAGAATCTTGGTTTGCTCCATGTAGTTGAATTCTTCTATTTAAAAAAAAAAAGCCTTTTAAGGTGTATTATAAAATGTCTGCAGCACAGGGACAATTTATTTCGGATTTAATTTTAATGACAACTGGCAGAAATAAACTTGGGACACTGAACAATTTATGAATAAGGGTACGTGTAGAATCAGGCTAGGCAAAGCGAGCCTAGGCAGTTGAAAAAGGCGAGGTGAAAATTCATCTCGAGGTATAGTGTTCCCAACAAGGCGTTCAGTTTCTTGGTAAATCGCGAAATGAGAGCATAAATTATGTCATTAGATTCTGAAGAAGATGTTTGTCATGTAGTGCAACTATATTGCATTTTTCATATAAGTGTACTTTCCGTTGTTTTATTTGCCACCCGATAAATACGAAACATCTGCAATTTTGCAAATTTCATCATCTATATGAAGAATTACGGACTGATCCTGATAGATCCTTCCAATATTTGAGAATGAGTATACAAACCTTCGATTATATTAAGTAAAGTTTTCAATATAAACTCAAACAAACTGCCAAAATTTCCATTCTAAGGATATGAAATTAATCATTTTCTGTTTGTCCAGCTCTTTCTGAAGTTTTGCTTGTGTATGGGGTCACAATAACAAGCGATTCGAATTTGAGGAATTCTATCATCCACAAGATTTGGAAACTGCTTCTCATAGATTCTTCCAGTATATTACAATGAGTAAAAAACCCTTCAGTTATATCAAAGAAAATCCTATAAGAATATGCCAGTTTCAAAGTTAGCGCGCTGCACCTCTCAGAATAATGACAATATTCATTCTCGTACGAGATACGTCGAGGTGTCTGGCCATATCGCGCGTTGCCATAGCGTTGTTGTGAACACTCTCATAGTATAGTATACAATCATTTTATTTCTTCAAATCTTGATATATCCTCGCCTCGTCTCACCGCGTTGCACACGTACCCTAATGAAAGCAACAAGAAAAACCATTTTTTTTTTATTTTGTTATCAAATAATTTTGATTGAACTATTATTCATAGCCGACATGATATAATTACTACGTGCAATAAAATCAGTTTTTTATGGGCAGTATCAAACGTATCGGATGCTCCTTTATACTGCCTCTTAAAAATGTATATATTAGCTGATTGTTTTTTTTTTGTTTTGTTTTACAATTTCTGTCAATATTAGACCAATATTTGGCGGTTAATCTTAGTTTTGGACAATTTGGAGGATTCACTTCCTTGGGTACTAGCAGTTGCTAAATCCGGCCAAAACAAAGGTGATGCATCATGCTTTCTAAAGAATGAAAGAAAGCGCTTCTATAGACACTGGTTGAAGCCTGTGGTATTTTCTGAATATGGAAACTTCGTAGGCCTTCTCTTCTTTTAATTCGATGGACCGTAGCATATGATGTTCCAGCCTTATCAGTCGTACCTCTCAGGGCGTGTTGGCATTTCGTTTAAAGTTATTTACCACTTCTTTGGCAAATTTTTGGTCTATCGAACCTGATTTCCTTCCTGACCCGGACTTTCTCTGGACTTTATAAGATTCTCGAAATTTACTGAGAACATTTTGAATTTTCTCTTCGGAGTTCTCAACTTTTTAGGTAAGCCTTTTTAAACATCTTCGGATTTTCCATGTGAGCGGCAAGAGTTAATTTGCAGCGTTATTCTTGGCTAACTTTGATTTTTATTATAAGAATTTCGCATTTAATGGCGTGCAATTATAAGTGCACACCTTTTTTATAATGCAGTTTTACCAGTGACCCCTAATTGTGTTTACTTGGTGATGAAGAATGGAAGCGGGAATAGGTGGTTTGTTCTTTTCTGAAATAGTCCTTATTTTCAAACAATGTACCGATTAAAATCAACCAAGCTGGATTTAAAGATAAGGCGAAAGATATAAAATCTCTCTTAGTCTATTTTTCAGATGTAAATAGAAATTATTATCAAACAGTTTTAATGTTCAAATAACGAGTGTTATTGAGTTATTTGTTCAAGTAGGCATTTTTGTGAATCTCCGGTACAAATGAAAAGAAAAAAAGGGATTTTTTTTATTTATTTTATCACAGAATTATTTTATTTGGGGCGGCAAAATTTCAATGGAGCATTTTGTTTGCATTCTCCTATTTTCATTTATTTCTTTTTCGAGTCACTCAATTCTGTAGTTTGAGTTGAACCAAGACTTGAGACTTTGTCGCCCAAAATCAAATGATTGTGTTGTGTGATAGAATAAATAAAAAATTTCTTTTCTTTTTGCGTTTCGTTTGTACCGGAGAATACCAATAAGGTCTACTTGAACAAATATAAACTTTACCCGGTAAAAAAATCATAAAATCATATTCATTCCGAATAAAGAAATTTATTTTTGTTTAGAAAAACTAGAAAATATTCAATAGTTGCTCATAACTAAGTTTTAACTCGATGGTAAAACTCCGCTCACATCGGCCCAGCTGAGAGGAATACCCAGAGCTGCTTGCAGCTACTTGTGTAAATTTGGGCAGAAGTCTTTGTCTTGTCTTATCTTGTTTTGGAACATATTATTTATTAGTTTTGTTTCAGCCTGTAAGGTGGAAATGTCTACATTGAAAACGTTTTATAATTTTCTACAAATGCCTCTCCATATTTCAGGTACAAGATCACAAAATCTTATGACGTATAATTAGGTGGAAAAAAAGACATAAGTAACATTAAAATTAAAGCAAAAATAAGATAATAATAAAAATAAATGTAATAATAAATAAATGAATAAATAGAAAAACAAAACAAAAAAAGGAATTGCAAAGATGAAAAACAAAAAGGGAACTTAGAGATAAAGAGCCAAAGAAAAGAACAAAAATAAAAAATAAGTAAATAAATAAAAATACAACAAATTAAAAGAAAAGAGGAGACAAAAATGATAAATTAAGAATTAATTAAAACAATGCAATAAAACTTTTAAGATCTGAGCATAAATACCAATCACAATATAATAACTAGTTAAGGTAATCTTTGACTAGCATAGCAAAGGTCAGGCCGGAACCTGTGCGCTGAATTAAATTTGGAAGAGAGTTCCATTTTAGGGCAGCTTGGACGAAGTAAGAGCGCTCACCGTACCCAGATGTACATCTCGGGACAAGAAGTTGAATACCTCTAGCAAGAGCAGATACGCGAGCGCTCCGAGGAAATTTATAAATATAACATATGACGTCGTTAAAGGCCACAGTAACTCTTCTTTGACAAATTGAGTCTAGTCTGCTAAAACTAAGGCTCCCATAGTTAAAATGGAGGAGAATAAGAGTCATCGCCAATTTCATGCAAAAATCCACAGACAGGCAACTGGAGGAAATAGAAAGTTGACGAAGATTGCCATAAATCTTCCCCATCAAAGCTCTGATGTAGTCGCAACAACTAAATTTCGAATTGAGTTGAATGCCCAAATTCTTAACTGCCTCAACATATCCAAGCGTGGCATTATTCAGCCGAACTGAAGGCATATCAGATATAAGGAAAACGGTTCTATATACAGGCAGACATAAGACTTTTTTGAGTTAATGGCAAGCTCATTACCCATTGCCCATTCGTGCACGTTCTGTAAGTCATCACTGATTCGAGCAATAGAGTCCCCGACCAGGCCTATGGGTCTGCTAAGGTACAATTGAACGTCATCGGCATACAAATGCACAGAAGCGCTATTCAAAATAGAGCGGAGGTCGTTTATATAGAGGGAGAAGAAAATAGGGCCTAGAACCGAACCTTGAAGTATACCAGTGTAAAAGAACAATGGAGCGGAGATAGAATTCTGCACTTTTACAACTTGCGCACGATTCGAAAGGAAAGCAGAAGTTGTCAAGAGCCTTATGAAAATCAGATGGCGAAATCCTGATTGCCAGCCTGACAATATATTCTCTGCCTCCACATACTCCATGATTTGCGTGTACATATTTTTTTTTGAGTGATTTAGCAATAAAATTGAATACACTAATAGGGCGGATATCACTAGGTAGGGAGGGATGAGATTTCTTTGGAATGGGAACAACTATTGCTTGCATCCATTGAGAGTGAAATTGCGAAGTGGTAAGACACAAATTATAAATATGCGTTAAGGGACATGACAAGTAGATCGCTAGTAGCTTTACGAACTTGGGTGGTAAAGCATCCGGTACAATAGAACTAGACTTAATGGAATACAGTGTCAAAAGAACCTCGGGGCCATCCACACAATGAAAGGAGAAACCCTCATGAGAGAAATATTGTTGTAAACAGGCGTAGTTGCTGCCACAGAGCTAGAAGCAAAGTAGTTGCTTAGGTCATGAGGATTGAAATTTGCAACTGGTATGTCCTTCTAATGAATACCGAGACTACTTACATTATTCCATAAGTTAGTGATAATGTTATCCATCACTTGGTTCTATATATGTATCTTCCAGTATTCGGGTGGTTTGGCCTTCTATCTGATGAACAGTCTACTAAATTACTTTTACCTAGAGTGAACTTTTTCCTAAAGTCGGTTGCTCTCTCTAGTTGCATTCTCCTTTTCGAGACTCGAGTGGGTTCTAGACAAATTTAATGTTTTTCTATGTATTATTGAAGTTTTTAATTATGCAGAAAATAATTCTTCTTTATGAAGATATTGAGCTTTATTTCTAAATCCGTTGCGATTAGAATCGAAAAAGCTTAAAACAGCTTTTTTTCCGGAAAATTAAACAAAGTTTTACGAAATTTTCAAAATTTCATTTATAACAAAGGTTATCAATTTAAATGTCCGTACAAACTGTCAAAATAGCTCTGCATGATTTCTCCTACGAATCACGCCTTTGTTAAAATTCAGTGGAATTACAGCGATCTCAGAATATTTTTGTTTTGAATTTTAAAAAGATTTTAATAGGTTTTATTGAAGAAAAGAACTCGCTAAAGCCTTTTCGACTCCGATTCGAACGGATTTAATTTAATTAGGCTTAAGATTGTACGAATTAACGAATGTTTTTTTTGGGTATTTTCATAAATTCTTGGGGAGTCAGTCCGCATACTGGAGGGGGCCCATCCTGCCCATCCACCTAGTTACGCCGCTGGTAGGGCACCATTTCTAGGCAAACAAACGCTGAGAGCTTTCCAAAAGCAATAATGGAATTAATAACTTAACAGAACTCTTTAAATGAACAAAAAAATTTTCTGCTTCTATTTTTTGTTAACCGGGAGGGTCGCCTTAGTTAAATGCATTCAAGATATGACTGATTTTCAGCCGACGAAAGCATTCCCCTTTTTTTCTTGAAAATTCTCAACAGTCGTTGGAAGCTCAGTTCTTATATTTGGCACTTCGGAAGAGCAGTTTTGAAAAGCTGACTTTACCTTGTTGTTGTTAGCATAAAGCTCATTTCAGATGAATCATTATTGAACCTCAAAGTGTAATGACAGAAATTGTTTTTTCAACACAGGAAGCTGTGAAGTACCACAATATGAGTAACACAGACTTTGTTGGTTTAATAATGTTTCGATTGTCGGAATTCTTGCAAAGTATTTTAGTCTATCATTAAAATCTGATGGGTAAGCACGTATGCATACAAATTCTCTGCAAATAATCCTTCTCCGATGATTATTTTTGTTAGCACGGCTGAAATTATCACCGAATAGATTTTAGAACTCAGCATTATGGTAAAGTGTACACTGAATGAATTGCATAACGAATAAAAGAATTTGGATAGTGGCAATCTAATAAGCAATCATCAGTTTCACTTAAATATGAATGCAGAATAGTACCGACATTTTCGTTAACTTAATCAACTGCTCGACATATCTCCACAAAATCAACTCTCTTAGTTAGATTAAATTTTGATGTATCTGCTTCTTCGAGAAGAGATTGGACTTAAATATTAGTGAGTCACTTTGAAAACAAAAGTGGTACGAATAATAAAGCGATATTCTAAAACCGCATGTAAAAATATCCAGGATGAAAGATACGTAACCAACGAATATGAGTAGCTTAGCAACAAGAAACAGTATTTATTCAGAATACTTAACAAGACTTATATAAATGATACGAAAAATATCAATAACATGAATATTGAGTCGTGACGAGTTAATGTTTAAGCACCATCTGAAAGCGAAAAAATAATCGCGCTAAGTACTTTGAAAATGCATAGATGCATGGTATTAAATATTACAAGAAATTAAAAAAAAAAGTCGAATATAAGAAATTAACATAGCTGAGAAGGAATTTGTTTACATGAATATCCAAAACTTTCAGTACGTGAAATGGTTTTGTTATATCGATGGATTAAATTTCGAATCTAATACCACAGAAGAAAGCAGCAGTTCTCGTACTGAAATGAGAATAAGTTTTCAGCTCAACTTGTCTCGGCATATGTTACCAAAACACGAAGCTTCAACTCTATTTTAATAGCAGGACTGCTATAATGATCGTGAGTTGTCGAAATTTACAAAATTCATGAAAACGTTTAAGACAGTCATACCAAGAAAAGATTGACGTAGAAATCCATAGAATAAAATTAAATTTGTCTGACATTTTGACGTTATAAAAATTATTGTTTACTGAAATCCGCAAGAAACACATCGTAAAAAGATCTTAGGAGGAACTTTTTGAAAGAAAACTTGTTTCTAGAGGGATCATGAAAGGACTTAACACGGTCACTCGATGCGATTGTAAGCTGCCTTTCACATTATTTCAGAAATTTAAGGAACTTCAAGCAATAGAATTGTAATGTACTAAGTTCTTATGATCCTTTATATTTTATCAGCACACTGCCAAAAACCTCGCCGGGCTTAGTCCAAATCAGACGTAGTTTTTCAAAATCATCACAAAGTTAACAGTTCAAAAAAATAATTCGTCTTCTTCTTCTCTTCATTTCAGAGTCGGAACTGTGGGCTCCAATAAATGGGAGCTGTCGTTTCTTCTCTCCTGGCTTGACTTTACGGGATATAAGACCCAATTCGGTGTTAGAGTTAAGGAATTCAACTGAACTTTATAATTACTATTGTACCTACAAGATTTAACGAAAAACGAGCACTGAAGACTGATAGAAACATATATTCTAGTGACTGCAAAACTAATGATACATGGAGAAGATCACTGGGGAAAATTGAGTCTCAGGGGAAAAAATTATCTGGTCCAATAGCCGAAGGGAATGGATTAAATAAAAATGTCCGATGATAATTTTTTTAATCATCTAATATACAAAGTCACATGTCGCTAACATTGTGTTCAAATTTAGAACTAGGTTTCTCTTTGGTAACAATTCAGACACATTGTTACAAGATTTTTTAAGAAAATGTAACATTTTTGCGATTTGGGTACCTACAAAAGTATCACCATAAATTCCGTCACCAGTTCGCAAAAATTTGTTTAAAATTTTCTATTTGCTAGCTAGCGCTTACTTTTGAATAAATATCTACCAGAAAGTTCATCTTGAACTTGTCTTAAACTCAACCATATCCATTAGAGTTTACCAACAACTTTTGTGCAGAAATTAGTATTTCTTAGAAAGAAGGAACTTTTCTAAATGGCTAATTATATGTTTCAATTTAAATTACGCAGAGTACCTGGCAATTAACTGTCTTAAGCATTTTCTGTTAACCTTGTTCTGTTGAAGTCGACCTTTTTCAAGTAGATCCGATCCTGTAATCTTAATAAGAAAGACACTGCTGAGCTGTAGACCGGTTAATCAAAAAATTGCACAAAAAGAAAGGGAAACAGACTTGCGCAGTAGCGCAATAAAAGAGATTTCTCTGTTCGGCCACTTATGTTTCAGGTAATCGTTTCCATTTCTGTGACAGCTGAAATTGAGTTGAACTCTCTTTGCGGGAAGGTATGGTAGGTAACATGTGCTCAACTTAAAATTACTCTTACAACAGCTAAATATAGAAGACACACTACAGATGCCCCGCTATAAAAAGCGAAAGAATACGTCGACCTGCAAAGACGGTGAAATGGCTGGGTAAATAACTCTTTTGGTTCATATCAGTTTATGCCTTATACTCCCTCAGTTCGGATCGGTGACGGCGTGATTATAATTAAATCTAGTTTCCAGTGCAGTTCTATATCAGCGCGCAAGCGTTGTGAACTTGGTGAAGAAAGTTATATTATGGCCAGTCCATCAAGATGTGGATAACGTAGTTTCTATATAACTAGTCGAGTTCTGTGGAAAATGTGTGGTTTAATTGAACAAGTAGAAAATTGGATAAAATTTGTGATTCTAGTGGTTTTGATAGTTGGTGATCAGCTGATATGCTCAGGGTATCCAAGCAATAAACAGGAGCATGATCTTTTGATCCTGGACGCCTTGTCTCGAAGACAAACCTCCAGCTACTATGCTTCCTCAACATCCGTAATGGATATGTTAGGACGAAGTATTGCTAGATATTATTATCATTTTTTGATAAATATTTTATTAATTTTTTTATTATTATTTTTAACGTAAGATGTCTAATTTCAAGGAATTTACCGAATTTTTTGTGTGTTTTTCAGTGATACCACAATCATGCCGATTTAAGGGACAAAAATTCGAATGTGGTCTCTCGATTTCGTGTGTACTTGGTGGTGGTCAACCTATGGACCTCTGTTCTGGTGGAATGATTTGGTCGTGCTGTGTGGATAAGGATTTGAATCCAGAATCTGATCAACAAGTTGGCCTAGTACATAATGCAAGTAAGTATAGAGTTTTCACTCACAATCGTCGTGAACTAAAGATGCGCGCGTATTGTGTAATTCGTCATGGTTTTTGCAACTTCCTTGAATTACATGAATGAATTATCTTGCTAAGGATAAAAAACCATTTAAATTTGATAATTATTGTGCGTTGTATATACGCAAAATGTTTGTCACTCTACGTTATGAAATAATGGATTATTTTGAAGGCGTCTAATCCCCACAAGTCTTGTTTAAAAACTCTTTTGTTGCGCCCTAATAATTCTCGGTCTATTTATAATTTAACAGCGGGGAACCCGTAACGTAATTTTACTTGTTCTCAGGTGTTTATAGCGGAAATTTCTTATAATTTCTCTTCTTGTCTTAGTTGACGACGCTGAGTTTTTGATTTCACCTTCTATATCTTATAGGCGCATACATATGTAGGTATATGTATATTTTTTCTGTCCTGCGTTTTAAAGATTTCTTTCAAGTGATTACGCGTAGTAGGTATATATACCTATAAAGTGATGGCACAAATTGGAAGTCTCACCCATATGATGGTGCCCTTTTACTTTATCTCTCTTTGGAGTGTGAAATTTTGGTGTTTTAATGGTTATACTTGGCTGGAGCTGCGACTGCGGGTAATAATGTGAAAACGTTCAAGTCATTTTTATGAATAACACAAAAAAGTGAAACTTATTTTATGAATTAGATTGTGGCAATGAGGAAACTTTTTAGTAATTAGCTAGAGGTATACACCAGAAAGATAGTTAACTCTTCAGCAAATTCAGCCGATTAAAGCTCTATAATGTATTGCGTGTATATTATAGAGTGCCCCTCACAATATTATTATATTTATCCAGATAACTTATCTCATTAATTTGGGATGATATTATGGAAACTTACTACGTTACAAATTGATATAAGATTTATAAAATATTTGAACTAAAAAATATTCTGTATTTTGAAGAACTCGGCTATAACTAGCACATCGTTCTATTTGTCATTCTTTTGATCATTTTGCAAATTATGAATTACCTACCTGCTCTTGCACTACTTATCTGTAGATTCAAAATGTTGAAATTTTTCATTATTTTTTTTGTTCCGAACATAATTTCCATATATGCGGAATATATTTTAGAAATTTTGGATTACAGATGGCGCATTTTAAAATTCAACAGAAATTATTGAGATTTCTAGTTATCTTAAAAGGATCGAAATCTATTAAATTTCAGGTAATTCCAGCTTGAAATCAAATTTCTATGGAGTTTTTCTATGAATTCCTGTATTTTCATTATAGTGGAACTCTTACTGCAAGCCTCCTCAATGACTTTTGCTATTTTAATTATGATCTTAAGGTGTCCTAATCTAATTTCTGAATCGATTATTCTCCTATATTGCAGATCGCAAACTAAGAGTACAATTCCTATTCGCTTTATCTAAGAAAGTAATGGCTTACTCATGTGTTCCGCAAGCTATCCACTTATGATCACTTTTCTTCATTTTGTCCATAAATAACGTTTCCTGTGTAGATCGTGCGAATATTTTAAAACCGTATACACAAATACATACAGGGTGATTCAGATCAAGATACCTTCCGGGATACCACGCGATTCCTTGAGGTAAGCTGATCAAAAAATTGTTCCACATACCCCCCCCCCCCCCCTCCTAGAAACCTTCCTTTAGGTGTTGTGACCAGGTTGAAGATTTCGCCAATATTCGTGAACCCTGATGGGAATTAATGAGTATAACTTTTGAACCACCCTATAGATTTTGGTTATTGTTAGCTTATTAAATAGCCAAAAATATTAGCTGTCGAAAAGTGTATTGCTTTGTATTTTTTAATTAAGGATCTTTAAATTATTCTCAAATAATTCCAAAGTTATGATTTTTTTACACACAAATTTCATAAATACCGTTATTTATTTCAAAAATTTTTTTCCATGTAACCCAAATTTATTGCTTCTTATTAATGCCCCTACTACCCTCTATCACTTAAAAATACCCGCATGCCAATATCTGTCTCAGTTTTAGCACTGGAGGTTTATTGGCACATTCAAGCCAGATCATAAAATTGCATACAAGCAATAATCACAGGTAGTTAAGTAAGGTCTTTTATGACTTAACCCACAATTGATTTGGTTATAATTTTTCAGGGCTAAAACTGATACAGGTATTGGCATGCGGTTTTTTTTCCAGTGATAGAAGGTAGTAGGGGCTTTTTAAATAAATAATGGTATTTATGAAATTTGTGTGTAAAATAATCAAAATTTTGGAATTATTTGAGAATAATTTAAAGATGCTTAATTAAAAAATACAAAGCAATACACTTTTCAACAGCTACTATTCTTGGCTATTTAATAAGCCTGCAATAACCAAAATCTATAGGGTGGTTCAAAAGTCATACTCATTTATTCCCATCAGGGTTCACGAATATTGGCGAAATCTTCAACTGGCCACAACTCCTAAAGGATGGTTTCTGGGGGGGGGGGGGGGGGGGTATGTGGAACAATTTTTTGATTAGCTTACCTCAAGGAATCGCGGAATCGCGTGGTATACCGAAGGTATCTTGATCTGAATCACCCTGTATAGAGTAATTCTCGTTGCGATTGTGTGAGATTGCAGAACGACCTGAATAAACTCGCACAAACAATTCTCCAATTTTAATTACTTGCAAGTGTAATACCTACACCTTTTTTCAATTGTGGGTATGTTCCTTCAAATGTCGACCAATATCACCAATGAGTTTCTACTTTATAAAGTTGATGACATACGTAACTTTGGTGTTCTGTTTGATTCCGGATACATTTTTAACTTTTACATATATCGTATACTTAATAAGGTGAATTCGATGCCATAACTAGCAACTCTGGGCAAAAGATCTAAATGACATGTATACCTAGTAATAGGGAAACTTTATTTACTACTCTTGTTAGATCTATTTTGGAACATGCCAATTCTGTTTGGTTTCCTTCTTGCAGAAATCACTTTTATCGTATTGAGAGAATGCAAAGGAAGGAAGGAATGGCGGAAGAAAATTCGTCTTCTTCCTTATAAAAAATAAATTTAATACACCAACCTGCTTTTGAAATATAATATCAGATACAAGTTTTGTATTTCAACCCGTGAAAGGTGACATCGAACATACTATTCATGTCTGAGAAAATTTATTTTAATTTTCGAAACTACTAAAGCATGCGAATTTTATTTACTTATGATCTTATCGCACCAACTATGGATGAAATGGATTCCTTGGGCATACTTCCTGAATGTGCTGTACTTTAATTTGAACTTTCCTTTAATTGATTTTTTTAATAAGTGTCAATTAAAAAATATTTTAATTAATTCTACAGTGCCATAATTTTTGTTATTATAAAATCTATTGTTATATATTATCCTTTTTTTTATAAATCATTTAGCGAATACATAAATTGAGTTTTTACCTTAAACGTGCCTAGGTATGTAATTGGAATCGAAAGCTGGCATATTTATTGTTTTTACCTAATTCTTTTCTCTTCCACTTTTTAGGCAATTAAGAACTGAAAACAAAAATCGGTCAAGAGCAATTCAGGCAATTAGGGATCTGTAGCAGATCTTTATCGAACTGAATTTAAATATATTAAATTTTATTCAAATTTGGATATGATAACTGTAACTTGAATTAATTTTACCTTATTATGCCGGCAATATAAATAGTAAATATCGATTGTTGAATTTCTCCTTTAGTTAGCTTTATTTGTTTCATATGTTTTGAACACTATTGTAATGTAAAATTTCAATAATATTCAAACAAGAGGATGCAAGATCTTATAAAAGTCGGTTCTATTAGTACGAGTTGCCTTTGAAATTAAAAAAAAATTCGTATAGGCAGTCACCCATGTGTACAAGTTTGATTTTTATAGTGATTTCTCTCATACATTTTTAGAATAGTTTGTCAGACAGTAATTATGATTATAACCAATTTAATAAAAACGTTTAAGACTGACTGCTTTAACAGTATACGTAAGTACCCTAAATTTTTATATGGCAACACTAAGAAGGGGTTGAACGATTTAGTCCACTTTCCAACTTAGCTACTTTTTTCAAAAGTCCGTGTGCAAAATTTCAGCTCTCTAAGTACACGCGCTCTCGAGGGTTAATTCATTCTGGTCTACCAGCATTATTTGAATGCGTTACAAACCGAATGACAGGCTTAGTATACCCTATGTATTTATCTAGGGTATAAAAAATGTTCAACAACTATGAGCAGTAGCGTATCGAGGGTGGCGCTGTCCGCCCCGGGCGACATGTATCTTGGGGTGGCATTTTTTATATTTCTATCTAAATTATATATAAACATAAATTATGGTAATTGCACCGTAAATTTGGATTTAACGATAACCAACCACATAAGGATACGTCGCTTGGTCAGATTAAAAATTACAAACATGTAACCCGTGTAGAACGCGTTGACATTTAATATCGAATTTTGCTTGTTGTATTGGGAGTATTAGATTAAAACCGCACGCGACTTTCGTGAAGGAAAAATTAAGCGATTTTCTACTTTTCATCGCAAACTCGATGAATTTAACCTAACATTTGGAAGATTGTACATACTGCTGCTGGATTTTTTAAGATTTTTGTTTTTTATTTCCAGTCAAAAAAGTAATTTCGTGAAAAGTTGATAGAGAAAGTGAAAAAATGCGAACTAATTAATTTATAACAAAAAGTTGAAAAAAGTTTTTGACAAATCACAAATGCCAACGCGTTCAATCTAACAGCATATTTTGACCAACTCTTCAAACGCGACGCTAACCATTCATCGAAAATACCAATCTAACCCTATCTTAAAAGGTCAATTGTTTCAGGAGAATTACTGCAATGTCGAAAGTAGATGTGTCTAATACCTAATTTAAATTGTTATATTTTTGGTTGCCATTTAAAAGTAGGTAGATCTCCTTAATTCTTAATAACTTTTGTCACTTACAACTTTACAAAACTCGTTTTTACACTAAGCACGAATGTCGGTCTAAAAACGTGTATAAATAAACATCACCTGTTTATACTTTCTTTAGTGTCATTAGTAAGCCATACACGCAAGGGACTATTTCCACCCAATCGGCTAAATTATTACGCGAAGCATTGCCCGCAGGGTTGCCTACAGCAACGGCACTAATGAAAGCTCCTCATCCATACATCACAAATTCTTTCCCTAATATCTGCGCGTGCATTCTGTCGACCGACGATAAATTGTTTTTGTTTTTATTTCAGAAGAATGGCATCTGGAGTGTGCAAAATTTGCGTGCTCCAGAGTCGAGATAGACGTTCCTATTATCTCATAAATATTGTCAGGCGGTGAAAAGGTCTTCAAAAAAGAGAACTCGTACAATAGTTAGTGTGTAAATTTACAAAATCCAAAACCATCTACTTTATATATTTTTCGAATATTTTCTAACTCAGTATTAAAACTTTGTTAACATCACACACACTGAATAAAACCAGATAGGCAATAGGTAGCCACACACTAACATGATTGCGTTCCCGCAATCCTTTACATTCCCGGTTTGAACATGATTGCGCCTTGGTGTGTGGATGAGATGACATGCCACGATTACTGCGCAAAATCATGTGCGGAATACCGACAGTTTTCCTTTCCTCTTCAAGCACACACATAATAATTTTACCCACGCGCAATCTTGTCAGTTGTAGTTGACAACTTGAAGTGTATTCTTGTGTTCTGGAAGTCGCTATTTTGTGTAAAATATGTCCGATTTACGGTGCGTGTCCAGTAAAAAACCAAAATCACTTGCATCCATTCTCAAATAGTTGTATAAGTCCGCTGGATAATTTGTTTTTAACACTTTAAGTAATTTCATATGACTGAATTCATGCCTATCGGCAAATCACTTTTTGCGCCACATTTTTCTGTTTATTTTCTGTTTCCAATTTGCTTGCACCACACACATCATAACCCATACGGTTGCTTTTATTTTTAATTCTCTTGACATGCTAATAAAATTCACGTAAACATTACCCCAAAATAAACGCTTTTCCTTGAAAATCAGACTGCAAAAGAATTCGGAAATGCGCTTAGAATTTGTCAAAAAGGTAATGAGTGTCATCTCGAACGTTGAAATTTTCAAGAGGGCAACACGTCACCCCAGATGACACAAGGTTATATGAAAATTGTCCAGTTCACGTGAAAGCTCTAAATTATACAGGCTTTCCATTCGGAAAGAGTGTATCGTGTGTTGCGAACGAACTTTTTAGCACACGCTAAGTAATCGTGCGGGTTTTGCGGAAGGAATCTTGAGCTAGATTGCTCGCACGCAAATCCCATAGTGTATGGCTACCTAATCGCGTTCGAGTATTGTCGAAAATCATACAGGAAAACCATACGGTTTTCTAAACGGTGTTGTACAGAGTTAAGCGTGGCACGTGTCATTGCCCATACACATACGGGCTTTCCGTTATAGTTCAGGAGCGTATGTGATTACGCACGGGTAATCCCTTGCGTTTATGGCTTAGAAATATTGTTAATGCAAACAGCGCCCCAACTTCATGAACATTGTCAATAGACATAAGGAGCACACTAGTTATCTCATAACGGTTGAAGCAAAGTTAATTTAAGAACAAGTTAGGAAACAAAAAGAGATTTCTGACTAATTTCCATTTAAATGTTAACAAGTAAAAATGGAAAAAAAAACAACAAAAAAATCAAACTACGTTTGATAATTGCACGAAAGAATAATAATAATTTCTCGAAAATAAATGATAAATTAAATTATATTTAATATTTTTATACAAGACTATATCCCAAATTTCAGATCTCTACGTTGATAAACTCTGAGGTCAGTGTCGAAATATAGTGAAAAACGAGATTTTTGTATGGGAACCCTACGAAGGAGTTATCGGATTTGTCCCATTTTTCGAACTTGATTTACTTTAAAGCCCACCTGCAAAATTTCAGCTCTCCAAGTACATTCGTTCTTGAGTTATCGTAAGGACGAACGGATGGACATGCAAAAATCAGAATAACTTTTAATATTATTCGTGGGTGTCGAATCCATTTTGCTCTACTATAATATTTCTAGGTGTTACAAATGGAATGACCAACTCATTATACCCGTTAGATTTCGTCTAGGGTATAAAAATATTGGTTGAAAGACTCTGTTCCCAACATAGTAGTATTCTTAAGAATTTTGTTAGCAGTAATCTTCAGTGTAACTTGTAGTGAACAGAGATTTTCCAAATTAAAATTAATTAAAAATTCGCTCCATTGAGTGATTGATTGCGAAATCTAACGATACTCTTCATAGAAAAACAAACTAACAGATGATATAAATTTTGAAAATGTTATTCAAGATTTTTTTAATAAAAAAGTAAACAAAATAAATATATAAACACGTTTACATTTTATCAGTATGTGTATACAACCTGTGTAAACAAAAGAAATATTTCTTTTTATTTATTTATTTATGTTTCGTAATTGTCAATAACCACACTGTAAAAAGGTACAAATTATTGCCACAAAGTTTAGGGAAAAAATCCTTATAAATGTAGGGAATACTCCCTATATTTTATGGCATATTCCCTACATTTTAGGCAATATTCCTTACAGTTCTAGGGATTTTTTCCCTAAACTTGCACTCTTGATTTTGATTGACTTAGAAAGAGCGGCAAATTGGGGACTGTCCCAGGCGGCAAAAGCTGTCGGTACGCGACTGACTATGAGACGGATGATTGCGTTAATTTTTCTGTTATTTATGATTCTAACCCCGATAATACCAAAATCTTAGCTTTAGAAACCAATAAGATCGTAGGGAACAGTGTTTATTCGTACATTTTTGGCTATAACTTTGTAACTCAGTCACCCAAAGTTTAGATTTTTGTTTGTTTTAATTTTGAAAATAGTCCTTTCAAACGATACTCCATACGAAACATAAGAAACAAAAAAATTTTTGAAGTCCAGACTCATCTCCATAAAAAATTAAGAAAAAAAGTCTGAATCTGTTACTGTCGAAATAAGTGCGCTTCAGAAAGGTCAACATTCTGGCATATTAAAAATTCATACGTCACATAATTCTCCAGAAAAACGTCTGTGTTTTTAATTTTATTATATAACCTTGAAAAATTACCAAACATAAATATTTATATATGAACCTATCAGTCTGGTGCATTATTTCGTGGGACAAGTTAAAAAAATTTGTAAAGAAAAAGAAGTATTGAAGTCTTTTGTAATTTGTAGTCTTACGAAAAAAGTTCTTTGAAAAGAAGCAAGCAATAATTTTGTTCATTATTCTTTCATGAGATATGACGTTGTCTTTTCGTTTTTCTGTCGGGTACGTTACAATATAATACCAAGAAGTTCCATAGTAAATTTCATTATAATGCACCATTAACCCTTGTGTCAATACCTACACACCTACGTATATTTGCAATATTGAGAATTAAAAAACTTTGTCTAATCTTTGAAATTTTTCATCCATCACTTTAGTTATCCTGAAACGTACTATTTGTAGCTAATACATATATGCTATAAAAATTTTTAAAAGCATTCTGTGGTTCGTCAGAAAATAGACCTGAATTATAAATATACGTTAACAAGCTCAAAGCATACCCGGGTATGTAATACATTTTTTTAGGAATGGGGTTTGAAAGCGATAAAAAACTAGAGTTAATTCTTAAAAATTTTTTATAGAATTTATTATGATAAACATTTTTTTACATCGGGGAAATTCTGTAGAATGCTCTGCACATACAGGCTTACATCATGTAGTGCAATATTCTCGAGTGGACCGCCGATTATCCTCCTCTTTGCAAATACCGTAGTTACCTTTGACTTTTAGTCTACCTGTTGGATCCCGTGCTGCTGGTCCACTTGACGTGGATGTAGGTGGGATTGATATTTGGTATCCTATCATACACGCGGTAGCATATTCGGTGCTGAAGTTCCTCATAATATGTGAACTCGCTGCTCTGATTTGCACAGCTGGCATGATGAGGGCTTCACCAAGATCTTGCAGAAAGGTACGTCTCTTATTTGTCCCCGTTCGAATTATTCCCCATCTCGGGACTGTTAATAAAGTCTAGAGCCATTCTGTGATTGAATTCAATACGTAGTTTGGTGGATGAAAAACATTTTCAAGCTAGAATATTTTCCGCCTGGGTAATGCTTTGCAATTACAAAGTAAGAACTCGTAAGTCTCATGAGTATCTTGTCAGAAGCGACAGGATGAAGTCTCAGCCAACCCCATTTTGTTTAAGTGATACCGAAATGAGCAGTGGTCTGAGAAGAACTCTGTGATAATTTTAAGCTTTGTTTTCCACCAAAGTAGCCGATAATCTTTTTTCCCTGACGAAAGCCTTTCCCAATAAAAATCTTTATTTATTCTTCCAACTATTTATGGTAATTCTGATGTAATACTTTGAAGTGCCACAAAATAGATCTGGTCCGACAAAGAGATTTTTCGCTCGATTTGCTTTTAGCAACCACGTCAGCAATTTTGTTGCCTTTATTCCGGTGTGGGTAGATAGTTTTGTTCCTCCTCGATAAATATCTATGGCATTTCAGACACTCCCCGGCTATCCTTGACTGAATAGTGAAGGATTTTAAAATCTTTAGAGCGGCTTTATTATCCGAGAGAATATTTATGGTTGAGCCATTTATAGCTCTTTTAGAAAAAAAAAAATAAAGGCATAGTTCAAAAATTAAATAAATAAATTTAACATATAAAGTTCTATAAATGGGGAAGAGCAGGGAGGTAATTTGTAAAGAGCTTCCATATGTTTTCAACAACACGCCTTCAACCCTGGATTGCAAACCAATTTTAGTATTCGCTTATTGGTATCCCTGAGTAAATATTACTCATATACGAAAAAAAATTGTAAACAAACAAGTTGAAATATTTTAGCGGAATACAACAGAAAAAAAAGGATTCCCGCAAGAATAATTTAAGATTTTCATAAACCAATTTTAATTAATAAGGTAAAGATAATTAGAAATGAAAGTAATCACATTTTATACATTTTCTCTCACGAATGGATTTTATACCACAACTTCAGTCATATAGTGGGTTCTCGGTCG
This sequence comes from Dioctria rufipes, assembly GCA_963924295.1. Taxonomy (NCBI): domain Eukaryota; kingdom Metazoa; phylum Arthropoda; class Insecta; order Diptera; family Asilidae; genus Dioctria; species Dioctria rufipes. The sequence goes on along the minus strand of OZ002740.1, from coordinate 318,264,452 downwards.
ATGAAGACTATGAAGAATGAGAGGGCTGTCCTGCTAGGCAGGTTCACCCTCCCTTCAACAAATAATCATCCTTCAGGCAATGCACTTGCAGTAGGGACGCTGTGGTCATATGTCGTGAAGAGTAGTGCAGCTTTCAAGTAGAAAGTGAGTCAAATTTACTCAGGGTTTTAATAACCGTAAAATTATAAAAAAACATAATCTTAGTCGCATTGTAAATCAATTCGGTAAGGTCAATTTGGATAACTTCTACTACCTCTGAAGCAATGATATTCCTAAAAATCGAGAACCATAATAAACAGGATCCCCTAAAAATAGAACTCATAAAAAAATAATCCCTAATGCAAAAAAAAATCTAATTATTAGGTCATTTATTTTTATTTCTTTATTTTTATTTATTTGTTATTTTTACTTCTTTTTTTTTAATATTATTAAGCCAAGCTCAGGGGATACCCTATGATGCAAAGCACAGCTTTGCAAAAAGGAAACCGGGAGGGAAATTAGTGAGCACGAGGAGAGTGGCGGAGGTGCCGATGTATGTCACTCTTCGCAGATTGTATGCCGGAAGAAAGACAGACTGGTAGACTGTTCCACATTCGCACAGTATGAGATAAATGGGCATCACGGAATTTTACTATACAGCCGAAAGTAATTTGAAGGGTAAAAGTATGTGCAGGGCTTGCAGCGCGAGTATTGCGTGCGAGCATTTTTCTGCAAGGGATCAGACTAGATATTTCATCGGAACATTGACCATGCATGTAGTGATAAAGGAACGAAAGGCATCCGAATTGCGGCTGTGCTCGAGCGAGTCGATATGACAAGTTATTGCCACATTGCCAATGAGCTTGATTATAACCGCAAATTTTGAGTTTTCGGAATTTCTAATAATAATTATTTGTCTTATTCAAGAAAAAGCATATTTTTCTGGAATCACAAAAAGTTAAATATATTTTTTTTATTGAGTATCTTGCATTTATGATTTTTTTTTTATTGAGTTATTGTATTTGTTAGAATTTTGCACGTTATTTAAAAATAGTTTTACTCCTAGATTTCATTTTTCATTAACTTCACATTTTTTTTTAATTGAAATTCCGTGCAAAAATTTGAATATCAGGAATTTTAGCTTATTAGAAAGACTCAAAAATGCCATTTCAATGGTATATGAAAACCTACTTCTTTGAAATATCGCTCACTCATATATTAAAGCATGCGAATGGCTGTTCTGAATATTTTTTTTCTGATTCCTTCCCAATTAGTGTTAATCAGTTTTCTAGAAATGAAGGAATTTTGGGGCAGATAGTACTCTGTCCTAGAAAAAATATCAGTTGATGGCTTATGATGAGATTATGTGAGTAACATTCATAATCAGAAATAGTTCGATCTCAAATCTTCTTAATTCATTCTTTATCTAACTTCATTTCTAAATTTAAGCAAGTGTCAGAAATTACGTAACACTCGAAAACTTAGCATTAAAAATTAAAAACACAATTTGATGTACCCAAAGAACTTACGTCATGTTGTGTTTAATATTTTCGCTAAACTTTTAAAGCATTTTATATTTACAAGCAACCAAGCATATGTCGAAATCAAGTTCATTGTATGTCAATTTCCGTATTTTATATTTGCTCACTTTTAAACGCATTTTGAAAATTTCGTTTAATAGAGCTCTTTGCCACTTTTTTAACCACTTCTTCTATATATTTTTTTATTACTGCATCAAATTTTCCTTGCCCGCCACCTGTATTTTTTATTAAAAAAATGGTTCAGAACTTTTTTGACTTTTGTTTTAGACATATTTGTTTGTATTAGATTTATTAACTCTTGCCCCTTCTTGGCATTTCCATATAAAAATTTTGGTTTTTTACGTATACTGTGAATATGATCAGTCCTAGAGGTTTTTATTGTACAGAAAAGTTCTTCATAATATGAAATCCTATGAAATTGGTTATAATCATTTCTACTGTCCAACGAACCGCTCTAGAAATAAGTAAAAAAAGCTAGAATTGATCTAAGACCAATTCTTATGATACCCTTGATGAATGCCCGTATGAAATATCGTATTGTCACCCTTCTGTGCAAGTTTGATTTTTGAAGTGGTTTTTTGCATATATTTCTAGAACAGTTCCTCGGACAGAAAAAATGATTATAACCAATTTTATAGGATTTCATATTCTACTTCTTTAGAATTAGTACAATAAAAATGTGTAGGACTGATCGCTTTTACAGTATATGTAAAAAACCTAAATTTTTTTATGGCAATACCAAAAAGGGGTTGTCCGATTTAGCACACTTTTGAAATTTTATTTGTTTTTATTATAAAAACACCATGTACCAAATTTCATCTGTCTGTGTAAACGCATTCTCACGCAGTGTCCAAATATATAGTGGAAACCGAACTTTTCGTATGGCAACCCCGCGAAAGAGTTACCCGATTTGTCTCATTTTCGAACTTAATTTTGCTATCTTTTAAAGTCCATGTAGAAAATTTCATCTTTCTAAGTGAACGTGTTCTCGAGTTATCGTGCGCACTGTCAGACGGATGGACGGACGTCCAATCGATTTAGCTCTACCATCATTATTTCTAGGTGTTACAAACGGAATGACACACCTAGTATACACTTTAGATTTAATCTATGGTAAAATAAATGCGAAAAACCACTTGAATAATCAAACTTGCATGAAGAGGTTACCATACGAAATTATCTACGGGCATTCATCTAGGCTAGGGTATCGTAAGAGGAGGGAGGGTCTCTACCCGTCATCGTCAATTACGTCCAAATTCACAGTATATGTAGAGTTTGACTAGAAATGAAAGTGACACAAGTGGGAGCTTCAGATGGCCGAACCAAACTGAAATAATGCATAATGTAGGGGAGACCAGGGTAAAGTTTTCGAAAAAAACTTTGATAATTACCATCTTGTGGGTATATTCTTAATATTTTTTACCGTTACAATTATCTATAATCTGTTATATTTCGTCTTTAAAAAACTAGAAGTCATTACTTCAAATAGTTTAGGAGCACTTTCCAAAATAATATTATTTTCAATTAGCTGCATATATATATAGCATAGGTGTGCTACTCAAATGCCACCACGCCATATCTCTGCGAAAATCCAACCGATTTTCAAAATTCTTCTTGTTTAATTTATTGTGATTTCTTTATGATTTTTTGAGCCTATTCCGACTTTCGGACGGCAGCCGGTTACGGAGCAGTAACCCACCACCATATAAAGGGTTTTCCAATAAGAGGTGTTATTTTAATTAGCCCGCTATTTCGGTAGATGTCACTTTTGGAGCTGTCATTTTTTAACATTTGACAAGTAGAAACTACGCCATTAATAAAAATAGAATAATACAAAATTCACTATAAAAATGGGGAAAATGTGGCAGAGACGGTTCGTAAAACTCGAACATTTTTGGGTCGCCGTGAAGCACCTTGTCGGACCGCAATACAGAAATTGGTAGAAAAATTCGGGCTGTCGGGACAAGTTAGTGATATGAAGAATAAAACCCGTGCACGTCGCTCAAGAACAGCCGAGAATATTGCTGCTGTAGCCGAAAGTGTTGAAGAAAACCCAGGTTTGTCCATTCTTCGTCGTTCTTTGGAATTAGGCATTCCACAAACGTCATTATACCGTATTTTGCATAAAGATTTGGGTCTTAAGGCTTATAAAGAGTTCACACAAGAACTCAAGCCGGCCGATCATCAACAACGTCGAGTCTTTGCTGATTTGGTCCTTGAAATGCATGAAAATGATCCGGAATTCCATCGAAAATTCATCTTGAGTGATGAGGCCCATTTCCACCTCGATGGCTTCGTCAACAAGCAAAATTGTGGCATCTGGGGCTCGGAAAACCCAAGAGTTATTGTTGAAAAGCCTCCCTATCCTCAACGTGGGACTGTTTGGTGCGGTTTATGGTCCCGCGGGGTCATTGGACCTTACTTTTTCGAAAATGAGGCTGGAGCAACAGTTACGGTGAATGGATTGCGCTATCGACAGATGATTAATGATTTTTTATGGCCGGAATTGGATGGTATTCATCTGGACAACCTTTACTTTCAACAAGACGGCGCTAAGTGCCATACAAGCAACGAAACCATTGATCTTTTACGGGAAAAGTTTCCGGACCGTGTTATCTCTCGAAGAGGTGATCACGATTGGCCAACGAGATCTTGTGACTTAACACCTTGCGACGTCTTCCATTGGGGCCACGTGAAAGAGAAGGTCTACGCCAACAGTCCAGCGTCGATTCAAGACCTCAAAGATGGAATTCGTGAGGCTATCGTAGACATAGGGCAGCCACTTTGCGATTTGGTTATGGAAAATTTCATGAAAAGGATATGGTCCTGTAGGCATGGTCGTGGTAATCATTTGGCTGACGTTATTTACCATTATTAACGGCATACCTTTCACTTTATAATGAAATAAATATTTGATCATTTATCTCAAAAATTGGCATTTTTTTTTGAATATCAAAATAACACCTCTTATTGGAAAACCCTTTATTACTATAATTTTTACTTATAAAAAAATTAAAATAAATGAATCAAATTAGATCTATTGGGTAGAGGTATTTGTTTTATATTCTACGATCTGTGTAGATTAGTCGTACAAAATTTCATCGAAATCGGATAATAAAGTCAATGTTGAAAAGTCATATATATACCAATACGAAACAATTTGTCATTTCCCGAGCTCAGATGTTCTGAGGGAGGTAGGGTAAATATTATTCGATTTGAAAAATTCCTTCTGCTATTTATTTCGTGAATTTTTTTCTAATTTTTTTAGTACATTTTTGCTCCCCATCCGAATAGTTTGCGAAATTTAATTTTCGACAGCCAAAATTTCTGTCCGAAAAATGCATTTCGAAATTTTCTTATACGACTTACCGATTAATCCAATTTTTTATTCTTTTATGGATGCGGCGTAATCAAGAGCTTATCTGTACAAAATCTAAGGAAGATGGGATGTCATTTACATATTTAAAAATAATTAAATCTATAAAAATTTTGCTTTCCCACATTTCGCCACCTGCCGGCGCTCTTTGAAAACTCACGGAAATGGTACTTACAGAATCAACAATCTACGTGTCTTCTCTGTAGTTGATACTTTACCAAAATAAATTTTGTCCTTTCATGAAGTTCTGTTGGAATTTAACCGCGACAACTCCCGCGAATATTTGCAAATTTTTTCATTTTACAAGGGGTACCCTACAAAACCCCGAGCTATCTTATATTATTCATTTTTTCGATTTCGCTTGGCCATCTAGAGCACCCACATGCAACACTTTCATTTCTATTAAAATCCTACATATACTGTGAATTTGCACGAAAGGGGTAATAACCAGTAGCAATCCTCATCTTGTTAGACCAATTCTAGCTTTTCTGCTTCTTTTTAGTTCTAGCTGAAATCACTTTTCTTTTAGCACCATTATGAAGTTTAGCCTCTATTAATTCTCCTTAAGCGCCAATGCAATGGTCTGCTTATCGTTCGACTATTTTACATACATAAATCATATTTTTATATTGACTAAAAATTTGCAAAAAATTAAAAACAAGAGTAGCTGGTTAAAATAATATTACTGGTTAAAATAACATTACATAAAAATACAATTTTTATGTTTTAAATAAGAGGAAAACAAATAACAGAATTTTTGCCTAGCACACCATAAACTAAATCAATATAATTACATATACATATAACAAATAAAAAACATTATAGAAACAAAATAAATTTTGTGGTATAATTTTTATTGAATGAGTACCCATTTGCCCATTGCGTGATGAAAGCAAAGTTTGTAAGTCAATTTTCTGTCTCTGCAAGCAAGGGATATAACAACTAGAAATTTATAGATAATAAATTTAAGTTTTACGGTTACATATTTTCATTTTTTGATATTTACAGTATCTTAAAAGGAAAATACAAAGTTTATAGATAATCAATCTGTTTAATGTATGCATGTATAAAATGTACATACATAATATATTACTGTATTATTGTTCGAGTGGAGTATAACACATCTCATTATTTCTCACGGTGGGCAGCTAGATTTCAATTTGCATATGCTTTTGATAATCCAACAGCCATTCATACAGAAAACAAGGTATCCTTGATAGAACCGATAAATGATATCGTGACATCACGATATCAGGTTTCACATGTAAAGCAACATTTGAATTATAGGTACACAGTAATTTGAGTTAATTAACAATAATAACAACCACTTTTACTGGTTTAAATGGTGGGTCGTAGGACGAGCATATTAGTCATATGTATATTGTTAGTCTACATATCGTGAGAATGCTTATGTCAATATTGTAGAATGTTTTTCAAATACTTCTATTTCACTTCAACTGTAATGAATGCGTTAAGTAAGCAAGTAATTTCATGTAAACAGGGTGTTAGGAAACTCATGCACTATATTTAAAATTTACTAGCTGTGGTTGGGTTATGTAAAAAATTATATGGGAAAGGATAGGTAAGATGCATTGTTTTAGCGGTGCGGGAGATTTGTGAATTTGATTTTAGATTTTTTCCTTTAACAATATGTAACACTACAATTGTAAAACTTCCCAAAAAAAGAAAAATTGCCCAACCACCTGCGCTGTTTGGTAGTAATAAGCAAAAAAATTAAATTTCAAATTTTTACGATTGTTCGGACAAAATATGTGATAACATAGCGCTATCTTAGAAAGTTTTGTAATCGGCCTACAAAACAAATCATAAAAAAAATTTTGATAACATCAAATCTCAGAGATCCTGAATTCGGATCAAAATTAGCCAATTTACGGCCAATTGGCAACTTTGGAATCAAATCAGCAATAATGAATGTTATATGCATTTGGGTGGCCCAAAAATGTATGGATTTGCAAAACTGTTAAAATGTCTAAATTTTTATTCAGAATTTGTTAGCTAATGTAATTTTAAACTTCTATGAAAAATTCATTAATGTTTAGAGGTCGCTCAAATCGAAAATAATGTTTTTTGGCTGTTTTGGACTTTCAGGAAAACTGTTTCAACATTTCCTGTCATAACTTTTTAATTTGACAATAGTTTTTCTTGATTCTTTTTTTTTTTTAATTTAAGGGAATTTAGTTATGCAGTGAAAGTGCCCTCTGTTTATCTTTCGTTTCGAAGCACTTAACCGAAATCGATATTTTCGGATTCATTATTATACCCCAGATAAAGTCCAGGACATACAAAGTTTATCATTCCATTTGTAACGCATTGAAATAATAATGTTAGAGCAAAATGGATTGATAATCTAAGCATAATATTTAAGGTTACTTCGATTTTTGCATGTCCGTCCGTCGATAGCTCCAAAGCGCGTTCACCCCGAGGACTGAAATTTTGCACACGGGCTTTTGAAAACATAAAGTAAAATTAAGTTCGATAGTGGGACTAATTGGGTAACTCCATCGTAGGGTTGCCATACAAAAATTTCATTTTTCACTATATATTTGGACACTGAATGAGAGCGCATCAACGTAGAAAGCTGCGTTGTTACACGGCGTTCTCATAGAAATAGCAAATATAATTACAAAACTTGGCTAACCCGGACTGCCCTAACTTGGTGTTCCCATAAAAAATTTAGATTTTTTACGTACGATCAATCCTATACTATTTTATTGTTCCGAAAAGTTCTGCAGAATATGAAAATATGAAACTGGTTTTAATCGTTTTTACTGTTCAACGAACTGTTCTAAAAATATATGCCAAAAAACACTTCAAAAATCAAACTTGCATAGAGAGGTGACCATACGAAATTACATATGGGTAACTAGGTTATAATATCTTACAATTAGACCAATTCTAGCTTTTTTACTCATTTTTCATTAAATTACAATTTTTGTTAGAAAATTCGTAATTAACACCAATTTGTTATATCGAATTTGAGAAATAAACAGCATTTATAACGTTAAAGCACACTCCATATACAAAATCAAACCATCTTTACTTTTTTTTCACTTTTTTTCCAAATTTGAGATCTTAGGTGTAAAAGTAGTCGGTATCACCTGTCAGATGTAATTAAAAATAGTCAGTTGAAGATTTGTTCATTTATGTATTCCACTTTCCATTGGTGCAAGAACAATAAAAAAAAAGAAGAAGAAAAAGTTTGTGAAATGGGTAATGCGTTTTGGAATAGACCTCAATTTGCTTTAGAATGTATCAAGAGTATACGTAGCTTTGACAGCAGTTTTGTTTACATTTGATCGACCTGCTCAACATGGCAGATGAGAGAAAATATGAATTACTCGACTTATCTGTCATTTCTTATGTTGTGGTCCATTTTGAAATGAACCAACAGCCATATAAAAATTTCGCACAGCTCTGGGACCGGGCTCACTAACTCGGAGAGTTGTGGAGCTGTGAAGATGAGAGCTCTTTTGCCACTTAACTTTCCACTAGGAGTTCTGTAACTCGTGGAATTTGTATTGAGATTTACCAAACTCTCTATTGCACTCGGCAAAACTCTCGGCTGTGTTAGTTGTGGAGAAGTAAGAATAATATTTCTCAACTGACAGTATTGTCTGCTTTTATTGTCCTTTGTGAAGGTACCAATGTACCTAGGATTCTCAAATTGAATTATGGATTCACTGCATATCCTGGCTATGTTCACAAAAACAAATTATGGACATCCTTGCAATACTTGCAGAGAAATAAGAATTTTGGCGCCTCGAGGTACCCGCTAAAAATTGTAATTCACGCGAAAATTGTCAATTTGGTCGTCATCCAGTACAGAAGAGTTGCTATAAAAATTTTAAATATGCACGTTAAACATAAAACATACCTACAAGGATGAAATCGCATCCATATTTTGTCTTCTAATTATAGTATATGTAATGAGTTTTTGAGTCCAGTAAATAGTTTTGGAGATAACTGCAAAAGAAGTGAATCAGTCCTTCTTAAGGTGAAAAAATGGCCATTTTTTTGTACAAAAATGGCCATATTTTCAACTCATCATTATGAAGAGCTGGTAAGTCGTGAAAATTCACTATCCATGAGAAAAATGTTCACAACAGAATACTAATGGATGTGAAATAAAGAACGGAAGAAATATATATACAAAATATAGGAACTGGGGTATATATGACCCAAGTGCAAAAAGTCCGTCTTTCGGTGGTAAAAAGTCAGTTATGAAGTTAAAATGACAAAAAAAACTACACCACTCGATCACCGGCTTCTTCCTCTTTCATTTTATATATACCAAACATGACATATTTTGGACAGCCCCCGATTGGGGGTGGTACGACCCCCCCCCCCCAACCCCAAAGGACCCTCCCCCAGAAATTGTTCACCAATAGTTTTGTACTCTAGACCCTAAATCCAGAGAAAAAACACCAAATGCGCTACGCCCGTCCAATACAGAGTTAGCCGTCTTTCAATATTTCGTTACTTCTCACGTTTTCTTTAACTCCCCAAGTATGTTAGAGAATCCCGAATGGAGAGTTAGGGAGTTTTAATTGGGGAAAACGAAAATTCTCATCTCCCAAACTCTCCGAGTTACAGAATCCGGCCCCTGGTGTGGCATGTGATATCTAGTTTTTATGCCATCTAATCTATGGTTATACGAAATAAAAGTTTGATATATAATTAAATGCTTTATCAGTTTGTGTGCCATCTTCTGTTGACTAGTAATACTAGAATCACAGTTTTTAACGGAAACACCATGTTAAATTTAATAAATTTACATTAATTCACTTTTTATTAAAAAATCGTAATTTTTTTGCAAAAAATATCTCATTCGATCAAATTGTTTGAAAATGTGCATTAAAGAAATTGAAAAATTTAGAAATTTTACGACGAAAAATTTTTAGATTTTTATAAGAATGGAGTTATAGAAAATGATGTTTGAGGATTTATATATCAAAATATTAAAAATAATATTTCCTCGTTTTGGTTTACCTCGGATTTAATTTTATTAATTTTTAACCGCTTTATCATCGGTTATACAGTATAACCGCGAGACTGGACCACTAATTTTTTTTTTTTAATTTTGGGCATAAAGTTGATAAAATAAATTGTAGTTTTTTAGCTACATTCTCATTAACTGCAAAATTTAAATCTTGCTATTCAATACAGTTACGCGGTTATTATATTGCTAGTCTCGCGATAATTCAGTATCACACTGATAATATAATGTTTCGAGAAGAACTTAAATTTAGTTAATCTGATAAACACTTTAACTAAAATTCCTTCTAAAAAAACACCTTTTAATAAAATCCTTGCGTTTGAAATTCATCCAGCTTTGAGGTTTTAAGAATAGGGGCTTCAAGCATATGGAGAAATAAGTTTCGATAACTACTTAGGTATAGGAAAATGAGCTTTCTAAAAAAAAATTCAGCTCCAGTTTAAGAAAAAATGCAATAAATACAAAAAAGGTTGAATTTTGGGTACAGAGAGTGAAAAGTCTTTTCAATCTTAAAGCTTTCGGCTTCTTAATTACGTTTTTGATAAAATTAGAGGTTTACTGAAAAAAAAGTGAGTTGGCTTCATTTAGCCATAATTTAGAAGCGAATTCAAACGGAAGGGAAATATATAGAAAAAACTTAACCTCCAACGATTATTAAAGGCCAGCAACATTGCATGTATCGTTCCAAAGTAATATCGCGATTCATAAAATATGAAGGGAACATCTTTACTTTTCAATTTTCTCTATGCCCGATAAAATTTAATTTTTCCTCTAATTTTCTGTGTTAGTACATAATTGATACATGATCACCATGCAGAAGTATTGGTTACGAGTGGGTGTTGTTGGTTTTACTGTATGTAGCGTTATTTAATAAATTCTCGTATATATGTTGTCAAATATTTCTCATTAGTCTCAGAGATTCGCTTTTATAAATTCTTATTTAAGCAGCAACAACGATGTTATTAAAGTTAAAAATCAAATGAGCTGACCATCCAGTCAGTAGTGTTTAAAAAATATCTTTTTACTTAAATACATAATGTGGGAAAAGTTTTGAAAAACCTAGACAGATAGGCAAAATCAATGATCATTCGTGCGTAATTCAATTTTTGAATAGCTTAATTCCTAATCACTCAAGACTTTTTTAAATAAAAATTAAATTGCTATCAATTTTCGTTTTTAGTTGACAGCACATATCATTGAAGTAATTCATTCAAATGTATGACGATTCATAAAAAATTTAATTACGCACGAATGATCATTGCTCATTTTGTCTATCTATCTATCTCATAAGACTTTTATATGAAATGTATGTATGTAGCCGAAATCACATATTTATTCGATTTTTGTATTGAGGAAAAAGGATGTGTGAGGTTGCCTTCATGAGGGATGTATGTACTCCCAATTGTTTTTTTTTTTTTCTCAAGAGGATATTAAAATTTGAGAATACTTTTCCCATATTTCTTAAAAATTAGTATCTACACTAAAATTTTAATAAAGCGAATGAAAACTTAGAAAAGAAGATTTCACCCCGAAAATATAATCTTCAAATTTAATGTCTATATGTCGTAGACACTTAAAGTAACTTAGCACTCATGAAAAGTCTAGGTACTTTATGAAATGTAGGCAGATAGTGTAACAGGTTGCGCTTAAGGACTTTTTACACTAAGTGCCTGCTACAAGCCTTTACGCCGACATTGTAATACCAATCGATATAACCAAATACTTGGAGAGGGAGATGAGCGGTGAAGGGGGAAGTCACGAACAGACCTTCGAGACACCAATACACATACCCATACGGGGCACAGATGCACACGCATATGCCGCATATATATATTTTCGTATTAATACTTCCTATATACCGCACGTGACAGGCCGAAACGGACACATGACGATTAAGGACTTTAGACCTATAAGCCTTATATCGTGCCTGTTGAAGACCCTCGAAAGGCTTATAGAGACCTTTATGGATACTCTACTGAAGAGAAATAAAATTTCTAGATCAAAACGTGCATACATAAAAGATAAATCTATTGAAACTGCGCTACCGACGAAGTATATTGAAAATTGAAAACTTGAGGCTATTAAGGATGCCCTAAGGGATGCCCTAAGGAGGAGAATAAAAAAATATAAATCACTAAAGAAGTGCTACCACACTTTCACCAGACACAGAAGATTGCTGAGGCGCATACTTAAAAAATTTCTCAGCTGAAGAAAGTACACCGATCTTTGTCCCTCAGAGTATTGTGGCGCTTCTTTACTGATTTCTTTGGTAGAACACTATATTGGTAGATGGATTAACTCAAGGCTCAATAATCACCTAATAAATACAGAACTTGGAAACAATATAGTCAGCCGGTGCATGTATACAGGTACTCCACAAGGGGGAGTACTTTTACCTCGACAATGTTTATTGGTGGTTAATGGAATTTTCATTCCTCTACCAAAGGTGGGAATAAATGCGATAGCATATGATTTGGTGAATCTTGTCTCGGAAAGGTTTTTACCAACTACCGAACTAATCGAAGAAGCATTACAAAAGTTTCTTAACTGAGACATGAGTTGTGGTCTGTGCCTGAACTCCACCAAAACTGAATTAGTTCTCCTTACAAGGAGAAAAATTGTCCAAACTTTTATTCCTCCGAATTTATAACTGAAACCACATTCGTAGGAGGGATACTAGACTTCAAATTAAGTTGGAGGATAAGTGTGAATGATCGCCTCTAAGAGGTGATCTTTGCGCTTTATGTCTACAAGAAAACTTTTATTAAAACATGGGGTAGCTACCCTTGAATCGCACAATGAATGCATACCGGTATTGTAAGATTTCTCCTAACCTCACCTGAAAAGTCTTATCAAAATATAGAGAGCTGCCTGTTTCGGACAGAAGCTCTTCGGACAACACCAACGGTATCAGTAGATATTATGCTTCGGGGCAGACTTTACATTCATGGTAAAAGTATAGCTGCAAAGAGTGCACTGAGACTAGGAGAGTCAGGCTGCTGTATAAGCGCTGACATTGGTCAGAGCAGTATATTAAGATCTGTCTCAAAGACTATATACGGGGAGCTACGGATTACTATGTCCCACGGCTAGACATTGAGAAAGGTTTCTCAACTAGCATTCCTAGTGAGGAGTGGGAAAATAACTCGTGTGGAAAATGACCCTGATGTATGTATCTTTACAGATGGCTTGAGTATGGAGAATGGAGATAAGGCAAATAGAAACAACGGCTGCAATCAAAACACTAGCTTTGAACACTATTAAAGTGCGCCGCCCAACCTTGTTACAGTGTGCCTGCGAAACTGGTTGTTAACCAAACAGCTATTCTCTCTGAGTGCCTGGCCATAGTAGCATTTCAGAGAATGAGGCAGCTCATGCTTAGGAATGTTCAGGTATGACTGTTAACTGAGCGTAAGAGTTCATGTAGGCCCCTGAAATCATCGAGGAGGATTCTCATATACATGCCTGTAAGCTGGCTAATCACAGAAGGGGAGAACTAGCCATATATACAATTTCAAGATATCTATGGGCCAAGAAATAACATAGGAAGACAGGAACTCTGTTAAGAAAAACACGCGAAATGCATGCAAGCTCCATACTATGACTTCTGCAGAAGCTGTACAGAGGAGAAAGATGTTAAGAGCATTAAACATCTCCTGTGTGTAAGGCCTAATCTTAACTAACGTAGACAGAGTACGTTTGGCAGCTATTTTTTTTTTCGCGAATTGGAGGAAATATCCGACAAGAAGTTTTGGGATCTCCTGAGGTTTATTAATTCTTCAGGTTGGCTTTAACACTCCTCCTATAATCTTTTCCTGGTAAGGTCTCGAATGGATGACATCACAGCACATCACATGGGTAGTCTAACTATGCCAGTCTCGTTTAATTTCGTAAAGTTATTACTTCTATTGTAGTTCAGCCTTAAGGAGCGTTTACAATGACAGAGTAGAGTGGAGTCACCAGATTGCATTTTCTCTTCTTTTCTCAAGCTTGCACTCTAATATAAGTTCTTCGCGGTACCCACCAGAATGAATTTTACAGAGTATCGTCGGATTGGAACAATTCCTAAACTCACGTTGATAGTTTCGAAAGCTTTCAACATTTTTTTCGAAATACTAGTCTCTAAAGATGTCGCACTAATAATTACAAACTTTAACAAAAATTAATAAGTTATAACAAAAACAGCAAAAATAAATATTTTTTATAAGAAATTAAAAATGTATTTAATATTTTTATGAAACAATTTTAACAAAATAAAGTCAATTAAGAATTAAAATTTTCTTATGTTCGAATTGGATTATCTATGCAATATAAATGGCAGTCGTTCATTCCGAAAGTATCCGTAATAAATGTTAATTTGTATTTTGTGATAATTGAAATCCTTCATAGCTCATTCTGCTGTAATTATAGAAATATTTTCTGTAATTTAACACCATTTAGTTAACTAAATTATATGAATCGACAAACTGTGATCTGTTTTGAAATACATTTCAAATGTAAACACATGATAATCTGTCACACAATTTACATATGATTTCGAAAATCTGAATGAAGCTCACTCTGTATTGTGCATGCACGCTACTCTAGTAAAAGCTCACTCCACTCTACTCTGTCATTGTAAACGCTCCTTTAAGTTCGCAAGATTTATTTCCTAGCAGAGCTATATAGGACAAGAATTGTTTAGTTTGGCTCGAAAGCCCTTTTACAATTTGGTATTTTCACAATAATACAAACTTACAAATTTCCCTCTGGTGACTTCGATAGGTTAATTTATATGGTGCAGTCCATAGAAATTTTATGCTGATCTTTCAATCGCTAACCATTTTTATGATCATAGATTACTTTTTCTTATGAACTTTAATGAAAAGTTTTCCTAATAATTTGCATTGTACTATTTGTATTAACTGTGGCACGGTCGACAACATTGACGAAAACAAAAATTAGACAGAACTTAGAGGTAGAATTATTTTATTACTACCACATTGGACGTCTTGAAGCTGGTGGGCTAAGTAGGGTTTCGTATCCGTAATCCCCCCGGAATATACATGCCATAAAGTACGACTTGAATTGAGATAGTGGACCGGCTAGCGGCTAACTACTTATTGCAAAAGTTTTTCATATAAAAGTAGTTTGGATTTCGTTCTAACCTCACAATTTCCATAAATTTATTCTATATAGTATTTTTTGTTAATATCATTACAAAAAACGCTTATTAGGCTGCTATTTGTTATAACTTAGTTTTTCTTTGGAGGCGATAATAGTCCTACATAGACTCTAGGACCTCTTTAAGGTGAAACTCTAGTTCTTCCTCCATTAGAGTATAAAATTGTAAGTGTGAACTCTTACTTCAGACTTATAGTGGTTCACTAATAATTTTTAATGGGTTGTTGTCATCGCCGACTTTATGGTTTTGTATATTTCGAGGGCTACGCCATACCTCAAAAGGAAGCAAACGGAACCCTTATAAGATACCTTCTGTCCGTATGTCTGCCCATCACAGACGTTTCTCTCGAAAATAACTCTCACTAATAAGACTAACCCTTATAAGATCACTCCTGGGTCTGTCTGTTTGAACGTTATTGAGATTGAAAATAAAAAAACCGTTGTATTTAATTAAAACATACTAAGTATGACATACAGCGCTAACTAAAGAGGAAACATAATAATCGATAACGTGTTTAGTAATGTTACAGAGCAATGAGGCAAATTTTAATATTTTTTCAGTTATCACAGGTAAATACACTTAAAATCATTCTAAAGTTCTGGAAAGGAAACTCTGTTCTCGTGCCGAGCCCGCGTGGCTCTTGTCGGGTTTTTTTTATTATAGAAACATTCGCATGTTTTAATTTTCTTTTTTTTTTTTTTTTCAAATGTGTATATTGTAATAACATATATTTTATGCAGTGGCGCCTTCTTTTATTATACTCGCCCCCCAAAAATTTATATCCTAGATACGCCTCTGCTGTGGCTATTTTCAATAAGTGTGAAAAAGCTGAAAAGGTGAGACAAATATTATAAACGTGCAATAAATTTTTAATGAAGAAAAGAAAAATAGCTTTAATGAATCGAGGTCTCATTTTATCGTATCTGTACAGAGCCCTTACTACTCCTCTTGTGTCCCATTTTCAAACTTTTGTGTAAGATATGGATCTACTGAATTTTTAGGAACTAAAAAAACGAATGTGAGTTAAGGTAATCGCGGTCGAATATACACGAAGGGACTATCCGTATTTCCACTAACACCACCACCACTTGTTTATTCCAAGATATTCGGTGTTAAATTAAGATTCAATTTTAAGGTAAAATAATATTGTTTTGGTCTGCTAATAGTTGCATTAACTCGATTTTCAGCAAATCTGTTGTTTCATAGTTAAAGCTAGTTATTGTACATCACTTTGAATGCATCTAATTATATTTGCGCATTGAGTTCATCTCGAAAGTACCATCAAATATGCAAATTATAAAATTAATATAATTGCTTTAATATCCAGAAATGTACCCAGGTGTATGGTTATTTATATTCCATAAACCTTCCCTTTCCATCAGCGTGGTGGGACTTAGTTACCTACGCCCTTAAAAATTTTTTCTTGTGGCTCGTTGTAGTTTGTTTCGTCGAAGCTTTCTCTCTATACTTGAATTTTCTCTTCTTCCACGATAAGCAGCTAACCTCTTTAGTCGAATTGAGAAGATATTTTTTTTTTGTAAAGCTGATATAACCTATTCATAACTTTAAAATGAGTCACTGCCAAAGATGCTGAAATTCATCTTCATATCCGTTAGCACCAACATGAATAAGTTTATTTCAGCTTCAATCACTAAAAACAAAAAAATAGCTTTTTTCTAAAATACAAAAAATTATTCCAGGTGACATCATTCATTTGCATGACATATATCCTGATTTGCTTAACCCTCAACCAAATTATCCTTCCCACAATAACCCACCGCCTCCTTCTCTCCCTTCTACCTTGAGACCTACAAGACCATCGTATTATCCTTCAAAACCCAATCACCGTCCTACCTGGGAGCAAGATTCAAATTTTATAGGTGGACTTCATGGAGTTTCCAATCACATTGACAATCAGTTCGGACAATTTGATGATGGATATGGCGGACTAGACAATCAACACCATACTGAGCCCCACCATCATCTTCCATTTACTAGTGGTGCCGGCGGCGGCCATGGAGACTACCAATATGAAGGCGAAAAATATCGACCTATCCGTGGTACTACATCACTAACATTCATCCCTCACATATTTCTTAAGTTCCTTTTTTGGTTTTTTTTTTCTTGTAGAAAATGCACCCAAGTTGAGCTTTTGTAGTCTAGAAATTTGTTTGTTTTCCCCTAAAATAATTAGAACTGAAAGTTTTCGGATGTAGATGTATAGGTTGTGACGTAGATAACTTAATTGATCATATTCTCTATTTCAGGTTGCGGTGAAGTATTCATGAGATCAAATCGAATAGTTGGAGGTCATTCTACAGGATTTGCAACTCATCCGTGGCAGGTGGCTCTCATTAAATCAGGATTCCTGTCAAGGAAACTTAGTTGTGGTGGAGCATTGGTATCCAGTCGTTGGGTGGTCACAGCCGCCCACTGCGTAGCCACGTAAATTAACTTTCTAAAATTTCCATAAAATGTTTTTAGTGTAGAGTATCTTTTTCCTAGAACCCCCAATTCGAATATGAAAATTCGTCTAGGAGAATGGGATGTCAGGGGACAAGATGAAAGATACAACCATGAGGAGTATAACATCGAAAGGAAGGAAGTTCATCCCAATTACTCACCATCCGATTTTAAGAATGATGTGGCGCTTGTGCGCCTTGATAGAAATGTACAATTTAAACAGCATATCGTTCCGGTCTGCCTTCCTCCAACAAGCACTAAATTAATAGGAAAAAAAGCAACCGTAGCTGGATGGGGTCGAACAAGACACGGTCAAAGCACGGTTCCTTCAGTTTTACAAGTAAGAAACTGTAAATATTGTTGGGCGTCTAAAGCCTATTTACTAAAACTTCTTTAATTTATTCTACAGGAAGTTGATGTGGAGGTGTTATCCAACGATAAATGCCAAAGATGGTTCCGGGCTGCAGGTCGGCGTGAAACAATTCACGATGTATTCCTGTGTGCTGGATATAAAGAAGGTGGAAGAGATTCGTGTCAAGGTGATTCAGGTGGTCCTCTAACTCTTACCCTAGAGGGAAGAAAAACTCTAATTGGATTAGTTTCTTGGGGTATTGGTTGTGGTCGAGAGCATCTTCCTGGGGTATACACAAACATACAAAAGTTTGTTCCATGGATTGAAAAAGTTATGGGCAATGACTACTCATAGCATAGAATATAGTGGATTTTTTTTTGCTTTTTTTGTTTTTTCTTTACTTTTAGTTTCTAATTTATTTTACCATAAATCTAAGTGCAACTGAGTTATGCTGTTGATACTAAAATTAAGTGCAGAGAAAATATTAAGCGTATAAATGAAAACTGAAAATATCATTTTCAATGATATTCATACTGTAGCCGCATATTATTGCGAGTATTTTTTATTTTGATTTTGTAAATAAATGTGATTTCACTTTGGAAATTTTGGTTTTTGTTTTCATTAGCTAGAGTACAACGAATCATGGTTGAATATTTGAAATGGATGGATTAAGGCGTACTGTGTAGTTGAAAAGAGTCTTGGAGTTTCAAGTTTCGAATGCACCCATGATAATGCAGTAGCGTAACTATAAAGTGGCTGAATGAAGAGAGGGTGATGGAAACTATAATGATAGTTTAAATCAATAATTTAATAATTTATTCTCTTTCTGTACCAACTCCACACTTAAACTAAAACTTAACAATTCAACAAATGCTATAAATTAATTAATAGAAAATTTTTGTATTATAAAACATTTCACAAGGAACTCAGACGTAATTAAAAATGTTCTACAAAGTCAGAAACAATATTTAATAAATGCTAAGAAATTTTGTCAAATAAAATTGTTGATAGATAACTGTTACAATTGACAGTGTACTCATCAGATTAATGTTTGGAGCTCGATCAAGTGGCTTCCGATTTTACCGAGGATTGGATTTGGAATATTCTGGTTTGAGCCGAGACACAAAACAAGTCTCTATTCCAATCGATACCACCCAGAATAAAATTTAGTTTTTTATGGTAGCACTTTTGGGTGAGTACTATTGGACGGGAAATCCGTTCTGTCAGCACGAGCTTACAGCTTACTCCCGTGATCAGCGATAGCACAGGGCCACAGGGCAGAACGGTAGCACCCTAACTAGTGCGGGAGAGTTATAGGGGGGAGGGGGGGGGGGGGGGGGGTTACCCAAAACATGCCACCGGTTACGACACGAACCATAAAAAAACAAGCCCACATCCAGCCCTGTAGAGGCCATTACACCATTTAGCTTTACCTTACTGAAGGCGCCGATGACATGCTTTCGTGACATTGCCCCATCCACCTTGCGACATTGTAGGCATGATTCTACAGTTACCCTATATTATGACCTGCAATGAGAGCGGAGTAGTGAAAGTATTCAACTATCGCTAAAGGTGCAACATTCCTGTTACAGCTCCTATGGCTGTACATAAAAATAAAGAAGAATTAATAAAATGCAAATGTAAATGTAAAATAATAAAATAGGTAAACCGCTGATTAAATGATTAACCTGCTTTTAACACGTTTATTCCGTAATCTTACAAACTAACAATAATTCTAAAAATAAATAATATTTAAATTAAAAAAAATAAATCAATAAAGTTAACAAAATTTAAAAAATAATAATTCAAGAGAAAACAAAAATCTTAACTATTAAATTCAACTCTTAATTTCTAGTAATAAGTCTGCAATAAGAGAGAAGAGAAAAATAAGTAAAGCAAAAAATAGCTAGCAATTCAAATTTTGTTCGATAAATCAATATAATTTCTTCAAGAAATTTGTTAGTGTCTAACATTCTAAATAGGTTAGTAGATGTTATACTTATCAAACTCCCTGTGGTATATTCAACCCTGAATGCCTGATGTAGCTTATCCCTGTGCCAGTCACTGACCCAAATTTGGACTATAGATTGAACCTCTGGAAATATTCAAAAGATTGAATGCCAACATATATTCCCTCTTCTGAATCCAAAACCAAATCAGCAAAAACCTCTGAAAATATCCCAAAAGGTTTACCTATCTAGCCTAGACATCAACTGATATTTCCAGTTAGTATGGAAATCGCCCAATACTATTGATTTCCCAATTAATCTGATTGACCGGAGTTCCCTACCACATTTCACTTGGATATGCCCCGAAATGAAATGTTTTGTGAAACCCTTACGTTAACTTCAGTTAATTGGATATCTCCCAAATTAACCTTGTTGAATAGTAGCAAAAAGAGGAGACAAAAAAAAATTTGATATTACTGAATTTTATTTTTAGCTTGGTAAAATTCCAAACTATGAATTTATTCTCCAATCTCAATATGTAATGAAAATTTTAGGTGAGAAACTTTCTGGTAATATCCCAGAATATTTACATTTTTATATGAAGAAGATTACGTTTGGACTTTTTACCGGGTTAAACTTTTTTAGGTTTTGTTATATGAAGAAGGAAAAATAATGACCTGAAATCATAGAAGTCTATTCTCAGTTTGGTAATATCCCAAAACTTTGAATTTATTCTAAACTTCAGTACGTATTTAAACTACAGAAAATTATCTGGTAATATTCCAAAAAAATTTCATGGTTATCTATCTGTTAGTGAAGAAAAACTGTTTGTGGGAACAACCCTATAAAAAATTGGGACCAAATGAAAAAAGAAATGCTAGTGGCAATGTTCCAGCTAGCTGAACTTTACTGGTGAAATAACGAGTAACTAGTGATTTTTCTTCTGAAATTGCCCCCTTTTTATATGGTAGTGGCCAGCTGCCGTCTATTGTTCTGTGGTTTCGCTTAGTTGCTGGATATTGTTCTGCATTTTGTTTAGTTCACCACTGCGCTGTGAACTTTGCAATTTTTGAGATGACTAGGGCGCCACTATTTACATGATGTGGTTTGACATTTGTCATTAAATGACAAATTTATTTCAATTAATCTTGTGGTTTTGTTTTGTGTGGTGCTACAATCAAGTTCTGGTCTCTAAAAAGACAGAACGAATATATATAAAAATATAAAATACATTTCGTTTAACCAAAGTGTTCCGTCAAAAGTACCTTTATGCAGGCTACTGTATTGAATAATATAGTAAGACCTGGAACACCTTGCAACTTTATGGTGAACATTGTTGATGTAAACCAACCTATCTTGATTGTTTCTTTTTTTTTTTTTCAAGTAAAAAAGATGGAAAAATGGCACAAATTTCCGTCCACTGGAGGTATGTATATGTTTACTTAGTATTGTATATATATATATTCTATATTATTTATATTTACAAACTATATTGTTTGTACGTGTCTCATTTAAAATATCTGTTTGGTTGCTAATTGCAACAATGCCCGCATGCGCAGAGCTTCATGCGCATTTATTACTAACAATACAGTGCACGTATAGCGCATTATTTTCTCATTTGAATGGGAAATTCGTGCGCTTTACCTGCGATATTATTTAAGAAGTGACTGCCATTCAGTAGCTAAACATGTAAATGAACCGAGATCTGGTTTTGAAAGTGAAAACTTACATGCAGAAAATTCAGTTGATACTCAGGTAAGTAATTACTTTATTGATATATTTTACATAAATGCTTTAAAGAAAAAACAGTTATAGAAATTTTATCTTGTTACGGAACGGCACCTTCCTTAGACAAGAAATAATTCATAAATTCGTCCAGACCTGTAAAATTCCAAGTACCTTCACAAGTACGAGTACAGTACCAGTACCTGGACTTGAAATATTTTAGGTACAAGTCCCGGTACTGGTACTTAAAAAAACATTTCAAGTACAATTCCCGGTACTGGTACTTTAAAGTTTTTCAAGTACAAGTCCAGGTACTGGTACTGATACTTTTACTTAAGTACCAATGTACTTAATTACTTTACAGGTCTGAATTCGCCCATATATTTTTTGCTTCATTGGCAGGTTTACGAACAACTCTCTGAAGATGTGAGAAACTCTGATGATCGCCACTTATATCCTTTCTCCATGACCCAGGGATTAATTATCCACATTCGATATTTTTAGTATCAAAAGTCGCTACTGGTATGTGTTCTTGAAGATCTTTGCTTCCTTAAAACTTATACAAATAAATGTAATGCTAAAACAATGATTTCTGCCTTCAATGGTTCAAACTCCATATGTCCCCTTAAAACGTGAAAAATAGATGATAAAATCCCAAAGGGGTTTTCAACAATTCGTCTAGCTCGAGACAATCGATACTAGAAAATTTTCTTCGGCGAACCCTTAGTTAACTTCCCGGGCAAATGTTTCATAATATTTTTTTTTGTAGTGGAAATACATCATCGGCAACTAGAACATATGGAATTAATTTATTTCTTCTTGGAAGTGCTGGAGGTTTTGGGCAAATTTAGAACGCTTTCTAAAATCCTGTTGCAAAATGAAGTTTAACGAAAAACACCACCGTCTGAAATCCTTCCTTGAGTACCGACATGAATATACTGAAAGCAGTAATCTGCATCATCTATTCGAAGAAGCACTATACTAAACGTTTCCTTATAATTGTAATAAGTTGGTTTGAGGACACTTCAAAAGTATATGTTTCCGCCTTACGATCCAATGCAGTAGTCAGAATTCCACGTATCTTTAAACCTTTGGCTTATGTTAACATCCGTGGCCATTCCTCCGATTTTCGTCGAACTTTGCTCACTCATTTTTATTAACTCACAAATGACGAACATCAAAATAATTTTGAGCGGTAACATATATTTTATCAGATATTTAACTTTAAAATTCCCGAAATTTACACTACACACTTCACAACACATTTGACATTTTCACAAATAATTTACTCTTCTTCTTCCTTTAAGTACATAACAAGCATGAAATTCATCTTACTGATGGGTATATACATTATAAAGGGCTTTCCAATAAGAGGTGTTATTTTAATTAGCCCGCTATTTCGGTAGATATCACTTTTGGAGCTGTCATTTTTTAACATTTGACAAGTAGAAACTACGCTATTAATAAAAATGGAACGATACACGATTCAACAATGCATTGAAATTATTAAAATTCACTATAAAAATGGTGAAAATGTGGCAGAGACGGTTCGTAAAACTCGAACATTTTTGGGACGTCGTGAAGCACCTTGTCGGACCGCAATACAGAAACTGGTAGAAAAATTCGAGCTGTCGGGACAAGTTAGTGATGTGAAGAATAAAACCCGTGCACGTCGCTCAAGAACAGCCGAGAATATTGCTGCAGTAGCCGAAAGTGTTGAAGAAAACCCAGGTTTGTCCATTCCTCGTCGTTCTTTGGAATTAGGCATTCCACAAACGTCATTACACCGTATTTTGCATAACGATTTGGGTCTTAAGGCTTATAAAGTCCAGTTAACATAAGAACTCAAGCCGGCCGATCATCAACAACGTCGAGTCTTTGCTGATTGGGTCCTTGAAATGCATGAAAATGATCCGGAATTCCATCGAATACTCATCTTGAGTGATGAGGCCCATTTCCACCTCGATGGCTTCGTCAACAAGCAAAATTGTCGCATCTGGGGCTCGGAAAACCCAAGAGTTATTGTTAAAAAGCCTCTCTATCCTCAACGTGTGACTGTTTGGTGCCGGTTATGGTCCCGCAGGGTCATTAGACCTTACTTTTTTCGCAAATGAGGCTGGAGCAACAGTTACGGTGAATGGATTGCGCTATCGACAGATGATTAATGATTTTTTATAGCCGGAATTGGATGGTATTGATCTGGACAGCGTTTACTTTCAACAAGACGGCCCTACGTGCCCCATACAAGCAACGAAACCATTGATCTTTTACGGGAAAAGTTTCCGGACCGTGTTATCTCTCGAAGAGGTGATCACAATTGGCCACCGAGATCTTGTGACTTAACACCTTGCGACTTCTTCCTTTGGGGCCACGTGAAAGAGAAGGTCTACGCCAACAGCCCAGCGTCGATTCAAGACCTCAAAGATGGAATTCGTGAGGCTATCGAGGACATAGGGCAGCCACTTTGCGATTTGGTTATGGAAAATTTCATGAAAAGGATATGGTCCTGTAGGCGTGGTCGTGGTGGTCATTTGGCTGATGATATTTTCCATTATTAACGGAATACCTTCCTCTTTATAATGAAATAAAGATCCGATCATTTATCTCAAAAAATGGCATTTTTCTTTGAATATCATAAGAACACCTCTTATTGGAAAACCCTTTACATGCCTTACGAACAGTCGGGTTACCAGCATTTCGTTTTGTTATTCATTCCGAATATTCAATTGATGTGCGCCATTGTGTGTGTCTGCGTCTGCCTGTGTGTGTGTAACCCGACTGTTCGGAAGGTATGTATAATGTATATACCCATCAGTAAGATGAATTTCATGCTTGTTATGTACTTAAAGGAAGAAGAAGAGTAAATTATTTGTGAAAATGTCAAATGTGTTGTGAAGTGTGTAGTGTAAATTTCGGGAATTTTAAAGTTAAATATCTGATAAAATATATGTTACCGCTCAAAATTATTTTGATGTTCGTCATTTGTGAGTTAATAAGAATAAGTGAGCAAAGTTAGACGAAAATCGGAGGGATGGCCACGGATGTTAACATAAGCCACGACATTTGCCGAAAATGCGATTTCGAATAATGTCCCATTTAAATTTTGCTAAAAAACACAAAAATACAACAGATTGAACTGTATATTTCATTCAATTAATTTTTCCAGGTCATTTTCAATCATTTCAGCACATTTTTCGTCAACTGGCCAACCTAGACAGCACTGGCCAACCTGGACAGCATTTCACTTTTTTTTTTAAATGCCTATATATTTTTCAGTTTTCACCCAATCAATCTGCAATGTTCAGCAAAAGTGTTCCTTTTTTCCCAGACTTTCCACATATGTGCTTTGATTGATCAAATCCTTTCATAAACGGAAGTTATGGGCAAAACTCGAAAGGGTGTCCAACCCTGACGACACACCCCTACTACACATAAGTAACAAAATGTAATGAAGAATACGAATATAACACGAACATACTCTTATAGGGGAAGAAGGCTTTCTCATGAATGAGATTTTTGCTTAACTGTTAGATATGCAGATTATTTGAAATTTCTATCAATAAAAATGAATTTGTTTTGAAATATTACTTTAGCTGTTCCTTCTAGTGTATTTCTATGGTTTTTCGTCCCAGGGAAAAAAATGTGGAAGATTACATTATAATCTGTGGGAAAAGTGTCCAGAAATTCCCATTTTGGAGAGAATTTTCATCACAACCACCTCCTAACACTAAATTGGTCACAAGCGCATAATATTTATTAAAAGTTATATCGATTTCTGCATGCCCGTCCGTTTGTCCGTCTATCCGTCCATCTGTCGATAACTGGATTAAGAGTTCACTTATGGCCGGTTTCACAGTCGAGTTTAAACCAAGGTTTAGTTTAAACCATTCTCCAAGTTTAAACGTAGTTTAAACCAAATCGGGTTTCACAGTGCATTCTTTTAGTAACGTTGGTAGTACTGATTAAATTGTGAACTAAATTAGCTATCGCCACCATTATGAAGCAATTTTTCTATCAATCAATCTGTCAATCGTAAAAAGTAAACATCAGAAAGTAAAAAATAAAAAATATGTAGTTATATTTGCTAATTTTAAATATGGCAACATTCAAAAAGGATGCAAATTTTAGCATAAGTGAAGTTGAGCTAATGCCTTCCCTAGTGCATAAAGAAGGATATATAATAGAGCGCAAGAAAAGATAAAGTGACAAAGTTCTTTACTTAAACGGAACCTAGCATAAAAATCAACGTCGTCCCACTCATTAAAATGATTTGGCTGATTTCTAATTACTGTCAGTTGTCGACAGAGTTGAAAATTTAACTAAAAAAATCTTCTTCATCGCTAGAAATGTCTAAATATAAATCCATGATAAAATTATTTTCTTGATACAAACAAACAATGCTACTGTCAAAATAAAATGTCACGCTTTTCAAATACTTTTATCTTGAGTTTAAACCGAGGGATGGCATGGTTTAAACTCTAGTTTAAACCGGGGTTTAAACCAAACTGTGAAACTCATTCGTCGAGTTTAAACTAAATATTTGGTTTAAACTCAGACTGTGAAACTGGCCATTAGAGAGTTAAAATTCTGTATATGGTATTTTGGAAAAAATAATAAATATAAATCCAAAAAAGGAATAAATCTCGAAACCCGTACAGAAAAATTACAATATTTTAAGTGTACTGGGAAAACATTCAGCTTCAATTTGTTCTTGTACTGAGAAACTACCTGCGATATTAATTATAACCATTTTTATCATTCTAGTAAAAAACCATGCGCAAAACCATTACATTTGTTGAACCGACAAATCTGAACTTTTGCTTTGTCAAATCTTTTTCAATTTCAATTTCGTTAGGACATGTTAAAACCCAATTCGTAATTTCGACTTATACATTCGCAGAATCAACAAATCAGCAACTTTTGTCAAAGATAACCCTAAAAGTTAATATTGTTAAGTTAACTTTGCTTTTGTCCCATATAATTCACACTCCGAATTAATACTGAGTATATACGGTTAAAAATTTGAGTTTATGTTTAAAATCTATAGAAAGACTTAAAGTATTTTAAGACATTCGTTGTATAAAAACAAGAAAGCGTAAAAGTTTTAAACTTTATCTATTCGTTTTGGCTTAATTTAAATCTTTGTAAATGTCTTAACTTCTCTGTAAAAGTTTAAAATTAGGTTCGAATTTTCTCCAATTTTTTAATTCATACCAAAAGGGTTTAGTTTTAGGTCTCTTCTGATCTGAATTGCAAACAGTCAAACAAATATTTCCTCAACTTAAAAGTCATAAAAGTCTAAATTTTTTCTAAACTCAAAATTTTTTAAAATGAGTTCGAAATTTATCATAAAAAAGAATTAAAACCAATGAATTTTATTTTTATAACTTTTCCAACTTAAATTAATAAAAATTTACTGACGGAATTGCTGAGATAATGAAACCACAAGGGTTTTAATATGTCGAACAAGTGCAACCTTTGTGAGTCAGAAGTCAGAAGTACGCGTCCGTGGTGTGAAGTTCAGTTTTTATTTAGTGGTTGTTTGTAGGTGATTTTCATTTTCCATGTAAGTAAAATTTTTTTATTATATTTGTTTACTACCTACATACAGGGGCGGATCCAGCTAGGGGTCGTGGGGGGGGGGGGGGGGGGGGCGTGCCCTAAATCTATTCTACTGCACTTTTTGTCAAAACCAATAAAATATCTGGAAGTGTTCAATTTGATAACTTTAAGAACACAGCCCTTATGGCTATCGGCTTGGTCTTCGCTCCACTTTAGGTCATGGCTGTTGAAGCCTATAGAGAAGACAGGAAGTGCTGGTACCTGTAAAATTCGTGTTCATGAGCGTGGCTTTTCTCGGGGTGTTTGAACAGAGCCTATTCGGGTAAAATTGATGGAAGGTTTGTTTTAATTGATAAGTCGATAAGTCATCGATGTAAAGACGGCTTGTTAGATCATTATCAAAGCCAATATTTATTTTATTTATAACCCGTAATTGGAGAAATGCATCGAAACTACAAATGGCGAACAAATCAATGTGTATTGTTGTTGTGAATTATAATATTTATAGCAAGAAGCTTAGTTTGGAATAATTTTTTTATTATTATATCTTTAAATATGCAATAGTTTTTCCAGAATACTTAGCCTATCAAACGTTAATTAAAAACAAAATAAAACTGCTGATTAGGAAATTCTGAATAAGTATCTTATAGAAATTGATTGGTCGGTCTATTTTGCTTCAAGGAATGTTGATGAATGCACATTAGAACTTAGTAACACTCTGAGTCTTGGCAACCATGAATACATTCCGTATTCCGACAGCAAATCTCAACAACTGTAAAATTGCTCTTGGCTTAGGAATCAACAACGGCCTCCTCCGGGGTTTGAAACTGGGACCTCCCGCTTTGCGGACGATTGCTCTTAACTCTGTGCTAACGAGTTGGATGCTTTCCCTCTTGTATCTGTTTCGTTATTTCAGAGATAAGAACAGTCTCCCGGAAAGCACATAGTCCCGGTTTCAAACTCCGGACGACACGGTTGTTTTTTTTCTCTTGTATTTTGTGATTTAATTTAGAATGGTTAAAAATAAAAGTTCTTAAAATTTTTCTATTCTCCATCTATGAGACCGATTCTAAAAATTGTAAATAAAAGCGAAAGAGTTCGTTTTCCACAATTATCGATTGCGTCCATGTCTAGATCTGAAACAAGTCTACAAGACTGCAGAAAGGAGAGGATAGTGATACCGATCAATTGCAATCACTTTGATTCTTTCAAGGATTTTTGAATCTATCATTAACCCCAAAATAATGAAGTATCTAGAAATTAATGAATTCATCGCCAATTTGGCTTGCGGACTGGGCGCTTTAGAGACTTGCCGACTTATCTTACGGAACGTTGGAACCGTGACCTTTACGATTTTTGTAAGTCCAAAATCGTTGACCTACATATTTCAAAGTTATTTGATAGAGTCTTTTTTAGTCAAACTGAAAGCAGTTGGTCTCTCCCCTTCTTTTCTATTATGGATTGAAAGATTTTACTCTATTCGCCTAATACGGGTTGTGCTAGATGGCTTTCATCAGAGCTTCACTCTATAAATGCCGGTGTGCCTGAGGGCTCTGTAATCTCTCCATCTCTATTCCTAATTTTCATTAATGATATGCTTTCCATTACTTTTAATTCCACCCATGGTTTTGCCGAGAATAGTACCCTTACTCCATTGCTACTCTTCCAGACTCCAGAGGGGATGCCAGATGTGCTAAACTAGATTGCATGATTAAATAATTTAATAACGACCTTGGGGCAAAGCGAATCGCGTCGAATTCAATACTTACATCTAAGTCCCAAACTTGTCCCATCACTTTAAAAAAAAATCATAATTTCATAATTTTTTCACTTTCGTTTCTTTTGATGGAGCACTGATTTACGATACATCGCCTTTATGCATTCTTGTCATTAACATTTCCAGTACGTTAAGCTGGACAGATCATTGTTTCTCTGTTACCAAAGAAGCATCCAAATGTTTTTGATTTCTGAAAAAGTGTAAGAAATATTTCAGCTCGTCGAATCTAGCGCTCTTCTACAAGTCCTATATCAGACTTAGAATGGATTACAATTCTCACATCTGGACCAGGGTTGGTTGTATAGCCTTAGCTTCATTGGATATTATGAAAATAGAGCTTTCGAGTTCATTGACAATAACTTGTCATACCGATGCACTCGAACACAGCTTTGTTCGCTTCCTTATTTCTACATGCATGGGCAATGTTCTTATGAAATATCTAGTCTGATCCCTTGTAGAATTATTCTTGCACACAGTACTCGCACAGCAAACCGCACAGATCGATTTACCATTTAAAATATTTTCGGGCGTACAGTAAAATTCCGTGGTACTTTTTTATCCCAAACTATGCGAATGTAGAACAGCGTAACCCCTTCTGTCTTTCCTCCAGTATACAATCTGCAAAAGTTTAAGTGTGATATTTTCATGAAGTTATATTCGTACAAGGTATGTATTGCATCTATTCTGTGCCTGCTATTTTAAATAGACGTAATGTATATACGTAGCGCTTCAATTCCTGTATTTTGCAAAGTTACACTTTATAATGAATTCATGAATTCGAACAAAATATATTTTCTTATGTTTGCTTATAAAACCGCGATTTACGAACCGAAATGAAATAAATAATTTAACACCTCGTTTGACCTTTCGGAGTGGCAAAAGTTGAACGCTGAACAACTCTCTTCGTTGCGAGTGATAACCACTCACTTATCTGTTGGAGCCGTATTTTAAAAATGATATATTTTGTGCATTTGATGTTTGCGAGTGGTGGCGAATGTCTCTGAACTTTTGACCTATCTCTAACTTATACCGTTTTTAAACCATAGTTGAGACCCTCCCTCACAAGAATCCTGGATCCGCCACGGCCCATATTGCAAATAAAAAGAAGTGTTGAGATTAAAGAAAATTTAAGAAAAATCGTCAAATATCGTAAAAATTTAAAAAGGTAAAATATTTAGACGAGATTTCAAATTTTCCATTTTTCTATTATGATCCACAAATGGTAAGATGTATGTCAAATTATTGTGAATACTTAGTAGTACGTTAGTTCATGTATATTTATATGTCATAATAAATAATTTTTTTTTTATATCTATTTAACTTACTTTCTAAGCAAACAAACAAACAATAATCACAGGTAGGTACGTAGGGTCTTCTCTGACTCTATGCAATTTTATGATCTGGCTTGAATGTGCCAATAAAATACCAGTGCTGAAAATGACATAGGTATTGGCATGTGGTTTTTTTCCAGTAGAAAAGCAATAAATTTGGGTTGTATGGAAGAAAGTTTTTGAAATAAATGACGGTATTTGTGTGTATAAAAATCCAAATTTTGGAAATATTTGAGAATAATTTAAAGATGCTTAATTCAATAATACAGAGTAATACACTTTTCCAGAGCTACTATTATTTGCTACTTAATAAGCCAACAATAACCAAAATCTACAGGGTCGTTCAAAAGTTATATTCATTTATTCACATCAGGGCTCACGAATATTGGCGAAATCTTCAACTGGCTACTACTCCTACAGGAAGGTCTATAGAAGCGGGGGGGGGGGGAGGTATGTGGAACAATTCAAATTTTTGATCCGCTTACCTCAAGGAATCGCGTGGTATGCCGGAAGGTATCTGGATCTTAATCACCCTGTATATTTCGGGAAATCGAGAAATTCATTGAAAAACTAAAAATTTTTCTAGAATCTACTCTAGTCTTGAAAAGAAGAAGGAAACCGCAGAGAGGAAAAGATTTTTTTTTTAATATGGGTGAAAATCTGCCCATCTGAGAATTTTCGTACTTCTAATTACAATGCTTATAAAAACGACTTGTACGACATTTCAACACATTCTGAAGCAGTGTCAAAATACATGGTAAAAACGAAACTTTCGTATGACTAACAATCCTACGTTTATCTAGGATTTTATATCTACAATATTTTAAAAATTCCGCATTAAAAATATTATCTCTCTCTATTACAACTTGTTTTCAAATTATCGCCCGGACAGGCAGACAGTTGGATAGACGGCCAGAAAGATGGGCAAACAGATGGGTAGAATAGACAAATTTGACATATGCTATGATTTCATTTAGAGTATAAAAGTAAAATCTTACGGAATCTTTATCAGTTTTAATCTTAATTTATAAGAATGGAATTTGGTTACTTTTAAGCACATTTGACGTAGTTCTTATTATTATCATGAATTCCCCCTAAACTAAAGCCGGCCGAGTGGGGTGGTTATACAAGTTAATAAATTTGTTTTTATCAGAACTAAAAAATTAATAATAATAATGAACTTTACTTTAACCGATTTTATTAAAAGACAAATTACAACTAACTAAATCTAAAAATCTACTTTGTAGAAAATATGGCTGAAGATTCATGTAACGGAAAGTTGGCTAGTCAGTATTGAATACCTGGGAATGAAATATTGTGACCTTGTGTACGATCTGGCATTTCAGTCAACTACAAATAAACTCAAAATCCACCCTTTTACTCATCTTTATTCTCTTTTTCAGGTGAATTCGTATAAATCATATGTAGATCAAAGCGTTGTTGAGGTCAGGACTCTATATACGTGTCACCATTCAGTTCTTGTATGTGATTCTTAAGGGTGTTTTTTTGTAGCTTAGTTAGAACTTAAAATTGGAATATCTGTAAATTTGAGCTGTCATTCTGGCACACTCTTTGATATTTATACTGAACATTAATATCTGGAAAGTAATCATAAATAGAGCCATGCTTGTGGTCAAGAATTATACGAATTTCCGTTGAAGATCGATCGGCTGCTCGCGAAATTTATAGACGACTTTGCGATTTTTATACTGCACATAATCATCCATTGGAGCAAGCAATACGTTGAACTTTGCTTAGATTTAGTCCATATGTATACTCTCTGTATCATGGAACACTGCCCCAACACTTTATCAGGTAGTGCACATACTGAAGTAAATATGGTCGCTGTAAACCAAACTGTGCAAATTTATCAATTCGTCATCGGCCGCGCAGCAATTGAGACTTTGTGCGTCCACCACGTAGAAAATTGAGCATACATCCATATAACGTCTAATGTTTTAGGAAGAATTCTACTACAACGATAAGCATCAAAACAAATTTTCTCCAAATTTAAACTTCACTGCCTCAAATTGAGAAAACTTGCGTTTAAATTTAAAACCAAATAGTTCTTAATAAAATTTATTTAAATTGAAACTTGCCGGTTGAAACCTAAGACAGTTAAAAGTTTCAATTTGAGACTATGTGGAAATATCAATGTAAAACTAATTCGTCTTAATAAACTTTAAGACTTTGTTTTAATGTCAAAATTATTCAGAATGGATTTATATACAAACCTAAAAGTCTTAATTTAAGCCTCGAATTTTTAATCATGTATATAAGTAGGGGGTTTGCTTAATATTTTCTTCAGCATCTACAGCAAGCAGAAACTCTCAGTCATACTAATGAGTATACATAGAGTTTTTGCCCATACGGAACGCTTTTTTTTTTCTTTTTTAAAAATATTGTCACCCTACTGCGAGCAGATAATAAAATCATATAAAAATAATTTATTTCATAGCATTTTATTATTGTGATCAATTAAAATTTTTTTGAACTTTCCAATTTCATTGTATATTTTAACCTTCCGGAAGTGGCCCGCGGTCTATGAGTCTGCCTTTTATATTTGATTGTAAACAAATCTAATTTTATGAGCTGCTGTGTATTCCTTGGAAATCAGTAGACGTACAGATCTGTCAGTTGCCAACTCTCCTGCATGTGTTTGAGTCCTGATATTGTAGTTTATAGACTACACGCGCACAGAAGAAAAATGTTATTTTTTTTCCCAAAGCTAACAATTCAGAAAAAGAAAGGCCTTTATTAATATTTGAGTTTTTCTTATTTGTATAAAAATTTAAGATGTCGTTCTTTGAAAATTTCTGTGTGATGTTATTCTTATACCTAATAATATTTGTTGTAGGCTCCTCGTGGATTTTAGTGTATAATTTTAGTTAAAAAAAAATAAAATGTCATATAAAATCGTGCAGGTCAAGAAAGACCTAGTTTTTGTATTGTCCCAATAGCATGGGAAAAGAACGGTATATTGAAATGACATAAAAAAATGAAAATAGTTTGGCTCCAATCTATACTAAAAAACATTTGTTATTATAAAGATCACTTTAGTTACTAAAGTGCCATCAGAAAATTTGACGATATTTTATAGTTGGAATATTTATTACTGAAAGCTGCCAATTTTTATTAAAGTTACCAACATTACTGAATATTGTCGGCTTATGTAAGGGTAACAAATTGTAGTGCGCATTAATGTTTGTCTGAATCGCATTTCACATAATTACAAAATAGACCAGAGTCATACTTGCAATATGATAAGAAATAAAAAAGAAATAAATAAAATTCTTTGGTAAAACCCAACAAAATTTAAAGGATTTACTAGCAAAAGTGCATTTGTCTAAAATACTCATTTGCGGGCAATAAAAAATTACATCATAGCGCAATAAACAAATCATCACGTGCATGATGACCAATAATCGAAGAAAGTAAACAATTTTTGGGTCAGGTACCGTCAAAAAAGGGTTGGCACAATATAAATAGAAAATCATCATAATTCATGGCCAAGCAAGCGTGGATTTGGAAATATATGATTTTTTATTGATAGGAAATTCTTTAGGTAAATTAAAGTGTAATTTATAATCCCCACTAGTTTTATTTGTCATTCTTTTAATCTTTAAGGTAAACTTATTTATAAATAACTGAACAACAATCAATAAGGCATTCTGCCTGCAACTTCCGAGCAGTACAGACGTTTAGAGTGGCTTTAAGCAAAAATTTAATTTCGCATTTTAGTCTGAACAGACGCAACACAGACTTCAAGCAACAGTCATATTAATATAATTGAGAGAAGCGGACGCCTAAACACGGAGATAGCCGCAGGGCCAAGTAATTATTATGAACTCCTTGGTAGGGAAACTATGCCTAGGAAGGTTGCACGTAAAGCAAATAAACGTTCCGTCACTGACGGATGCACAAACAAATACTATGACCGGACCAGACCCAAAATACTTATTGATTTCTCTTGCTGACGAGTCTAAAAAGCTCACTGATCTTAACCCTTTCGTGGTCTATAAGATTACACACAGGGAAAGTACCTTGCTCTCCTCCCTTCACAAACAGAGGCTGAAAAACTTTTAAGGAATTTAAAAATAATCAAAGATCAGCAGGTAAAGGTCGAATATCACGCAAAACTTAATTCCTCCCGTGGGACAGCTTTTGCCCCAAACCTGAAGACCCTGTCAGAAGAAGAGATTCTAGACGTATTGAAGCAACAGAATAGTATAGTTACTCAGGTTAAAAAGCTGACAAGGCCAGGCAAAAAGTAAGACGAGAGTGAACCAACTGGGGCTCTCCAGTTG
This sequence comes from Dioctria rufipes, assembly GCA_963924295.1. Taxonomy (NCBI): domain Eukaryota; kingdom Metazoa; phylum Arthropoda; class Insecta; order Diptera; family Asilidae; genus Dioctria; species Dioctria rufipes. Next base: position 318,229,909 of record OZ002740.1, on the reverse strand, counting down.
TCTTTCGATACCTTCACGCCTCCTAACACCATCACGTGTTGTTGGGAAAGACTTGAGGTCAGAAGATGGTTTCCTGCTCCATTAAGATGCAGGACTAGCTTTAAATTTCCGCATCACGAGTCTATGTACAAAGAAAAAACTCCGATATGCAAGACCTGCGCACTACCTAAAGCACCAGAGCAGACAGATCATAATTTTACGAGTGTTTTTTGCATCTCTTGTCAAAAGGAGGGCGATCATGCCACTCTAGACGGGAAGTGCCCTGAATTCCAGAAAGAAAAGGATATTGTTAAGATACAGGTGGAGGAATACCTTACTAGGTATGCAGCACGCCGAAAATGGTACGCAACATACGAGAACTTCGCACCCGTTAGTGAGAGTGCTAGTAGGGTCGTGCCAGGCTTCTCTTTCTCGTCTGCGTTTAGACAAACCTCCGTGATAACGCCAATACCCCACAGTCCCACACAACAAATCGAAAAAAACGGAAATTCTCCGACCAACAGTATTCACATCAATACGCACAAAGACATTACAGTGAAAGAACTGGCCACGGAGCTATCACCAAAACAGCAAAAGAACACACTGAAAATAACAAACAACACACAGAAAATATCAAATCACAACTCAAAGAATAAAAACACAATAGAAAACAACAATACCCAAATTAAGCAACTGCCAACCAGCCCAGATACACACCTAAGAGAGGAAGTTCCCGCCTTGTTGTTTGCTGCTAAAAGCGCAACAACGGGAGTCCTTCGATTGCCAATCACCCAACAAGTAAATGAACTACTTAGTTTGTCACCAGCCAAGCTAAAGGATGAACTTGCTAGCATTTCAAACACAATTTCACCACCCATAACGCCAAAGGACTCACCTCGGTCCTACATTTCTAGTCGCCGTATCTCTTCATATGAGGAAGACGTGTCGGTGGATGGAATAGTGGATGCATCTGAGACTATTGTTTTATCATAAATACTCAGCAACTATTAATCTCCACTATCATATATCCTACAAATTCAACTATGTCTAATACACCCTCTTCTACCCATCTAAATTCCACAGTTTTCATTCCACAGGGACACCGAGGTGATCTCACGATCGTACAGTGGAACTTCTGTGGCTATTTCAACAACTTGGGGAGCCTTAAGCTGCTCAACTCACATTACAAAGCTGCAATACTAGCTCTGCAGGAAACGCATCTTCCACATCAACATTCCACCATCCTCATGGTCAGGAACGACATCCCCTCCACTGAAATTCAACTGGAAATAGACCTAGCTGCTGTTGCGGTCAGGATCCATGCTAATCCGGTTTTTAACATTCTGTCAATCTACTTGAGGGCTGGGGACTCAGTCACCAGCCGATCTCTTCGTTCATTGGAGGACCAGGTCTGCGGTCCAACGCTGCTTTTGGGGGACTTCAACGCGCATTACCAACTAGGGGGATCACCGAGAGGGACCCGAGGGGGAGGGAGATCGTTATTCATTTTGGATCATTAGTGACATTTAAGTTAATTCCACGAAAATTCCAAATATTGTTGGTTGAAGGGGGTACAAAACTATGTTCTATATGTTAAGTTAAAATATACTATATAACAATCTATGATGCTATACAACCAGCCAATTCTTCAGGAAGTTCAGGGCAATCCAACCATTGGGATCTTATCTGCTCTTGAAATTGATTTGACTAGCACGTCCTCCGGAAATACAAAAAAACTTATTCAGCCTGAGTTAGAATCGGTTAACAGAACCTTAGTTTAAATAAATAATAAAATTAAAAATTGATATCTGCAAAACAAGGCCGAAAACATCCGCCATTTTTGATACATATATCTTATAAAATAAAAATTTAACAAAAAAACTGCTGGTGGTCCCCAGTGAGAAAAAAAAACTAAATTCTCCTAAGTGTAGTGCTTCCATATTGCGTTACTTGATGTATATGGTAACTTTAAAAATGCATATCTCCGTATTTCATTAAATCAATGCTTTTCATTATCAATAAAATAAGAGTTTCGCCTTATATTTTTATAAAATGCATTACTCTATATATTACAAACGAGTTAAACTAGAATGAAAATAGTCCAGATGAAGGACATTTGATTTTAATTCAACTTAAAACTTACGTTCAATTTACCTGATCAAAGTAATATATATTTTCCCTAAAAAGAACTACTCCCACATTTCGATAATATGTAAGTCGGGAGGACATCGTTTCACTTACTTGAATGGAACCTAAATATTAAGTAATCTACACTTTATCACAATTAGTCGATGTCCTAAATTATGTCAAATAAATTCTTTCTATAAAATATTAGAATGTTTTTTGGGTTCTTTACGATAACGAAGATTTATTGTGATACACAATTTAAGCTGCCTAGTAAAGAAAATTTACTATTCACATCGAACTGGAAATATAAAAACTTAATCTTTGTTCTTTCTTTTTTTTATGGAAAGCTTTTCATATAAAAAAATTAACCAGGGCTTCCAATAATTACAAGTTAGTGCAGACTTATTTATATGTAACGCAAAATGTATTACAGTAATGAATAATTCAGGCAAGCAAATATTAAAAAAATTAAACAAAATAAGAAAATATAACCCTAAGCGAAAAGACTATGAAAAAAAAAAATTTTAATCCAATGTATAGTCCCAAAACTGATGCAACCTACACAAAAGAAAACATCCAATTCAATTTTAAAAACTAGTAATCTAAAGTATCCAATAGTCGCTCCGCAATTCCTAGCCATTTGCCTTCAATTTCTGCAATGTCAAATATTGTGCAGAGTTATTAGAAAGAAAAACAACATTTTGATGTTACGGATCCAGATGGCTCATATTTTGAATTAAGTGACGAATTAAAATAAAATGAAGAAGATTTTAAAATAAATTGTGTGAAATTGAAATTGGGGCATGGAAAAAATTTGCCTCTGCTATCATGTATAAAAATTTCTAGAAATTTTAAAAGAATTTGATGATTTGCAATATGTAGTTATACTTAGAGTAACAAACAAGGATACGAGTATAACATAAAATTCTTTTACATTAGTAAAGTCATAAATATCCCTTTTGACTCGAAGAGATTAGTGATAACGAAGGATGGCGAATGCATAGGAAAAGGTTTTGAAAGCACAAATAAAAATCAGTATGAAGATAATATACCAGTAATATTCGAGTCTATACTTCTGCAGGCAATTTTCCGCGTGAATTTTTAAAAGTTCCGAGATACTGTGTCATTTACTGGCTTTCTAGATAAAATAAAAAATTTCATAAAGAAATTTTGAGAGCATACTATGTGTTTCGATCAGCAGTGCAGGTTGATCTAATCAGGACAGCAATGAACTCTGAACTGACTGCTGTCTATACTACAATGATTTCAGATGTCCAAAATTTGGTGGTGGATATATAAAGATTTATTTAAAAGTCTGAATAAATTTTGGACATGTCATTCTAACTAAATATAAGAGGGGGTTTGAGTATTTAGACTATTTTGGACATCTGAGCTCACTGTAGTGAGACAGCAGCCAGTTCAGGGCTTTATTGCTGTCCTAATGAGATGCTCTGTACTGCTGATCGAAACATACAGTATGCTCTCAAAATTGGAGAAAATAAAATAAATAGTACACGGTTTCGACCGACGATTTGGCTAAGTATTAAAGTCGTTACTACCAACAATATTAGATTCGAAATTTAAAAAAAAATCACTTCATTGATCTCTTACTTCTTTCCGCTGTTATAAAAATGTTGAACATTTGAAGAGAAAATGCAAACGGAACCTTTCTCAGCTGATGTGGGACATCAATATTAGAAGAAGAGGAATTTGATTTGTGCGCTCACCATAATTTTCAAGTCCACAAAAAACAAGAATAGACATCGTTGCGGCCAGTTGTATCCTCCATTTTTACTCTCTCAGCTAATTGACTTCAAAGCAAACTCGAATGATACTTGGAAACAAATGATGGCAGTTTATCCCAAGCTATACAACTTTACAAAGAAATACTGCTGCCTTTTTGAAGCATCTGCGATTATTTTCAAATCCTAACTAAATCCTGACTAATAACAAAAAAACAACTGCAATCCTGGATAAAGAATTAAGTTAAAATAAAAATATTATTTCCCAGGATGTTTTTCTTTCATTGAATTCTTAATATAATGAACATTTTGCGGCTGGATTAATCACTTATTAAAATTTTATTCTATCTCTCATAACCGGTTTTGGGAAAAGATGTTACTTTCGAGTTTTGTTGTAAATTTTCTTCTAAAACTAGAAATAATAAAATTTTATCACAGCCAAAATTATCTGATTGGATTCACATTAGTCAATTTCTTAACAGTAATGAGAATAAATTGAATCATATCGAAAGTTGTAATTTGTAAAATAAATTAGAGAAAAAATAGAGCTGTTTGGATGGAATTTATATAACGCGTTACACTGCAATTATCTAATAGGAGATATCGGGAAAATCAAAGTTTGGTAAGTTCAGTTCCAACGATTTGACATCAACAGTTATTTGAAATACATATTTGTGTCGTTCTTAATTTACTTTTATATTTGAGAAGCTGAGTGCAAAAGTGGCCCAACCCACAAAATGTCAAATTTCAAACTAACCTCGCCAAAAAATCCCATATTCCACTTAACAGATAAAAAAAGCCCTGAGATAATTTCCCCATCTACGGGCAGCTCAGCTGTTTATTAAATTTTTATGCTCTCAGTCATTTAGTCTCTTGTTAAATGCAGAAGTGGCCTAAGCAAAAATTCTTGGCCTAACCCACAATTCATTTTTGTTTGTAGTGCCCTGGGCCATTCTTATTCCTCTAAACAGAATGTGTGAAAGTGAGTAATGCAAATCGTAAAAATTGGGTATATATATAAAACTATTTGTGTTAGGCGATAATTCATGTACGAGTTCCATTTTTCCGGACGTTTACACTTCTTCATCTTATTCTCCATCTATAAGCAATTGTTCCACTATATCATCAGCATGTTTTGTACGTAGTATTGTATCACAAGCAGCGGAAAATAATACTTCGCCTCAAGCAGGCAGCAGGAAACGACGTCGTAATGAACGCGGTTGGAAAAGAAATAAGAGAAAAATCCTACGCAATTCTGGTAAAAGCTATGTTACTGCCAAAGGAAAAAGGATACCCGCAAAGGAATTAGATACTGGTTTTCAGTGCAACTGTCCGAAGAATTGCAACACAAAATTTTCTCAAGAGAAAAAACAACGAATATTTTCAAATTACTAATCACTGGAAAATTTTGATTCTCAGACTGCCTATCTATGTACTCTTGTTCGGGTAGAAACAAAACAAAGAGAATACATTAAAAATACTTCCTCAAAAAGGCAAAATACGCGGACGTATTTGTTACCGGATGGTAATGGGAACCAAGTCCAGGTATGTAAAAATTATTTTAAATCCAGCTTTATAATTTCGGATGGAATTTTAACTAGAGCTTTACTTAACAATGCCAATTGATTCCCACCTCCGCGGGGAAAAGCATCCAGCAGCAATAAAACACCAGATCAGAAGATTGAAATTATTAAAAAATATATAGCTAGATCTTTTTACGACCTTTACAAAAAAGACGTTACGGAAGAAAATATGGCATCTTTTTTTATATTCCGGAAAGTTTTCAACAATGATTTTAATCTTCACTTCCATCCACATGTAACAGATAGTTGCAAGAAATGTGACTCATTTAATATGAAGATTCGTTTTGGTAATCCGTCAGAAAAACCTGCACTTGAGCAAGAAAGAGATCTTCACTTCAGGAAGGCTGAGTCAGCCAGAAGTGGGATGATAAAGGATGCTGAAATGGCTAAGGATTCTACAAATGAATTGACAGTTATCGCATTTGATTTAATGAAAACTTTAGCTACTCCTGTAATTTCTACTGGAATCTCATATTATAAACGGCAATTATGGACATATTGTTTTGGGGTACACAGCTTAGCCAGTAAACAAGCGACAATGTATATATGGAACGAAACGGAAGCTTCTAGAGGTCCCCAGGAAATAGCGCCATGCCTCTCATATTATATTAAAAATAATGTTAATACGAGCAAGTTAGTAATGCATTCGGATGCCTGTGGGGGATAGAATCGGAATATTAAAATGTACGCCTTTTGTAATTACTTGGTATGTTCAGAAGGAATGTCCTATCAATGTAATAAATCACAAGTTCTTGATTTCTGGCCACTCATATCTTCCATGCGATGAAGATTTTGGATTAATTGAGAAACAGAAAAAGTTTCATCCTAATATTTTTGTACCAGATGATTGGGTTGAAGTTGTTAAGCATACAAGAAAAAAACAGCCATTCGAAGTGATTCGAATGAAAAGAGAAGATTTTAAAAGTCTAAAATGTTTGGAAGTTAATATAACTAATAGAAAAATTAATGCCTCTAAGGAAAAAGTGGAGTGGCTAAAGATCCAATGGATAATGGCTCGCAAAGAAAACCCATTACGTATGTTTTATAAGTATTCCAATCATCACGAAAACTTTTTTTATGACGTTGATCTATCTAAGCGTAATTCAAAAATCCAACCGCAGTCCTTGGAGTGCTTGTATCCAAATGGGAGAACTATTTATACATTAAAATTCAACGATTTGCAACAACTGATGGAATTTATACCACCCATCCATCACGCAATCTACAAGCAACTTAAACACGCCAAAAAATCATATTAAATTTAATAATATCAAAACAATCGCTGTGAAATTATCAGCATAATTTGTTTTTATATGGAAATGTATTTTTGTTAATTTAATTTTTGTTTTTGTGTATTGTTAGAAACTGAAACTTAAAATAAATCCGTTTTCTTAAAGCAACCCGCAATTTTTTTTCCTAAAATAAAGAAATTTCTAAGTGCAAAAATGGCCCATCCCACATAAAACTGCATAAATTCAACTAGAGTTGAATAAACGAGTTGAGTGAAAAGAGGGTATTCGGTTATGAGTGCGAGTAATTTTTCGGTACTTTGAGACACGAAGTAAGGATTTAACGCAAAAGAGAAAAAGTGGGAAATTTTTATTTTCGTTTTTATTATTTCAATCATTATACGCTTAGGCCACTTTTGCGCTCAGCTTCTCATTTGTTAATGGATTTTTATATATTTATTTTATTTCATGTTTATTTTACTGACTTTAATTTAAAAATTCTTTGAATTATAGCAATAGGTAAATTGGAACATTACATGAATAATTTACCAAATAATGTATTAATTTTATTATTAGTTTTGAATATTACGAGATTTTTACGGATACTAACAGTTCAGTTTTTAAGTTTTAAGCGCAAAAATGAGTTTGCAAACTCATTCAAAACTAAGCAAGCTTTTGTGACTATGACTTTATTTAATTTAATATAAAATTTAGGAATCGATTATTGATGTACCTACTGAAGTGCATTTTTTACGAAAGTTTTCGAGGTACATTGACATATGCCTTCCTCCAGAGTCATGTGAAAATGGCTTAAGCTCAAATTTATTTAATATTGCGAAAATTATGCATGGAAACATAAAAAAAATAAAAACATAATTTTCAATGCATAAAAAATTTTGAGACACAAGTTCGTTGCAGCCAGCAATATCAGAACCTAATACATGAATGCAAATGTATAATATATAATGAAAGAGACATTTAATTATATGACTCTGGAATTTAATGGAAAATATAGGCAACCTTTTACCAGTTTAACAGAGCTCCATTATAGTTATGACTTAAGTCATTGGTGAGTATAGGCTTAAAATAAATAAATCTTCTAAATAATAATTTTTTTTCTCGAAATAATCCACCAGTTATCTGCCTAAATTATTGACGTAGTGATAAGTATTTTTCAGGCGCACTAAGGAGATTAGACAAGTAATGCCATCTCTTAAAAAAGTAATAAATTATCCATTATGATTCTATAGTTACACAATACTTAACTATTAACGTTGCATATCTTTAACTTATTTTTTGCATAAATATTGGCGATAAAATAACACAAGCATGCAGTACGTACCGCCATTCACAATAATTTATCACAATACTCATTTAAACGTTCATTCTCTTTATCACGTGCCTGGTGATCATTCCGTACACTTTACGATTTAAGCAAAATAGGAAAATTAAGAGTAAAAACACAACCACATTGCTGCAGCATTATCACTCTCTTCTCTTTATAGCAATACAATGATATAATCCATTGTCACCTGAGTAAAAACAAAACAAGCGGGTCATTCAACTGAGTTAGTAGAGAGGTCGTCTTATAAAGATGTTTTTGCTTCACCTTGAGAGAATCAATTTGGCACTGGTCCTATTATATCGCTCTTCTTTCCAAACATATTCTAGTATTAGTGGGAATCTCTAGACGTAAGCGGAATTGAAGTGCCATTTCGGATTATTTTTATCTTGCACTTTTTCTTCACCTTATCGGTTCCCAATTTTCCGTTTCTTTGCCTTACATTACTACTCCATCGTTTAATTGAAGATAATGGCTACACTGTGAAATTAAGTGAAGATAATCGATCCAATTTGTAGTCTGATTTATTCGCAAAAAAAAGAAGAAAAAAATCACAATGAACTGGTCTGAACTGGTACGGGTTTTTATCTTAAGCCATTCTAGCGGTTCACAAATTTTTCCTTTTCTTCAATATGTTTCTGATGGAAATTGCTCCAATAGAAGAACGAACCTCTGCAAATTAGCTGGCTCAGATGTAATTTTGTGGTTATATGTATAAGAATGTGGTGTGTACCTATATAGAATATAAATATATACGTAGTCGAGAGAATGAATACAGGTGTATAATGAAATTCTCTTGTCAATATTTGCTTGAAAGTATGTTAATGACTTCTTGGACGGGTTGCCACAGCAAAAAATTTTTACACATATCGGCGAAAGGCCTTTTAATAATAATAATAAAAGTTTTAATTTTAGTTTTATAACTGCTAAATGAAAAGAAAAGGGATTTTTGGCTTTAAATGAATAACACTTTTATATAAGAGGCTCATTAGTGAGAATTAAATTGAATTTTTCAGAGATCAAAAAAACGAAAGACTTAAGCAACGAACTTAATATTGTTCTAATGATCTTATCAGATACAACAGTGACAACACCAAACATTTTTCTACAAATGCTCCGTTTCTTGTAGTTCTGTAGTATGGGTGAAAATGGTGTCAGAATTTAGTAAATAGGCAGATACACAAAAGGGAGAAAAAAGTTAACAGTTATTCTTAGGTCTTCAATTAATTCAAAAGATTTGTTGTTCCTGTCACTGGAAACAAGTTAAGGAAAACGATAAGCGACATTTGCAACAGAGATTTTGTATTAGGCAGCCAAAGTGGTGTTAATGGAAATAAAAAGCTTTTTAAGACTTGTAAATGGTAACCGAATTCGGATTGTATATAATTACGATAAAGTCGCGTTTTTATTTCTCTATAAGACAAAGATATATGTTACCGGTCAAAGGTGAATGACAAAATGCATTGAATATTAGAAAGATTGGGATATGCAAATATATCCTTTTAAAAAAATATTTCCAGTTATGTTATTCTCCGCTTAATTAGATAATTATTTTGTTGAAAAAGGTTAAAATAAAATTCAGGAAATTACTCTGAGATAATATCGGTACTTTAGAAATTTCTACTTATAAAAAAATTTGCGAGAAAATGATATGCGAAAATATTTTTAGCTATTATAAACTTAGATAAATCATCAACTAGCAATTTTCTATATGTTCAATTAATTTTCATATATTGAATAAGAGGAAACTAAAATTGGTTCGATATAGAAATTACTATGTTTTCAGTAAGACTAGTCTTAGCAAATGGTGGTAATCTAAACTCTTTAAGAAAAAAGTATACTCCGAGATTGAACAAAATAGTTATATGCAGAGCACATTGACCTAGCTTCGCACCGACAATTAAATCAATCTTATTTTCTCTGATGTAATTCATTTTTTCAGATTGCCCTGAAGCTCATGTCGTACTTCCCGGAAACTTTTTCATGTAATATAAGATGACATCACGACTGAAAGGCTTTCCATATTTTGCCATGTTGACTTGACATTTTTCTTAATATTATTAACTTTCAAATGATATACCTATGCCTGTTTATAATATAAAGACTAAGTTTTCTGTTTTATTTAGGTAGGAAAAAATACTGGCTATAAAAATTAAGTCGCTGAAAATCGTGAATGACTTCGGATAGCATGCTTCTATGCATAAAGGCACATTTGAATGCAGACGACAACAGAAAATGGATCATGTTTTAATCCCGTATGTGGGATAATTACTTGTATTTCTATACATATTAAGTGAAGATGTAAAATGAGTTTAGTTGACACTCCCAATAGGTAGCCTTATTAGACATCGCATTCCTAAAGTTTACAAACAAAGCATATATCTTATTCATTTTCTTATATTAATTATTGAATTAAAAATGTTATCGATTGTTGTGTGCGGTTTTCGAATTTTGGAATTTTTATCTGTTCAACACTTACTGGCAATATTTCAACAGCATCCATAAACGATAGGTCTCTGTAGTTTTCAGTTTAGTTTTGATCATATGTATGTGTCTTGTAAACACCTTCTACCAAAACCCGACCATTACTTTTCAATGCATCATAAAACTTTCTTCTGCATTTAATTTATGAAAACATAAATTTTTGATTATAAATTAATATTGAATTATATTCTTATTGTTCTAAATGTTTTGTATAAAGTTTTACAATATTTGATTAAGCATCTGAATATTTAATAAATTATATATTTTATTGCTTGTGACCTAAGATAATAAGCACATAAACTACCGTCCAAGGAATTGTAGATTCGAATCCCACCTCAACATGATCCAATGCTTTTCCTCTTACCTAGTTATCTTTCCACATTGATAGTGTCTCCTTTTCCATATTAGCTACTACCCTATCTGTCAGCAGCACCACAATATGATCTCCAGAGAAGTTGAACAAATATTTTGTCTTTTTATAGAAACATTTGTAATGCTTTAACCGTAAGCAAATGCGTCAACAGAAAAATTTATCTGTGACAACACCCAGAAGCTTCCCCGAACACAATGTGTTTTCTTTATTAACAGCCAGATGGCATCCCCATCATAGGATAGTTACAGCAGGTTAGACAAAAATTATGAAAATAATTGAAGTAGAGCTTTGCATAACTTAGTCAAGGAGATGATCTATTTGGAAATTTGTGTTGTCAAGAGTATTGAAGAGGACAAAAATGAATCGCTTAATCGTAATTTTTGTTAAAAATATCGCATTAAATTATGTAAAAAAAGTGGTTTGTGTCACGGGAAAAATTGAAGTACTGTTTTAGTTTATTATAGGTGACTTTCAACAGAAAACGGCTGAGTGCACGATTTACTAGATCATTTAAGTGTTCCCAGCACTGGATGCTTCCAAAAAATAATAAGAAAAGTGCCCTTCAGGTATATGGCTAATCAATTGTCATTACAGGTACCAGCCTTTAAATTATGCAGGAATTTAAAACCAATATTGCAGTCTAATACTTCGGGTACGGTTTGTTAAACTATAAATTATTGCTCTTGCTGTTTTTCAGAGTTAAGTTGCGTTTTATATCTACTTTATGTTATTATCGTGGTTGTCCTACTTTGTATGGAAAATTTTTAAGTGTTTCTTTTGTTAATTATTATTTTCTATTTTATATGTTTTTTGGGTGCTGGTAGAACTATGCCGAAGGAGGACCTCTTAAATAATGCAACCAGCTGAAGAAACTATTAAGATAGTAAGAAGTTAAGTAACCAATTTAAGTCAATACAAAAAGCAAACTAGAAAAACTAAATATAAATGTATTAAGATATTCAAAAATTCCTAAAAAAACATTTATATTATTAACCACTTTTCCAGAAGAGTATCATATTATTTCAACACTAAATATCTTAATGGATTCCTTATTCAACAACTGAATTGGACATTCATTGCTTATAGGTTTATAGGATGTAATGATACTCCTTAACATGGTAACGAAATCTAAGAATAACAAAAATATTATTGTCGTTGGGAGAATTTAGAAATATCAATTGTTTTGGTGAGTAGGAAAAATTATAATATATTGAAAATCAAGGGCGGATCCAGACATTTGCTATAGTGGGCGCGATCGCTACCATCGCCCCTTATAACCGCACTTGCCAACAGTTGTGGACCGCTCTGTATAGATTTCTCTTTTCGTTTCAGCATGAAAATTTCATTAGCTTTCAGATATCGCCGGACTACTTTTATTTATATAATATAAGTTTTTGATCTCGTAAGCATAGTAAAATTTAGTCCCGCATAAAATAAACATCACACCCTTCTTACTTGTCTTACTGCTGGTGTTTTTAATATAAAGGTGGCTTGCATTTCGTTCAAACTGGACTAGCTGGACTGTAATTTCTTGCAAATTAAATGGTTAAAGTAATTTACGCGGAATGCTAATTAGGTAGGGTTAATATATGTATAAAATAAAAATAAATTTAAATTAAATATTTGCAGGAAAACTAAATCTGAGGTTAATTACCCCGGCTATAATAATTTTCCCAACATGCTACTTTTCATCAAAATACCCGGCTTCTGTGAGCTTTCGATCACAAAAAAAAAAAAGCAAAAATCTGAAAATCTCTTAGTGGTATGATTTTAACTTTTTTGAGAATAATCTATGACTAAAATAGAAAAAAAATAATAAATATAACAAATAACTTTTTACAAAGCTATCTAGAGTTTTCCATTTAATTAAATATTAAAATTATATTTCATTTGAGTATGTATAAATTTTAAAATTTTCATGGTAAACAAAGCAAAATAATTTAAAATTAACACATTACGGTCCGCTGTGTTCCACATTAAACTTCATATGAAGTCCGGGCGAAGTTCCATCTCAGATTTGGCTGAAAGTTTCACAGTTGGTAGGGAATACCAAAGTAACTCACACTCATTTTTTTGTTTTCTCCTACCACCCCCCCCCCCCACTCCCCACTAGGGGGTTAGAAATTTCGTAATTTTACAATGAAGCATCATTTTCCAAAAATGATATCTCGAGAAAGGAGCAACCAATTTTTCTGATTCAAATGTCAATTGAAGCTTAATGCTTTATATTTTTTGTAAAAAAATATAGCAGCACCGACCGAAAAATTTTTTCTGTAAATAATAGTATTTAAAAAAAGAAAGTAGTATTATTCACTAGTGAGGACCTCTAGCATTTTTTTTTCTATTTGTATAGTGAAGCTAGAAATTTTATCTATCTATGCACAAAAAATTGCGATGATATTCGGCTTTGTTTTTGAGATATGACTTTTTAACGTCACCGTATACCCAAAGTAACCTGTATGGGAGCAAGCACTGTACTGAGGGGAATGTATTTTTTTTTACTGTGGACCTGTAGCACTTTTTTTGTATTTTCGGTTTGAAATAGCAGACAAATTAAGGATTAAAATGCCTATAATAACAGGTTGGAAATGGTTCAAGAAAGTGTTGGAAGTGGCATCACTTAGCAAAAATAACGGTTTTTGGCGCCAAATCGACCGAAAAGTGGGGTGGAAAAAAAGTAACAGATTTTTTGTTATGTACTCGCTGAGACCTTTCCAAAAAGTACCCACATGGATTCGGAAGAAGTAAAAATCGCGATTTCAAAAACCAAATTTGGAAATTTTCGCAGGAGTTGTCGCGGTTAAATTGGCTCAGAATTTAAACAAAAGCGCCAAATAGATAATCTCCTAAGAAGCGTGCATCCATAAAAACATATAAAATTGGATTTAACCACAATTCGGTTAAGCAATTTTCGAAATGAATTTTTCGAAAATTAATTTTCACAACGAATTTGGGAGGGGAGGGAAAATATTCTCAAAATATCAAAAAAAAAAGATCACAAAAAGAGTAGCAAAAGGAATGTTGCAAATCAGAAAATATTTAGTCGAGATTTTGGGTGGGGGTGGTTTGCGTGATTATGACGTCGCTGTTAGAATGAAACACTAAATACTTTTCGTCGTGAAATTGTGGAAGGAAGGAAATTACGATAATTTACGTGAAACAATAATGCTGTATCCACCGAAATAGTTGAATAAAAATTGAAGAACCAATTACGAAATATGAGTAAAAAAATTTTCGCAATTGTGTAAACTGAATTAAAAATATTTTATTAGTACAAATTATTTACATAATATTAATAACTACTCTGTTTCATAAAATATCCTAATAAACATAAGTAGAAGAAATAACAACAATGTACACCTGCATATAAAGCTAACGCAAAAAATGTTACATAATTTTTGGGTTCAAAATTAAAATTATTTAAGTGAGTATTGAAATGTGAGTCTTCTGATGAAAGCAAAAATTTTATTTAGTATTTTTGCTTTGAATGATATGAAGATAGATGCATCATACGTGCTGTGGACGAACCGCTGTCATTATCGTTTTCTGGGTCACTTCTGCAATCATCTGGCTCATCGGATAAGTTGTCTTCAAAGTTTTCTTCCAAAAATGCATCATCACCCTCAGCCATATTTTTGGAGTTCAACACAAAAACGTTAGAATTTAAACAAATGACAGAAAATAAGTAAAAGCCACAAATGTTCACAACCCTTTCGAAAAAAAATTAACCACTTCTGAAAAATATTTAGAATCAATGTCAATTCAATTTATAAGTTCAAAATGTATATACTCAATAGCCCAATAGTACAATAATAACCGACTAATAGTAGAAAGAAAAATTGTTATAAAAACACGAAATATTTGAAAAGGACATTACAAATCGTACATGATTTAATCACGCTTCTTCCTGGACGAGGTATAACTAAACTTATACAAATATGTACAGAAATGTAGTTTTAACTGGAATCCAAACATAGTGTTTTTCCGCGAAATGTGCGCCCTGCAGTGGGTTCTGAGTAAGGAAAAAAATTGATACTAATCTGTTTGTTTCTTTTTTGCTATCCGCTAATAGATGTCATGCAAAATATACAGGGTGGTCCACAACTGAAAGTCCACATACCGGGAACTGATACAAGGCCTTGAGTTATGACCGAAACTGTATAGCATGGTTGGGGTGGGGAGCGGTAAGGGGATTTTAATTATGTGTACTTCTTCGTAACACCCTGTAACACTTTTACTATACACTATAAAGATAGTTAAAGTCCTCCAAGACAGCGAACTGGGGTTTCCAAATGTTGAAAAAATCATGATTATCGTCCTTTTTGGCGGGAAGATTGGAAAAATTTGGATAAATTTTAGAATTTTTTTATTCTGTCGAGCTGTAATTTACCCCTGTAGGGTAAACCTTTCACCAAACGCTTTCGTTTGATGCCCATGTCAAGTGGTTTGTGAAGAAAGAGGTAATCCGTCATCTTGTTGCGTCCGCCATATTGTGTTTAGAATGATGCAACATAGCTTATCGTATTCTGCTCGTCAAACCCTTTTATTTGATGCCCATGTCAAAGGGGTTGTGAAAAAAGAGGTAATCCGCCATCTTGTGGCATCCACCATTTTGGATTTAGAATGACGTCACATAGATTATCGTATTCTTCTACTCGTCAATCCCTTTTATTTGGTATCCATATCAGAAGGGTCGGACCATAAATAACAAATTACGTCCGCCATCTTGGTGCCGCCATTTTAAATTTTTTAGTACATAAAATCGTTGAAGAGTATTGTCATCGGAACTACATGTATGTTCAAAATTTCAACCCAATCGGTTAAGTAGAAGTAGTTGAAAAATCCGCCGCAATATTTGAAACTAACAAACAAATATACGAAAATGAAGCTAAATAAATATAAAACCTATTCTATTGACTTCTTTGTAAAAAAAATAATTAATTATACATTTCTATATTTTGAAATCTATTTTTCACGTTACTAAAATAATTACAAATGTATACACTTCCATCTCTTCAAAGAAATTTAAATCTGTATCATGTTCTTATGACATTTTTTTGAACATAAATATACAATATTTTTAACACGCGTAAACGCGTGAACGGACTGTTCGCAAAGTTCTGCTATCCCGCGAAAACGCGTGAACGGACCGTAACGTGTTAAGTTTGATAAACATTAGGAGTTCGAAATTTTATTGTTATTCACTGTCGTGTTAAAACTTAAGCTGCCCAGGGGTTAGATTCAGTAACTGTGAAAAATTTGCCAGTGCACACGATTTAAAAAATTCGCCTTAGGCGCTGAATGAAAAATTGTCTGTCCTGAATGTTGTTTGAGTGAGAAAATATTCTTTTTGAAGAAGTTAAGTTCAGTTATAAGAAATGAGTTACATTTATTCTCTAGTATTAAGGCGACTACGGCTTAGAAAAAGGGCAATATAAATAATATAACAAAGAATTTTGATAATAATGCTTAATAAAAACTCACAGGTACCTCTTCAAAATTCACGACGGAAAAGGCGAGGAGGAAATATCATTTAAAGTGTACAAAATTTTGACAGAAAAACTCACTCCTATTTTTTCGGAAACGGAACGAGGTGGTGTACACAAAATTGTGTGCACGCGTACACTCATAGTTACGGAATCCAGACCAGATCTTACTTTCTTCGTATACCTTGAAAATTTTAAAACTCATACACATGGAATATAATTTTAATATTTAATTAAATACAAAATGAAGGGAAACTCTAAAGAACTTTTGTCATGTATTCATTATATGAAGGGAGAAACCATTTTCTATTTTTTTAAAGCGGATTTAGAAGATTTAAAAAATAATTTTTTGTATTTTCAGCTCTAGGGGAGGGGGGAGCGATCTCCCCAATCGTTCCTCGCTGTAACGGCCCTTGTTGATAATATTGTGAAATGAGATAATTAGCTTCGTTTTCAGGAATTCCTTAAGATTACAAGCGAGTACAGAGTGCCGGTAGGATGATATTATGCGATAATTCATTCCAAGTCTATGGAAAAATCTGAAGAAATAATTAAATATCACGTCTAATATTATGGAACAAATTTAATTCAACCATTGCAAGAGCCTTTTTTTTTAATAGTGTTGAAGAACCATCCTGTACAATAAAAAACTATTAAAACACTGAAATAAAAGTGCTTCATACTTCCTTACATAGTCCTTTGTTACTGCATAATCAAGTGCAGCCTATACAATAACTAAGCTGAAATGTAATGAAATACATAAATTAAATAAACAAATGGTAAACTAAAAACTGCAATTAAAAATAATTTTTTATTTTTTTATTTTATTTTATATTTATATATTTATTTATATATTTATTTTAATACACATTGGAATAGTAAGCAATATAAAACAAGTTATTGTTTCGCAAAACAATTTTTATATAAATAATTAAATTCAATTATCCGTAGCTAAGCCACCAACCTTCGGATAATATCTGAATTACAATTTTAGTAGAAGTAACTTAATTAAAAGAAAAGACTATCAGCTCAATTTTTCAATATGTTTATAGGAGGCCTAATTGCAAGCAAAGATTTATAACTTCGTGTTCTAACCACTCTCACCAGCAGAAAGTGTCTGCTTTTTACATCATGATCCATCGTATGCTGAATTTTTTAAATGGCTGGCTTATACTACAAAACCGAGTTGAAATATATTAAAGACACTATTTTGATAAATGGCTATAATAGTTACTAAAATAATAGACACACTTATATGCAAAAAAAAAAAAAAAAAAAAAAAAAACGGTAGATATGTAACATTTCAACTCTTAAAGGCGATTGTCAGGGGAATATGGTTAAGAGAACGGCGAATATTTATCATCGTAAATCAGGTGGTCCCAGTATTTAACTAGGGATAAGGTTAGCGCTCATCTATGCAGAACTAAGGATGGTGAGGTTCCTTTAAATAAGAATGGTATATATATATTTCCTGGAGTATTCATGTGATTTGCTATATATTGGGTAGTTATCGAGAGCTATTAGAATGAGATGGCGTGAAGAAAACAGACACATCGGAAATAATAAGGGCAATAAATCAAGTATTGCACATCATGTTTGGAATAATTTAAACC
Source organism: Dioctria rufipes (assembly GCA_963924295.1). NCBI lineage: Eukaryota > Metazoa > Arthropoda > Insecta > Diptera > Asilidae > Dioctria > Dioctria rufipes. Next base: position 318,211,951 of record OZ002740.1, on the reverse strand, counting down.
TACAAATTAATAAAAGCTGAACTAAATAAACTAAAACTAGACTCCTTATTTATGCATGTATATGCATATGTATATATAGCTACCTTTATATTGTGAAACAACAAGTTGTTCTATCTCACCTACTATCCCAATGTTTATTAAAAACTACAACATTTACTGCCAAGAAACTAATTCCTTGCCAGTACAGCAACAACACTACATACAAAAGTAAGCAATTTTAATTTGGTATGAAATTCATAGGCTCTAAATAATGAATATTGGGTGTAGGGTATTCAATCATGCAAAAAATATGAATATCAACCATGAACCACCACCTTTTAGAATATAAAATACAAAAATTGTGCTATTGTTGACACTTCACAAACACTCTTCCAACGTGGGCAATTTTACATAATTTGCATATTTGTCAGCTCAATAAATAAAAATGCGCTATGTAGCTAATATCTGGATAATTAATGCATTTAATGAACAAAAACCACCAATTTTACACTTCACTAACGAACTTGAAAGCCACGATTGCGACTATCAAATTAATACGGGCAAAGTTAATTTGACTAATTCAAATTCGCGGAACATAATGGTGATGCCAGAAAGGTGTGAAATTTCCAAGTGATTAATTATTTGGAAAAATTTATAAATTAATTCAAGCGAAAAGTGCGAGAGAGATAAATGTGGAAATGGGACAAAAAAAAATTATATTCCACAGCGGAAAACAGCATATATTATTTCCTCACTTTAATTATTTTTCTTCTTTGCTTACTTCTTTCTTTTATTTTACAATTTTACAATTTTTGACAACTATTTAACTATGTAATTGTAATTATTTGTATTATTTTGTGCTTGTCTACTTATACTACTACTACACTGTTTGCTTCAGATTCAGCTTATATTTCTACAATTTTTATAGTGATTTTCTATTCAAAACTTAGTAATTATCTGTCAAGCAATTAAAACCAGGTAGTATTTTTATGTTTGCTTACGATGGTAATTCCGTGAGGATATAATGTAACCTCCTTTTTTTTTCTTTACAGATTTATGTTGGGTCTACTTATTCATTCGGACATGGACGCCTGTCTCCATTTAATGCTAAAATGGGGATGAGTATAGCACCTTTGTAGCATCGATCTTATATGCCACACCAGTTTTTCTAATGATAATACAATAAAATATAGAATTATTACTACAAGTACTGTTCTTATAGCTAATCAATCATTTCTATTAACAGATAGCCTACTAACTTTTAGAAAATAATTGCCCGTAAATATACCAGTATATACCGAGGTTTTTTGCAAAACCAAGAAAAGAATTGGGAAATCATTAAAAGTATACGATGAAAGATCACGGTCAGCAGTGTCACTCTGATGGAATGCAGAATAGTTCGATTTATTTTGATTTAGTGAATACAGCCCACTATAAAATTCCTGACAAAATCGGGTTAATGTGGCCAATAAGGTCATCAAACAGTTCAATTTACTAAGAAACAGCTGTACATTATTAGCATGCACATGAAAATTGAAACGCTGGAACACATCAAGAAAATCACTTATATATAATTTTAACAAATTAAGTCCCAAGATTGATGTCTGGCGGACACCATAATTGAGGGACAATCTAGCGAAATTGGCATCATTTAGTCTTTTACTTGCTTACACATATTAAAAAAAAAAATCTGTCAATGAAAGTAATTTAACACGATAAAAATATAAACTTTGAATTCAATTTTTGAATCACTAAATTATTTAAATCTACTATTTTTGAAAAGTATAACAAAGTCGTCTAGATTCCCAAGCTCATCATAAAAAGGGACCAGCTTATATTAAAAGGAATACTACCCAAAACTGACTTATAATTGTGAGACTTGCAAAAACCAGTCTGATTTGCCTAAAAACATAATATACTAACTCTAGTCCTTATGATCTCTGTTTGGAACTCTTAGGTCCTAACTTCTTTACTCTAGATACAAAAACTGTGAAGTCATTAGACATATACGTATGTTTTAAAAGTGTGTAAAAAAAGATTTACTATCCAAGGCTAATACAATTTTAATTAACATAGCAGGGTTTCTATTATTCCATTGGCATAGGACTTGATAATTTATTGATGCCATTAATTTGAAAATATTGACTCGTCTGAAATTGATTGAGTGATTTCGAAATAAGTGTTTCCGACTCCAGATTCAGATCACACTCTTATAAATTTCTCCCTCCGCACCATATATACCGAAGCTCCGTAAATGTTCTCATAATAATTTGTCAGGAGAGGTATATGACATATGGACATGGATACCTTCGATAACATCAAACATCGATAAGATATCTACTTCTCCTATATAGTCGAGTTTCTAGATATACATAGAAGGAAAAGAATTCTACAAATATCTCATATTAGCATATCCACCGCTAGAAATTAATGCTAACAATTATTGGAATTGAATAAAGTTCAAAGGTCGCCCGCAAAGTGATTTATTATCCTCCTAATAGTGGCTAACTGTATTCAATGAGTAGTCAAATGTATTATAACTTAGTATAGCTATTGTATTAATTTTCAAGGCCATTCTGAAGTTTTACAATATCGTTCATTTTTTTTTTAGGTATATAATCATGAACCTATCTCTTCCATCTAAGGTATTTATGAAGTATCATTAAATAATCCAAAATATGCAAAAATTTACATCTAACCGCAGCTCACGATATATTATGACTCCATACACATTCCATTTGAATATAATAGAAAACCTGACAATCAAAACTACCTGGACTTACATTATCTTTTTCACTCTATGCCTCATCGTTTTCCAAATCAGTGACAAATTATAATTTTAACAAAAACTAAAACTTGAATAGATAATTGCCAAAAGTTGCATAATGAGTGAATAACGGCGAGATCATAATAAAATATGCATGGTTTCAAACAGTCAAATTTAATTTCCCACAAAAACCGGTGATAAAAATACGAGAGAAAAAAAGCGCACTCATCAAGAAGAGCGACTCAAAAAGTTATTGATCCTGTTCTATTCTAAAAATTTTATAAACTGTCTTCAGGAAAACTGCAAAAATGTTCAGAATTCAATAAAATTCAGATAGCAGAAAATTATCACCAATTGACTGACTTCTTCAACAAAATTTTTATCACAGATCTTTTCATGTCTCATGTCTCATGGTGTCCAAGTCCAAGAAATGGTCATCATCAACTTCACCGTGTACTTTATTCCCTATACCATAGAATTTGTACACGAAATGCATCAATATGCCTACTAAGTTAAGAATATAATATAAAATGAAAAATTCGCTTGAGGAGGCTCCCTCTTGCTGAATGCGATACAAACTAACAATTTCTTTCTTATAAGCACGAGTACAAGATACACTAATCCCAAAGCGCGCTATACTATAGAAGACTGACCTGGTTGAGATGTATGAGTCAATGGAAATTCAACCAATATACTCATCCAGGCACCGTCTCATAGCTTTACAGTGAGTTGGTCTAAGCCACAACTTCTTCAGCACTGGCGAAGAATCGTTGATTTCAGTTAGTTGCGAACATCATCAGTGTCAAGGTCTCAAGTTCAAGATTCGAAGATCAAGTGCAGAGGAAGTAAGATAGCTTAAGGCTGCCTTGAATATAGTAAAACTTGGCACTAGATGTATTCACGACGAATACTATTATTACCATAAAATGGATACTCTAGGAAATCGATTACGATAAGAAAATTTAAGAAATTTTTCAATTTTTGTTGTTTTACCTGCAATTATAAGACTTAATAACTGCTTATGAATCAAAGTAGATTACGCATGCGCGAACACTTCTTATTACCAGCGCGACTTCAGCGGTGCAAGAATATTGTTTCGTGTAATGGATTACCGTGTGTACATGTGAATACTGTGAATGCATTAAAATCATATGAATGTGGCCTTAATCAGAACCGTTATAGTGTCCGATAGCCCCTCCGTCGCGTTCGTTTCAAGAAACTCGTGCGCGTATTCACAAAAAAAAAAAAAAAAAAAAAAAAACAAGAAAGTTGTAAAGTTAGTAATTCTATTACAGTTAAAGCGAGTTCAGCAAAAAAATAAATAAATAAATAAAAATAAAATAAAAAGTGCTAGAGATCGAGTTCAAGGAACGAGGTGAAATTCTCTTTGATTGTTGTCGTCACTCCATCAACCTGAAAATCAACAAGAACTGAAGATATGACCTAAAATACACGGCTCGAAAGCGCCTCCTTCTAGTTTGCTTTCTTCAATTTCCGGCTGCAGCATAAGAAGTAACACTTGGTGTTTAGCTCGATTTAGTAGAATCATTGGCTGCGTGAACATCTTTGACACACAGCAAAAAAAATTCTGCAGCAGAGTGAGTGGAACTGGTCAAGTTTCTTCCACTTCTTCTGTTTTCTGATTATTTTGCTGCTGCTGCTGCTGGCCCCTATAGTTATTGGGAACACAATCTTCTAACTCTTCCAGATACCAGAGTCAGTCAGCTGCAACGTGCAGTGTTTACACTCATCAAGGTAGGTTCTATCACTAATTGTTTCACTATAATTAGATGGATGTGTTTATCTCGTCTTGATATCTTTATGACCGCGCTCGTGGCTATTCCTACCTATAGTTAGTATAGGCAAGATACATATATAGTTGCTTTTGTTATCTCAACCATCTCTAAGCAATCATCAGGTAGCAATTTTGTTTTAGTTGCAGCTCATCCGATACAACTTCCGTCAGATAAACATGCATTTTCACAAGTTCTCAATGCTTGGCCTTGTTTTCGATTAATCGTTTGCTTGATCACGGTAGAGATAAGTAGTCAGTTTGAGTTTAATTTTTTTTTTTTGTTCTTATATTACTTTGGATTTGAATTACGTCCAAAGTTTGACTGGGATTTTAGTTAGGTATATGCAAACAAATGGGTTTTAGAATAAAACGTTGAGAATTTTCAAATACGTAGCAGGTATGACTTAGCAGTTGTGATTCGAGCTTATGTGAAATTGAATCTAGATTCAATTAAACTTTAATGGTAATTGTTATGGCTTTTCCATTAAAACGCAGAAAATAAAAACGTTAATCTTTTTAATTACAGTTTTTGTTGGCAGTCTAGTTTTTATTAAATTTGTATATATTCCCGATCCATGGAATACAAAGTAGATCTCATGATAATAGAAAACTCATTATAACGGCCTTGGGTTTTTGCAACTTCATCAGACGATTACCGCAATTCACTTAATATTTTAATATTTTCGGATAGATAAAAACAGCCTTATTTTTCACAGAATTGGAAGTAGTCTTCAGTGCTGTTCTTACAAAACAATAAATAAATAAATAAATAAATAAAAAATAATAATAAAAAAACCAATTACCTTAGTGGCTGTTACAGCATCCATCATATAATAAATTGCAAGAGTCAGTACAGCACTCTCGAGTGTGACTCAAGACAAAGTTCTACGTTAATTGCTTCTTAGAATTTACGTAGGCTCCAATTCAGAATGATATCAACAAATGAGATGTTCAATGGAATAGACGAACTTTTTCTTTAGATTCTGTACTACAGTAAGGCTTTTTCGCCTAAATGTTGGACACATCTGGTAAAGACATTGATGCTAAAATTGAGATCGTCGGTGCAAACTGAGACCAATTTTGGGTATGCGCAGCTACAAAGAAAAATTCTTTTCATAACGTATATATAATGAGACTCGATTAGCGGCAATTACTTAATAGCATTGATAGGAATTTTTAAAGTTGAATGTTTAACAACTGAGCTTTAACCGACCCTAATTTCGTTATTCTGAAAAAGTGAACATGAAAATGACTTTATAAGCATAGAAGGAGATTTATTTCGAACTTATTCTATTTCATTTTGTTTTTTTTTATAATGAAATAAATCTATTAAAATGCATGAGTAAAATTATACGACATCACAAGGAGTAACAATTGAATTTAACAATTGCAAATAAGAAATAAGTGAAACAAATTTAAATAATTTTGACTGATAACATTTGGATGATATAACAGATGTTATGGTAGAGATGATTATGCTTAAAAGAAATTATAAGTTTGCAGATTCACTCATGCACATCTTGAAAATATTATTTTTTTACGCCTTGTTTAGGAAAGCATCTATCTTCCCTCAATTACGAGGAATGGTGAGGAAATTTTTATACCATTATTAAATGGATTATGGTTCACATTACTCACAATATTTATTACATCTCTTTACATGATTTCTGCTCTGAATTTTCCTTCTGGTTTTAGATAACAGCAATGTTTCTTAAGAAGTACTTCATATTTAGTGTATCTATGGGTCATTGAGACAGTGGCGGATGTAGCATTGAACTTAGGCAGGGGGGGGGTTATAAGTCGGTTAGTTTGTTTAGTCACCGCAGTACTGTAGTGAGTGAAGTACTACAAGAAGTCATTTTTTAATAGAATAGTAGTGTACTAGGATGCAAACTGCAGGAATCATTCGAACCAAACCTTTCTCAGTTTTATACACTGGCATATATGTATAATATGGACTGCTCGATATGCTATTTAATGCGGGTTTTGGATCACTCCAAGTTGGGGTCGCAAACTCAATTTCTGAGAAAAGGCTATATACGTACATCGCATGCATACAATAATATTCATTGAAGTAAATTTTTATTTGTTTAAGTTTTGGAATAAAAAAATATATCTTTCCAAATAACTCAATTAATTAAATATTTTTCAGGGGGAGGGTTATGACCACATGACCGCCTCCTCCTCTGGATCTGCCACTGAACAGTGGTTGGTGGTGCACTTTTATGTTTCAAGTTTCACAACTAAATATTGTCCATATCTTTATTTCTACAAGAATGCTCATGTTATGACTTCTTTTTCAAAGTGTTGCAGTCTACCCGATGTAAACTGCATTGTTGTCTACGCGTCGATAATTATCTCTAAACAATAATATCTTGTCTACATATATTTTTATATGCGTAGGCAATGTAGAGAATATGTAAAAAAATTCTAGAATATTCAAATGGATTTATTATACTTTGTTAGTTAAAAAATGTATTAAAAGTACACTAAAAATAATGATTCGGATAATAACCTACATAATTTTTTAAAGATGATAATAATAACTAATAATAGTAAACATAAAGAGAAATTTATAGAAAAGTAGGCACATATATGCGTAGTTATAATTACACCAGCAATTTAAATTAAGAAAAGTTGTTCAGATTAATAAAAATTAATCTTCTTCGTTGTATAAATCATGCTTGATTCTAAGGGCCGTATTCACCAAGCAAAATTAAAAAAAAATTCAATTAAAGCTATTCACCAACCACACTTACCGAGTCGATTTAATGAAAATTTAATTTTAATTTAATTTTAAGTGAGGCCTTACCCTCTCTTAAATAAATTTAATTTCGATATCAGCTGATTGAAGTGTCATGCAGTCAAATGTCATATTTTTAATAGCGCATTTAAAAATTTGAAGAAGCAATTGCTTAATATGGGCTATTTTTAATTAAAATAAATTGTACATATATTATAAAATATTTTTAATAATACATAAAAACTTTTTATTTAAATAATACATAAAAGCTTCTTTTAATTTTTTAAGTAATATTTAAATTACATGAACTCTCACGAGAACTGTCACTTGCCAAATTCGGAAATCTTGCAGCTGATAGTCCGAAATGTCCGAAATTATTTATTTTATTAAGGTTGGTGAATAGCTACAAAAATTTAATTGCGGTCTCTCAATAAAAATTAAATTAAAATTAAATTTGTATTAAATGGCTTGGTGAATACGGCCCTAAGAGAACAATAAATATGAAGCAATCGTTTAGATTTTTCAAAAGTTAACCGATTTCTGTTTTGAAATGAATGGGACAGAGTTGGGTGATGCATTGCAGCCAGATTCCAAAAATCTAACGGTTTCTTTTTTTTATACTTTTCTCATATAGATTTTCGAAGAATGAAGCATACCTTTGAAAACTATCTCAATCTTTTATTCCGGTTTCGTACAATTCAGTTCCTTAAGGGGCACCACTAGTGTGACTGCACAACAAAAAAAAGGTGATTTTCGCGGCATTTATTGAAAGAAAAGTATTGCATCGAATGTTTTGAAATTTCAAAGATATATTTATGTATAAATTATGGATACACAGTAATCTTTTTGTATGAAAATAATTTTTAATCTTCAGCGGGTTATTCCCGTCTCCCGAATAAAAAACAAAAAAATCTCTTACTGCTGCAATGATACGGCTCTCAGAGTGCATGAAATCAAAAACAAAAAATAGGTCCGCTAAACTAGAAGGTATTTTCTGTACCATGAAGCAGGATTGTGAAAAAAGTAATAAAATCCAACAAAATGGCGAAGTTTAAAAAAAAAAAGTTCTAAATTATGCATGTAAAATTGAAATTTTTTATACAATCGAAAAACTGGAGGTTCATGGTATGAAGAAATAAATACTTATTACTCTAAAACAAGATTTAAGTCGATCGGATGTTTTGTATTCGAAAATTCGAAAAATGTCGTTTTGAGAAAAACGCGATGAAAGATAAAAATATTCAATTCATTGTTATAAAATGATAAATATCATACCCCTAGATCTCTTCTTGGATGACAGTTTTTCTTTGCTTAACAGTATTTTTATCATCCTCCGATCTGAGCTGCCATTTTTTGACGGACAGTTTGTATGCTAAGTGAAGTACACTCTCAAAAAATCGGATTCGCGCATGTAAAATTTATAATCCAAAATGTAACGCACTTTCATCAATTTCTTTTGTTTTCGTCAAATCGTTGAAATCTTTCGATGTAGCTCAGCAGATGTAACTTTTCATTGTTGATCTTGTATCAGTCCCTGCGTTACATACTTTGCCATCAACCATAGTGAAAGTCAAAGTATGTTTCACTTCTATGGATCGTGATCAGTTTCCTTGAATTTTCGTTTTGTTAAGTGAGTTGATTTTTGCCTGAATGTAGTTTATCTCCCTCTTCGTTACATCCGTGGACTCTTTTGCAAATATTATTCTGATTGGTCGACAGTATCGAGGAGAAGATGGTGTAGGGCTTTGCCAAATTATTTTTTTGTGATCTGTACCGCAAATTACTCGTAAAGGTACTAGAGAGCTGTGAAATATATTAACGTCTGAATCTGATTTATTTTCAAATTTCTGTTTGTATTGCATTTGTTGAGATCCATCGCACCCCTACTTCGATACTAATTCTAATGAATTACACTCATTTTCACTCAGAGGTTCTACTACTTCTTCCAAATAAATCAATAATCGTTTGGCAGTTTGATCCAGCAAATCTTGCAGATTTACTTCAGCACAAGTATCCGTCACTGTGTACGACTCAGGAGCAGGGTAGCAACATTTTTTAGCCTTTTACAATAAACTGTAACATGGGAATAGTTTTTTTCGCTCGTGCTGATGATTTCATACTGTCGTCTGGACAAACCTGCTTCTACAAATTTTGAAAGTGCCTTTAATGTGGACAGGCGCTCTCTTTATTTTTGCAGACTAACTGATTAGGCCTTCCTATATTTCTGCGTTCTTCTAGGAGAACGCATAAGATCTCTGAGGACTTTAGAAGCATCACACTTGCCAGAGGATCGTAGTTTCATCTGAGTGGCATATATTAATTTTTCTGTGTCTATATTTTCTCGGATACTTTGCGTCTTTCTTCTTTTACTTCATATGCTTGACTCTTCAAAAGATATTTTTCGCCATTCTGGTCTGGTGGTCTCAATGGGTAGTTCAAAAGTGCCTTGAAGCCAACTTTCGTTATTTTTTCTAAATAACCCATCCTTTCTGTGTGCGTCTGACCATCTACGCTTAAATTCAAAGCTTTAAATTTGATACCTTAAGCTTCAATTCTTTAAGTTGAACCACCGAATAAGAATCTCTGCTAAGAAAATAATCTTCTAGATAATCCAACTTTTTCTTCACATCTTCGCCTTTCCGCTTTTGTATGATGTCATACAACTGCCTTCTTGACATTACTCTCCTCTCGGATTGTCCTAATAACAAAAAAATCAAATTTATAAGATACTGCCTAAATTTTAAGAATAAATATCACTTTAGAAATATTAACTTCGTAACTATCAACTATCAACTATCAACAAAACTAAATTACTACACTAATTTAATATAATTTCACGTTAAAATTATTTAACAGTGTAATACATACCTGCAATAGAAGAATCCATAATGCAAAAATTAACACTGAATATTTCAATTGTAAAAATGACTTTTCAAATTTTGATGTTCGCAAGGATAGCCGATAGGTCATACGTGTACTGTTCATTACTATCAACTTTTGACTGAGCATATCTACAGGCAGGAATTCAGATAATAAACAAGTAAAAAAGCTAGAATTGGTCTAAGACCAATTCTTATGATACCCTAGATGAATGCCCGTATTAAATTTCGTATGGTCACCGATCTATTCAAGTATTAATTTTGAAGTTGTTTTTCGCATATATTTCTAGAATGGTTTGTCGCACAGAAAAAATGATTATAACCAATTTTTTTAGAATTTTGTATTCTGCAGAAGTTTTTAGTACAATAAAAATGTATTGGATTGATCGTTTTCAAAGTATACGTAAAAAACCGAAATTTTTATATGGCAACACCAAGAAGGAGTTTCCCGATTTAGTCCATTTTTGACACTTTATTTGCTAATATAGCAAAAAGAACATGTACGAAATTTCAGCTCGCGTTCTCAGGCAGTGTCCAAATATATAGCGGAAAACGAAACTTTTATATGGCAACCCCACGAAGGAGTTGCCCGATTTGTCTCATTTTCGAACTTAATTTTACTTTTTTTTTTAAAGTCCATGTACAAAATCTCAGCTCTCTAAGTATGCGCGTTCTCGAGTTATCGTGCGCACGGACGGACGGACGGACGGACGGACGGACATGCAAAAATCGAAATAACTTTTAATATTATGAATGGGTGTCCAATCCATTTTGCTCTACAATCATTATTTCGAGGTGTTACAAACGGAATGACAACCTTAGTATACCCCTATGATTTCATCTAGGGTATAAAAAGGGCTCGATACAATGTTCTATATCTATCGACTTTTGGCCGACTTTTGGATGCGAGTACTCGCGACGAGCAGCTGTATTTAAAAAGGCTGTAGCTCAAAACATATTTGAGAAACACTTAAAATTTTAGTATGCTATTCATGAAAATTTTTTTTTTGAAACTCTCACACTACATGTGCCCCTTAAATAAATTTTTTTTTTATATTTCGAGATCTAAACCGAGCTCATCGAAAGCATTATTTTCTGGCCAGCCTGGCATATTTTATAATTATAACTTTTCTTAAACTTATTTTATTAATATGTATAAAAATAAGATATAACTTCACGTACTGACTAACAGTTTTGTTTTTAACAGAGTTCGGAATTTACACAATAGCTGAAATTGTCGACATTGTCTGCACTAAATTTGTTTATTTGCGTTAATGTCTATGGTAAAAGGTAGACAATGAAAGTATACGCGTAGAGGAACAACACTGTTTTTATAATTTATTATAAAAACAAGTGAAATGATATAATTGGTACAAGACCAATTCTTGTGATACCCTAGATGAATACCCATATAAAATTTCGTATGGTCACCGATTAGAGCAATTTTGATTGTTGCAGTAGTTTTTCGCATATTTTTCTAGAACGGTTCGTCTGACAAAAAAAAATGATTCTGACCAATTTTATAGGATTTCATATTGTTAACAAATTTTTAGTACAATGAAAATGTGTAGGACTGATAGTTTTCACAGAATACGTAAAAATCCTAAATGGCAACACTAAGAAGGTGTTGTCCGATTTAGACCATTTTTGAAATTTTATTTGCTATTATTATGAAACCACCATGTGCCAAATTCCAGCTCTCTATGTCCATGTATTCTCAGGCAGTGTCCAAATGTATAGTGGAAAACGACATTTTTGTATGGCAACCCCACGAAGGAGTTGCCCGATTTCTCTCATTTTCGAAATTTTCGAACTGAATTTTACTTTTGTTTTTCAAAGTCCGTATGCAAAAGTTCAGCTTTCTAAGTTTCAAACCCCGGACGATGCGGTTGATTTATCCTCTTATATTTATGAATTTGATTTATAATCGTTAAAAATAAAAGTTCTTAAAAATTCTTATATCTCCATCATTAACTTTTAATATTATGCGCAGGTGTCCTCATTATTTCTGTGCGTTACTAACGGAATGACAAAATTAGTATAACGTATAGATTTCATCTAGGGTATAACAAATAATAGAATCAGATTTGCCGAACTAATAATGTAAAGGGAAAATGGCAAATTTCATTAACAGCTACAAATTAAAATAAAGTTTATCTAAATCTAAGTCTTTTTAATAACTCTCTAATAAATAAAAGACATTGTACATGTTATTTGGGTACATTTTTAATCCCTAATCACGTTAAGCTCAAGAATTTTGAAAACAATGGATCATCTACCAGAAGAAACATGCTTCGAAATTGAAATAAGTATCCTCGCTCATGTAAAAGATGCATCTATTTTTCGGAAGATCTGTAAATTTCTTCACATTTCGTTATACAAGAGACAATTGCCCCATCAACTTTTACCTGAAGTAGGTACGATATATGTATGCTTCTTCTACATATTTCTTGCTTTCATCAGTCTGCTCGTAGTCTTATAGAAGCCCCTAACTTCTTGTCTGCGAACACTGCACCATTCTCTGATCTTGTGCCAGATTCACTTAGAAAAGATAAACTTGGTTTCCTTTTTAAGGGCGAAGTTTTTGTGAACTTTTGCCTTCGCTTGTGCACGGTTGTCTGTTGTTGGAAGCTAATTCTGGATTAGTTAAAGCTAAGTCATAAACTAATCTCTAGAGGTACGTTTACAACTTTTTTTCTAACCCCAGCGGAAACCCCTATATTGGTTCAAAATCACTGTAGAAAATGTGTGGTCTTTGGTTAGTTTCAATTATACGCCCCTATACACCTTTTCGATGATTACATCTATGCTTATCCTCCAATATAGTTGAGAGCTTCGCTTCTGAGATAACGGGGGGCATTACTCAGCTTAATGAGTTCAAGTGTCGAAATTACTCTTTCTCTTTGTCATTTATAGGTTGCCACCTATACTATTACTTATCATTAATTATCGATGTGAAATCACTCATCCAAGCGAAGTTCCTTTGCTCTAGTAATCTTCTATTGTACAATTCGATAGTTTTTAAATATTAAGGTAATCATCAAAAGTGGTAATATGCCAAGTAAGTTTTGCGTTGTCACAGGAAATTGAAAGATCACATCAAAACTCCTCAAATCGGTAAGAGACTCAGACGGCTTAGTTCAGTTCAAACGCCAAAAGGTGTCCTTAGAGCATTCAGGATCCTTATGTTTAGAGAGTAGCCTTGAACCTAAAGCACAAGGTGGCGAAGGTAGATATTTTTCTAGACTCTAAACTAACAAAGCAGTGATTTAGGCCTAGCAGTGATTTAGATTTAGAAGGAAACATTTAAGAAATGTAATTTATATTTACCTTCATAGTAATACTTAACCGCGTTCACCTTCTGACCTGTGTATATCCACACATACCTGCTAAAAATACATTAATGGCAAAAGTATCACTTCGCCTTAGACTAACATAATTAAGTTGTCGCTAGAGAATATTTGACTTCAGTCTAGGCAGCCACTGTAGCCTAACCTATATTAGTCCTTATATTCCACAGGAGACAAAAAGAATCACTATTGGATCTAAATGTGGGTAGGTCAAAATTAGGTTATAGTAGCGGCCATCGCACGAGCCCAACTTAGACCATTTGCGGTCCATTGTGATAATAAAATTGGATAAATATAGATAAATGTATTTCAAAAAATACTCTCTGCTTACATACACCGTCCATTTTAGGTTATTTCTTATTAAATTTCTGCTAACAATAAATAAAACCCCGCTGCTATCACTAATCTTGATGCATTTTTTATAATTTATGCACATCTTGTTGCACAAATAATCATATATGAAATTACTTTTATAACAACAGATACTTAAAAGAATACAAAAATTGTGAAACCAAGAAATTTAAATTCAAAAATTCCCACAATAACTTGACGACACGTATTTTCCCATTGCAAATACCGGCGGATATTCGTAACTCGGCCACCCTCAGGAGAAAGTTGTGAAACAATCAAAAGTTACCATCATCGTGAACTATTTGCGAAGAAAAGTGTGTGACTAACCATTTTCGGGGCACAAATGAAATTCCGCCAGGGGGGAAAATAGTTTCACTTCTCGCAAAAATCGACATACGACTTCCGTTGATGGACATCAGAACAATAACAAAATTTTTCGAAACTCTTGAAATGAATAAGCAAAAAGAAATGTTTCATTTGCTTGCAGAAATAAAAATACGCAAAAGAGAGAGAAAACCCGAATAAATGTTTGCTTGGTCACCGAACTGGAATTTGGGAGTGTGTGACCCACAAAACGTCCGTTTGAAAGCCAAGAGATAAGCTTCCAGTTCAGGTAATCAGAAATGGTTAAGAACTGGCCAGAACCAGAAGTCGTTCATATTTTATGCATCTTGTCTCTAGATTTTCAAGAAATTTTGTCGTTGCTTTTATTCCAGAATTTGAGTTCAAAAATCGAAGGACAGAGACTCTATGGAGGTGTTTTTGGAGGTTACTGCTGTTTTCAGGTTTTTTATTAGTTCTACTACAGCTACTCATTGTGTGAACTCAAATGAGGTCGTCAAACTGCTAAAGCTTCGCAGTCTTAACTTAAGTGTGCAATATTACACAGGTGTGTAAGGCCAGTCCATCCGATGGGTTTGAGAATTTTTAGCCCTGGGTGATCTACTTAACTGCAGTTTAATGCGATAACCGGTTTCGTGTGATGGTTCTTGATGAACCAAAATCTCCTGTCTTGCCCAAAGAGAATTCTTTTGTGATTTTGATAAAAGTCATGAAGTCTCGTGTCTAAATTTAGTAAAGCTGTCTCTGTGGCTGAACTTGTTTGCATATTTGGGGTTGATCAGATGAATAAATTATATATGTAAATATAAATTATACAGTTAGTTTTTTTTTTCAATATTTCAAATTAAATCAGTGATGCTGATTCCAGTTTTTTAAAGAGATTTTAAAATAAATTTTATCATGCACAACTTTTCAATAAATCGGAAATCCCCGTATTTAGTTATTTAAAACCGATATTATTTGAGCTGTTCTATTCTTGTTACACTGTCTTTTCTGCAAAAACTCCTGATTTAGAACATGGGAGATGCCTATGTATATTATTCGAATTGTAGTAAACAAAATATAATTGTGCCTTATAGAAGATATGTCAGAAATAAATTTTTATAATTTTTTAAAACAGAGTGTTTATCAGGTTAGCAAAATTCAAATGCTTGTCAGAAATTGTTGGTAGGAGTTTTTTAATATTCAATTTCCTTTCCTTAAAGAGCACTCTCGGCTGTAACTTTGAGTTTTAAGAAACAAAATTCGTTATTTTTGCGTAATATTTTAGAGCATGGTTTTACACTATTGCATAGAATGAGACAATTTTCAATATAATCGTAAAAAAAAGGTTTTTTTTTTTTAATTTAAAGTGAAATAAATCTTTCATGTGATTCTAGTATTACTAGACATCATCAGATGGCACGAGATTGATAATAAACTGTTTCAAGATTTGAGTAGGTATTTTTCCTTTTCTACTGTTTTTGTAAACAGAACCAATGGGAAGTAATAAAAATTTCAATTATACTAATGAAAAAATAAACAATAAATAAAAGACGAAACGAATCAAGTTTCAATGACTATGAATCTCCGATAGGTGGCACTATTGTCATGTAAATGGAGCAGAGCAATGCTTTCGGGAGCATGCGCAGCTATAAAGGTCCATGATAAGCTGTGAAGCACAAATTTAGTATAAGCAACTCTGTTGATATACACCCTACTTTCTTCCACACTAAATTTGCATCCTTAATAAAACTGGATCCAGTGTAGATCTTGTTAGAGGTAGTTCTCATCTTGAGTTTAATATGCTTTTAAAAACTTTGAAAGTTACTGTATTTCATTTTCATCAAATAAATTGTACATATCAAAATCATCAAAAAACCGCATACACTGGACATTCAGTTCTCCTTTTTCAGCAACAGGTAGTACGAGCCATATGTGAATCAGGGGTAAGAATGCCGTAGAAGTAATCACAAGCTGGAGCCCACACGCTGCTAGCATGCTACACTTTACGTGGATGAGAGGTGTGGAAAATTCCGTGCTACACTTTTCTAAGCTGTAGCATGAGCAGCATACCAATACTACTGCAAGCGAATAGTTTCGGTCTTTTTGAGATTTCTAAATTTTTGACCGGACGGCTGTGCAGTTCCTTAGCTGCGATTTGTGGTGATGATATAATTAATTCCATTCTCATGACTGGCTGTGATTTTGTGATAGCTACAGTTATTATTTATATCAAAAACTGAAATTTGATTGAATACGTACACCAAAAAACGCGGTAATCATGTAAGGAGCTACTGCTAAGCAAAATTGTAATGTTCGTTCTTCATGCTTACTATATGTGCGTTGGCCCTAAGAAGAAAATAATGCAATGTATCAAACAATTTCATCGACTCAAACGAAAATAATGCTATCTAAAAAAAACAAAATTGGCGAATCGCCCAAATTTTCTGTCGCTAAAGCTGAGTTCGAAGTAGCCAAATTGGCGAGAAATAGCCCAATCTGGCAAACCTGCTAAACACACTTTTATTTCCTGTGGAAAAAGTCACTTCCAGTGGAACGGATTTGTCATGTGTTGAAATACTTCCTTTAGTTTATGAACATTATTATGCTAATGCTCTTGAAGTTTAATGGATACTTCGTGGTGTTTATTTTGTTCTGTATTATGAAATCCCAGCATTTTACCAGTTTCACTTGCAATTCTAGTTAGTTCCGAATTAGCAACAAAGAACCGCTATCGAGGATTATCTTTAAGCGTTATACCAATAATGCCCTCTGTACCTTTAGTTTTCAATTTAAGTGTTTTAGGGCTTCATCACCACCAAGAGCTCAAAATGGCATATAATTTCTGTTGAAGACCCAATTACCATCCATGAGTTACTTCCCCAAATCTCCAGACCTTCGGAATCTACGTTTTCCATCTCTGAAAGTAATCACTGTAACCACTGTATTTTTTTAAATAAAGTTTTTTTATTTGATTTTATATTATATACTACGGGGCCTTCGGCGTAGTAACCAAATTGGTTGGGAGGTGGGTGTGGTATTTAGAGATGCGTAATATTTAAGCCATTATCTGCTCGATCGCACGATTTCGTATTCTACGGCTTCGCTCTGTGCCTATGTGTGTGTGTGAGAGAGAGAGAGAGAGAGAGAGTGTGTGTGCATACATTAATAAAATATGTAGTAAAACATGAAATTCTTGAACAGAAATCCTACGACGGAGTTGCCAGCTTGGTCTCATATTCGAACTGTATTTGCAATTTTTATGAAAACACCGTCTACAAAATATGAGCTCTCCACCTGGACGTCTTGTCAGGCAGCTACTAAGTATTTAGTGAAAAACAAAAGTTTTGTATGGCAACACCAAGAGGGGTAATCTAATTTAGACCATTTTTGAAATTTTATTTACCATTACTAAAAAAACGCCAAGTACCAAATTTCAGCTCGCTACATATACTCATTGCCAGGCAGTGTCCAAATAAATACTACAAAACGAAATATTTGTATGGCAACCCTATGAGGCAGTTGCCTGATTTAATCCATTTTTGAACTTGTATTTGCACTTTTTATGAAAACGTCGTGTACCAAATTTCAGCTTTCCACTTCGACCCGTTCTCAGACAGTTTTTTAGATCTGGACAGTAGCGCCATCTATCGTATCCAAAACTATCCACTGTCTCAAGCTGGAACCAGCCTACTATCGAGAAGGATAGGGGTTCCATGTATTACTGGGCTCTGGGTCCAAGCCTAGCGAAGTCATGAGTAAAGATGGTACTGGTAAAATATAGAAGAGTTTTGTTAATTTATTGGTATTTGTTATCTGTTATTTATTATTACTGTTATCCAGTGTTCCTAGAAATTATGTCAAACATATAAATATGTACTGGCAAAGCTTTTATACTTGGATGTATTCATTTGAAAACTATAAAAGTAAACCTTATGAGGAAATGGTTAGCCCTACATAAAAAAAAATGTAATAATCTTTCTGGTGTAGGATGGATGTTGCAATATTTTTCGAGAGTGCCAACATCGAATTTGAGTTTCTTCAAAGTCGAACAAAAATATTATGACAACTACCATACTTGCATCATCAAACATCCCACGGATGTACATTTGATACATTAGAACGCGCGATTGAGATGGTCAACAAAATATGTGGTAAAACAATCTCAATTTATTTGGAAATGTTCATCTATTACATTTATAATTACGTGAGGAGTGTAACCTCTACCCTATGCCATCTTGGAATGACATTATGTTAAATGAAATTCGTCTTCTGCGATTCTCTGTGTAAGAGAAACTTTTCCTACAAATGATAAATAGCACTCTCCTCATGTAGTAAGTTTACGATTATTTTCCTCAAAAATTATGACCCGATAATATGTTATGAAACCATACACCATACATTGACATACTCTGAATGAAATTTTATTTCGTGTTGATGGAGTTTGCTATCGCTTCATATTTAACTATTTCGATTTTGACATTTGCATTGGAGTCAAAATGTGTTTCATCAGACATGAAAAGTCTGTTTATGAAACTTTCGCATCCCCTCACAATTTGAAGCAGTTTCCGGAAAACGTCTAAATGGATAATTGTTACTAGGATTGATACTTAGTAAATCTAAATCATATGCAATATAGTTCAAATCGAACTTTTGCTAAGTAATACAGACCTAAACTGATTTTGTTGTGGAGTAAAAGTTACAGTGGCGATTAATTTGTTGCACTATTGGATATCCTTAATATATCTTCTAGATTGTGATAAGTCTGTTATAGTTTTCTGACAAACTTTCTATACATATAGGTACTGGCATCCTCTGTCAATATTGACTGTGAAACATAGACAATATGTAGTCCGTCTTATTTCATATGCAAATTATTATATTTAGCAGAAAATCTCTAATAATTTCTGGAAACTTCATTGGATATGAAAATGTCAATAATTTTTCAATTTAACTAAATTTGCGAAAAATCTGTAATGTTCTTTGAACCGGAACCCGCTTTAGACGTTGCCACCTTGGTAATCATGTCTCTCATGAAAGCGGATGTACTCATGAAACATCAGCAAAGATGGGCGAACCTGAGTAATTGCAAGTGTACAAAACTTTTTCTTGATGGTCCCAATAAGAAATTCTCTTACTTTCTCTTGGAGCTCGGTAGAAAACAATGTTCGCTTCACGTTCACCTCAAAAGGATGGAAGTTATTGGCAGCTTTGAGTATCTACCCCGCCTGGAATGAGAGCCTAAGATAACCAAACACCTACTTTATGCTTGTCCAGCCTTTTTCCGGCGTTTGCTTGATACGCTTGGGTCTGCCCTCATATCTGTGGATGAGCTGCAAAACTTACATCACCTAGTCCTGATTCGTGCTTCATTACGAGAACAGGAAAGTTTTGGTGAGAAGGGTTTTAGCGGGTTATGACAATGGACCACCTTGGCTTCCGTGCTTTTTATCTCTCGTTCCCTGCCTATAAAATAAAAATAAAAAAGAAAATTCCGAGAATTATAAATGCTTATTTTCACCTGTTTCATTAAAGGATTATATTGTTGATTAGGTCCAAGGAATTTTGATTATATATTGGATAAATTCATATATTTAAGTTTTTCTTGTGTAATTAAGTGACGCCCTATATACACACACAATTCATGATCTGGCATTTAAAGAACAATATATTAATATTTCTGTTGGTAGTAGGTATTAGATTCGGTTTAGAAAATTTATTTTAGTTGTTGATACTCTATGATATCCATCATGCAAAAAGGGCGCTGCCTCGATGAAATTTCAATATGGATTATAAATGAGTTTTTATTGCGAGATTTATATCTTATCATGTGGTTGCGTTTCCACAACTATTACAAATTATTCGGACTTCTATTATATTTACGAGGCATTACAATAATTTTAATAAAATTAGAACACTTAATTTCAATTTTATATTAAAATTTTAACCACTGCTTTTTAATATATTCTTCTTTCAATTCATACTTGAAATGACAATTCTTTTCATATTTTTATACACTTATCTCTACTAACTACGAAAATTCAAAATTTCTAGAATCCAGCATAAAACTAGCAATAAAAAGCAATACACATTCCCATAAGGAGTGATTCAGAAAAAAAAACCAACCACCATGAAACCCTTTTTCTTTTGGTTATCAAATATTTTTTATTCGATTACTTAATCATCTCCATTATACACAACCGATCTATTTTAATTACTACGTGCTATAAAATTGATGAACTGTTTGCTTTACGTTCTTGATTAGATTTTGTACAGACACAGTATCGAACGTATCGGGCGTTCTTTTAACTGCCTATTAAAAGTGTTTATGTTAGAGGCTTTTTTCAGTTTTCTTTTAATATTAGCCCAATATTTTTCGATTGGGTTTAGTTTCGGACAATTCTTAGGATTCACTTGCTTGGGTACTACGGGTATGAATTGGGCATCGTAAAAATCTCTGGATTTTTTGCCTTTGCGGTAAGTTGCTAAATCAAACCAAAAGAAATCTGATGTATCTTCTAAAGAAAGGAAGAAGGCACTTCTGAAGACTTCTGAAGACACTCCTTTACGTACACACCCCTGTTGATTGTGCTTGTTGTCATGAAAGATGATGATATCTGGCTACACGTTCATATTGCTAGCCAAATTAAGTATTTAACGGGAAATATGGTATGCCGATGATTCCTAAACATAGGATTTGCGTCACCCCTCTCGTTCTGGAACTGTTTGAAGTCCGCTTTCATGTAAGTTTCATCATCCATAACACAGTAGTCGAATTTCGATTTTCATACAAGATCCGACTCATGGATTTTGCAACTTGGTTCTTTTCTGATGTTCTGTCCGGTGTTTTCTGAAGATGGAAACTTCGCAAACTTTCTCTTTTTTTAATATAATGGACGGTAGCAGATGACGTTCCAAGTTTCTCAGCCATATCTCTGACCGAATTGTTAGGATTTCGTTTAATGTTGGCTACCACTTCTTTGGCAAATTTATGGTCTACCGAATCTAATTTCCATTCTGACCCGGAATTTCTCTGGACACTATAAGGTTTTCAAAATTTACTGAGAGCATTTTGAATGGTCGTCTTCGGCATTTTCAACATTCTAGCTAAACCTCTTTGAGACATATTTGGATTTGAATATGTGTGGATAGAATTAATTTGCGACGATCATCTTGGCTGACTTCCGTTTTCATTCCATAAGAACTTTGCACTTAATGACTTGCATTTACATATAAGTGCACACCTTTTTATAGATACAATCTTACCAGCGTTTCCTAATTTTGTTTACCTGGTGGTTGGCTTTTTTCTCTGAGTCAGTCCTTAGTATCAACTTCAGCTGTTATGTCCTTTTTGATATAATTTTCTAACTTCTAAGACTATCTAAATATAATGTACATATCGAAAATTTCAAGTTCAAATAGTAATCGTTTGTTTGGAGAAAACTCTCGTTAAACAGTGCCTCGAGCATTTTTGTCTAACTTCTAAATGGATTGAACATTTATTAGATTTATTATACTTCCTTTATTATCTTTATACATCTCCTCGAAATTTGCTGAGCCATCTAGGTCGAAATTTTCAAGCTTTAGTTTAGTTTCTATTTTTCATTTAACAATGACTAAGACAAACGAAAAATCGTCAATAAAATTTTAGTATATTTTGCACAGAATAGAGGTAAGGTAAAAAATCTATCGGCGATTTTATAAAAAATAAATGATTAAAACGTTTGAAACTCGTTCTATATATATTGAACTATAGTTTATCCTAGTTTAGTGTACCAACAATATAAGTTTCGAGCAATAATATTGGTAGCAAAATAAAAACCTTTATCCACTCTCCAAAAGTTTTAGATACCAATATGAATGTACTCATCTGGGAGGTTCCTCGTTGAAAGCAAAGGAATCACTGCTTCCCTTGACAAAACGGAAAAATCCAAACAAAAAGACAAATCATTTTGTATTAAAATATTCTCAAAATTATTTTTAAAACTATGTATAAAATTCAAAAATTTTACTCCTCTGGTATCACTAAATACAAGCTGAACCATTGTATAAGAAACGCTACTACTACTAATAACTAACTAATAACACATCACCCAAGCCCATCTCTTTATATCGCTACTAAAAATCTGTATGAAACGCTGACCAAAATTTAACGTTTGTTCCACCCACCATCATACCACCCGAAATCTAACTTCCGATTCAGCTCGCCTAGTAAACAATAAGATATTCGAGTGGTATGGACGGAATGGCAATAGAATCAAACTTACCGTAGCACACTGCCAACGCAGTTACACAGAAATCCCTGCAGCGTCTTTGGAACAACAAATCCAATGTAAACAATTCAATACACTTAACTTGTTCGACTCATATGAACTTAAGCATTCGCATATATACATTGTTATGAAACGCTGAACGTAACGTAGCGTTTCGCAATTGACTTACAATCGCTGATGTAACTTTCATTGATAAACTCTGCAGAATATGCAGGTGGGGGTGTCGGTCTTGCTCTCGAGTTATTTAAATTTTGTCAGAAGCTAATAATTCCGTAACTTCTTTAAATACCTTTTATCTATTTACAAACCCCTGACTAAATAACTTTGTACGTAAGGAGGACGTTAGCGACGAAAATATAAAATTTTAGCAATACGTTTAGGATAGTAAACATGGATGGATTTACATGGGGTTCCTTGATTTAAAATGAGTGAATGGGGAGCTTTTTGACGGGGTGAAATTATTTTACACCTTTAGGTGTCTTGGGGTAGGTATGGTGACTTTCCTTTGGGTTGGCCACTTTGGGCCGTGTGTACAATAATATTATAGCTCTTGCTGAGTGCTATTAAATGGCATATTTTCTATTCTTCTGTTAGACTCGATTTTTCACCCGAATATCTTGAAAATTCGTGATTTTTGAATTTGTGTACAAAAGGGGAGTAGGTTGGTACGAGCGCTTATTTTGCTTTTAAACGCTAAAATAAATAAATTGCACTAAAAAGTTTCTCAGTGATATATACAAAAAAAGTTTCATTGCAAAATTAGAAATGCTAGAAATAAGATTAAATCTTAAAATTGAATATATTAACAATATTTTAAATTTATATCATCTCGTTTGACTTTACATGTTTAAACTCTTTGCAATCAAACTTTTCTTGTTTCTGAGAATGAACAAAATAATTTGTTTACCTTCTAGTGCAATTTATTTATGAAAGTTATTTATTCTAAAAGTGTTTTAACATATTTTATTCATATCGTACATGGATAAGATAATGACTTTCCGATAGTATTTTGTATGTTTTTCTTTAATTGCGAGAGAATGTAGAATTATTGTTGTTATTTTCGGACTCTGGCGGACGAGTAGGTAAGGAGTGGTCCAGAAAAAATTGACCCCTTTTTTTTTTGTTTGCAGTAAAAATTCTAATGGCAATTTTTTTATAAAATGTCTATATTTTGTTTCTTACAACATAAACTTTAAAATACAAAAGTTATTTCTAATACATTTTTTGTTTTAGAGGAATGTTTTAACTTTGTTCTTCAAGCCGCGCATTAGATTTAGAACAGTTATATTAGTATTATTTCTATATGCTCTTTTCCATTTATTTCTGAAATCAACATCATTTTTGGCAAATTTCTTTGTTGTTCTAAGCTCCTTTTTCATTAATGCCCAGTACCTCTCTACTGGACGAAGTTGGAGGCAGTTTGCTGGATTGGTTTCCCTTGGCACGATATTGACCTCATTAGTTCTGTACCATTCCATCGTTGCTTTTGCGTAATGACTGGTGGCCAAATCTGGCCAGAAAGTAACAGACCCTTGATGCTGTTGAATAAAAGGTAGAAGTCTTTTTTGAAGGCACTATTTGATGTACACATCTGAGTTTATTGTTCCTTTGATGATAAATTCACTGCTTCGTAAACCGCAAGAACAGATCGCCTGCCAAATCATGTACTTCTTGGGAAATTTTGTCTTTCCTTTTGTTGAAAATTTTCTGGATACTCCGCTCCGACTTTTTGCAGTAAAATATTCGTCACCTGCTATCTGCGAAAAGTCAGCTTTGCAATAGGTTTCATCACCCATGACGACACAATCGTATTTCGTCATGTAGTTCTCATAAAGTTTCCTCGCTCTTCTTCTTGCTGTTTTCTCTTCTTCTTCCTTCCTCAGCGGCACTTTTTGAACCTGATAGCTCCTTAATCCACAATTTTTTTTATATCTGTGCACTGTAGACTTTGATGTTCCTGCCAATGTCGCCATATCTCTTTCCGAAGTTCCCGATTTCCAAGAATAAGTACCCTTCATCTATTTTATGACGTCTGGACGGGATGACCCTGGTTTTCTACCTGACGTATCCTTTCTATTGACAAGCCTCGCCTATACTTGGCTATTGTCCTTTTTACCGTGGAATAACTTGTATTCAGGTCTTTTGAAATTTTTAACAATGAAATTGTGGGATATTCCAAATATTTGGACAAAATCATTTCACGCACTTATTTTTCGCTTCGAGACATTTTAACAATTTCACTTCCAATACATGAATGATTCATATAAACTCAAAGTTCAGTATTTATGGAATATTTTAACAAAAAAAACCAGACCTGAATTATTGTTATTTTGCAGATATAAAAATAACTTAATGGGTCAATTTTTTCTGGACCACTCCTTATATACCTATGTAATAGTATTAGTATGCAAGATAATTGGTAACAATGAATTGGATGGTTAAATTTTTTACGTACGTTGTGAAAAGTGATATACAGTGATATTCTTGTGTTTACTTAATGATGCGACGACCAGTATAGATTAAATTAAAGATATGATTGCCTCAGAATTGTAGTTCATCACGAATTTATTTAACGATGACAATGACTTCCTTCTATTTCAACAGCAAGAATGTAGTACTGACATCATTGACTTTGATCCGTACTTGCATAATTACTTGTAGTAGCAATATGATAGTCTGAAAAGCGGAGTTACAATTTTCACAAGGTGAATTGCTTCCCTTCTTCTGAATCCTAGGAACAGCCACTAACAGTGAGAACTGCGTATAATTTTCAACAGATTTTAAAATTCCATTTCTCCTGCGGGTATATATCTATATAAACTGGCACTGAAAATAGGAAGGCAAATATACAGGGTCTGTGGTATCAACAGTTGGCTAATTAGTTAGCATTTTGACCAAAAACGATTCAAAAATTCAGTTCTTTGGATAATAGAGTCAGATGGAGTGATTATGCAGAAACACTATGCTACCAACAGAAGTAAGAACGAAAAAAAAAAAAAAAATTACCTACAAGTCAATGTACTGAAAACTTATTTGATTGAAGCTATTATTTTGTATGCTTACGATACCAATTATATGAGGATTTTTTTTTACTTTATTAAACCAAGTTCAGCTGATGATAAGCATAGCATAGCAGGAAGGAGATTGGGAAAGGATTAGTGGCCATAAGGAGAGTGGTGGAAGTGCTGATGTATGTCACTCTTAAATCTTCGCAAATTTTATGCCGGTAGAAAGACGTAGATTGCTTGTAAATTCAATTTTGAAATTTTCCATAACGTCGCAATCTTTGGTCATATAAAAACGTAGATTTAAGTATTAATATTAAGAAACCACGTACCTAAACATAATTAATCCTATTGTTTTTTTGTTTTTGTTTTAATTTCTAACACGTGAATTAATTATCACATTTTAAACGTATTTTAGTGGATCTACCACTAATTATGTGTAGCACCAGCTGTAATAAATTTAAAAAAGCATAATTATATTAATCAACCTGATGTTCTCTCATGCACGATACGGTCTGGAAATGTTTCTTTACCTCATTGAATATGTTAAAGAAATCTAAACTTAAAAATTCAGTAAAAACAAAAACAAAAATTTGAAAAAATCTATAAAAATACAGAAAAGAAATTTAAAAATTTTACGTTTCTTAGAAAATATATCTAATTTAAATATTTTAAGTTTAAATTCAAATTAAATCTGAGCAATGTGAACTTTATTCCATTCTATCAGAAATTTTACATCTATATTTAATTCTCCTACGCCACACTTATTTAGCATTATTATATATGGAAAGAGTGGTAGGATATGTCTACATGTGTCATCGATTCATTTGCAGAACATGGGGTCTGAAGCCAAAAATTATATACTGAAAGTACACCACGATTGTTAGATCCATGATCACCTATACGGCCCTCGTATGGTGGGCAAAAATTAATCAAACAGAGGGTTTGCTTCAAAGAAACCCAGCGGCTTACCTGTATAGCTGCCATTAAGACACCAGTCCTACATCAGCCGCGGAAGCTTTATTAAACCTCCCATCCCTAATTTTGGAGGTTATAAAGGAAGCGATCATTTCCAGCGTTATGAGATTGCAAAAGCAGAAATAGTTAAAACCAAGCAATCTGGTTGGTCATTTAAATATTTTAAGAGAAATACGTTTCGAGCAAATGAAGACAATATCTCATATAATCACGCCCAACGTGGATTTTGTAGGAACATTCGACGTGGTTTCGGGAGATCAACAACAATGGCAACACTAAACTAATCTACCAACAAGGATCGATGGTATGGTATACAGACGGTTCAAAAACGAATAGTGTAGTCGGACTTGGCATATACAGCCTAAGATGCCATATCCCAAGGGCCTTGGCTCTACCCCAATCGTATGTTAGGCTCAGCTTTAAAGTCCTTCACTATTAAATCAAGCATTACATGGGAGTGTCTGCAAATCCTTCGCAATGTATCGAGCAGAAACAAAGTTATTTTTATGTGGGTACCTGGACACGAGACCCATAAAGACAAAAAGATTACCCAAGGCTTAGCCAAAAGAGGAGCGGAAACTCCCTTTTTTAGTCAGAAGCATTTTAGGACATTTCAAAGTGTTACTTTAGAGCTACCCTAAATGCCTGGAAGAGCAAACAAAAATCCCTGTATTGGGAAAGGTCACAAGGACCTTGTCAGTCAAAAAAATTTATTGACACCTGTGGCGGAAATACAAAAGAGATTCTAATCCTTAGGAGAATGAAACTTAAGATGATTACACACCATTCCACATTGAGATACCACCTAAAAAATATGAACTTGTCTGAGACTTCATCCTGCCGATTCTGTTGGGATGCTTATGAAACCTCGGAACCTTTGCTCTGCAACTGCGAAATCCACCTTTTCCTCCTTCAAACTTCGTGTAGAACCTAAGTCCCAGAATGGTTCTAGACTATATTAGCAGTCTAAACCAAGAAAGGGAGTATATTGAACTGAGACTCACAATAAATCTTTCAGGTCACACTGAATGAGAGACAATGACTGCACACCCCTACACAAATCTAATCTAATCTAATTATATACCATATTATGGCTCAGCTTTTCCTACAATCATGGGTTGGGCTCAAGATTCAATATAATTTTCTGCTCCTCATACGAATTACCTAGACATGAATTCTAAACCTGTTGAATATTTAAATTTCTTCTAATATATTACGCCTGCCCGTTCTAATTTTCGCTCAATAATTTGTAGGGCTTTCCCTATATAAAGGAAAATTTTTTTCCTGATTTCCAAGAACCGCAGAATGAAGCAAAATTCCTTATTGAAACAAAATATTAAAGAATAACGGCATTCGAGCTTATGTCAAATTTGCACGTTCACGGTAATTGATTGTAACATTCGTAAACAGCGAAGAAAAGCAATTATTTTAGAGACTGTTGGCGATTACTCGAAACTGTGCAAATTCAAGTTGAAACGTCTTTTTTTTTTAGTTTTGTTAAATCTCCGAAATCAGTGGACCACGAAATGAAGCCTCTTTTATATGCGAAAAGTGGATTTCGATGCTTTCATCGACTTCTGCTTATGTTTCGGTCATTGACTTTTAGTTTTAATACATCTTTTCGTCGGTGATGATTCTCATTCACACTGCGGTAAGCTGTCAGATTTATTAAAAAAATAAAAATAACTAAGAAAAAGAACACCAAACGCAATTATGGCTTCTTTCAGAACTGTGATAAGTTCACCTTCCTGGACGTTTTAGTAGTAATTAAGTACCCATGTAAAATTTTATTCTTATAGAGCCTCTCAAATTTATGTAGTCGTATAATATTATGCTTTTGGTAATATCTTTTTTATGTCTGCTTTTTTTTCAGATGGACCTTAGCTGTGAGAATAATTCAACAGACGACTCCAGTTGTGATAAATTCAGAAGCAGACACTGCCATCGAAATTACCACCATCATCGTCATACTCTTCTAGCCGTAGTCGTTTTTAATTTATTTCAATTAGCTGTAGCCAATCCCGTATTTGTGAATAATCCTAGTTTAGCACAATGTAAGTATAAATCAATGTTAATTAATTATTAAAAATTTGTTGATGCATATAAAATTAGTGCAATGAAAATTTGTTTGGAAAGGAGATATTTCATGGTGGATGGGTTCTATATTTATAATTTTAAGGATATAATTTCGTAAACGATTGAAGTGATGGAAAAATGGAAGTTTTTGGTTTGGATTCACCTCAATTTGAGTTCATTCCATAACGCGTTTGCATTTTTTTATTATGAGAAATGTCCAGTTTTTATTTTCTTTGCTGATCAATGATAACTTCTTCCACTGAATTCAAATGGCACAAATTAAATATTGCAGAAGTTTTATCATATCATTTCGAAAAAAAAAAAAATAGCCATAGTATTTCTGTACTTCAAGTGGAAGATCAAAGTTTTTTGTTTAATTTTACCGATTTTATTTTGCACTCTTACCGGCTGGAGTTAAGTCGAAAAAATATGTTGCCCGTAACCATGGATTACATATTTTTTCGTCTTAACACCAGCCGGTAAAAGTGCAGAATAAAATCGGTAAAATTAATCAAAAAAATTTGATCTTCCACTTGAAGTACAGAAAGACGGGCCTTTGTAGACTTCTGCGAGAAGCTTGACGGTTATCGTGAACCGGTTAGGCTGCTCAGGGCTATTAAGAGTGACCCGTCGGCCAGGCTGAGTTTTCTAAGAAGGCCGGATGGCTCCTTTATGGCATTGAAGGTAGAAGCCTCTAGACTTCTTCTTTCGAAACATTTCAAAAACTGTAGGCTTGAAAAAGACCTGCAGTTGTGTGGCGAACATTCTCTATTTCTCTGCACTGGTGGTGATTGGTCCACTTCTGCCAATGTAGTTGATGTAGAGAAGGTGAAATGGTCAACTTCGACCTTCTCGGCTTTTAAAGCCCCGGGTTCAGATGGTATTCTGCCGGTCCTTCTTAAGGCAAAAATCGCTGTACAGGCTCCATACATCGATTCCATTTTCAGGGCATGTATCGCTTTTCTATATGTCCCTGAGGTGTGGAAGAAGGTGAGAGTTGCCTTCGTTCCGAAGCCTGGGAAGGCTTCTTACATGGACCCAAAAAGTTTTCGAAACATAAGCCTCTTTTCATTCGTTTTGAAATGCCTGGAGAGGCCTTTGGATGAATATATCAAGGGAGTAGCCATAAAGACTTCACCCTTGAACACCTCACAACACGATTACCGGAGGGGTACATCTACGGAGACGGCTCTCCATTCAATGGTTATAGTAATTGAATGGGGAGTATCGTGGACTGTTTACCTTGGGAGCCTTTCTGTACATCGACGGGGCTTTTGAAGGCGCTACCCCGGAGTCGCTATCGACCAAATGTTAAGCCGACGATACTTAACTGTGAAGATGGGCGGCCGAATCGCTCTCAGTGTGCTGCTGGAGAGAGGCTGCGCGCAAGGTGGCATGCTTTCTCTAGTACTTTGGTGTATGTTGGTTGACTCACTCATAGAGGTGCTGAAAAACGTGGGATTCTAATGTGAAGCTTATGCGGATGACATCCCTCTACTTATTTCAAAGCACAGCATGACTGCTACGTATGCCTTCATGTAATGAGGCCTCAATATTGTTGAGGACTGGTGCACCCGTCATGATATGACAGTGAGTCCAACAAAGACCAGGTGGATCTTGTCATTCAGGCAGATGCCAAAAGGGCTGTGGGCAGATTGCGTTCATGAGGATGTTGGGAGGACCACTGGACTGGCTCTTCTCATTGCTCTCTGGTGTAGGGGCTGGACTTGAAAAACTGGCCAGTACGCCACATGTGAGGGTACGTGCACTTTGTTTCGGGCGTCGTTTCTCTGTGAGCTTTCCTGTAAGGGAATCGTGGATTGAGGGCAGTTTCCTATCCAGCCTTCCCAGGTCCGCTCCGAAAATTTTCACTAACGGCTCTCTCACTAATAAGTGAGCTGGAGTGGGTGTCTACTTTCCTGACCCTGATATTGGGATGGAGTACTCTCTTCGTTTTCCAGGCTGACGTCTTCGCCATATTATTGGCAGCGAACTTAGCCCTTGATTTGCAAATCAAGGGGAAGAACGTTGCTATTCTTTGGAGTAGTCAAGCAACCTTGATGGCTCTGAGTGGCCCTCGCATAACTTCAAAGTTACTGGGGGATTGCAGGTCGTCTGTGGATGCGTTGTGTCTGCACAACATGATGTCCTTTCTGTGGGTTTCTGGTCACATGGTGATCAAGGGAAATGAAAGCGCTGGCCTTTTAGCTAGGGCTGGCTCTGATTCTTCGATCCTCGGGTATCAGGCCTCTCATTAAAGCTCATGTTCATAGAAAGCATCAGCAGAGTTGAGCGAACCTGAGTACTTGCAGGTGTACAAAATTGTTTTCTGATGGGCCCAATGAGAATATCACCGATTATTTCATGGGGCTCGGAAGGAAATAATGTCGAATTGTAGTTGGCCTCATCACTGGCCACAGCTCATTTGACGCTCATCTAATAAGGGCGGGAGTTGCTGACAGCCCTCAGTGTCTGTCCTGCCTGGAGGGAGAGTCCGATACAACCGAACACTTTTGTGCATGTCCGTCCTTCGCCAGGTGTAGGCTGAATACTCTATAGTCTGCCCTTCTATATGTGGATGAGCTAAAAATCCTGCTTCACCAGGACCTGATGCGCTTCATTAAGAGGACAGAAAGGTTTTGGTGAATGGCCTTCTAGCAGGACAGCTTAATAGGCCGCTATGGCCTCCTTGCTTGGGATATGGTCTCCTGTCACCTTGCCTTAAAAAAAACCATGGACTGCTTTCATTTAATTTAAGAAATGTGTATTTTTAAATAACAGAAGAGTATGACTAACATAATGAACACCGGATGGAAACAAATAAGTAACAAAGAGGAGAAAACAAAACGAAATATATTATACGTTTTAAATAAATGAAAAAAAATATTAAGAATGGAAAAAATCAGAAATCATATGATGAAGCAAATTAAGAGTTTAAGGTTAAATGTGAACGACTGCGTGTTCATTCCTCATATATTTTTATTTTTCCGTATGTTCACCACATCATGAACACTTGTCTAACTACATCTCAAATTCCAGAAATACGGATAATAGGTAATGTTATTCCAATTGCAAAAAAAAATATCTGCTACTGAGCTGGCAAACTACCGTCCCATCAGCATTCTCAGTTTTCTTTCCAAAATCTTGGAAAAGCTCATGTGAGCTTAGATTGAAAACTATTTTTAACATGTAATGATCTCCTGGTGAAGTAGCAGTCTGGTTTTCGTGCAGGACACAGTTGTTAATCTGCGTTACTCAAAGTCACTACTGACCTACGATCGGCTCTACATGAGGGAAATCTTGGTGTGTTGGTTTTGTTAGACTTCTAAAGGGCATTTGATTGTGTTGTACATAAAAAGCTTCTGCGTAATCTATATGCAACCTATTATTTCTCATCTTTTGCTGTTAAGATGATAGCCAATTTTCTCTCAAATATTGGTCGTAAAAGCAGTTCCGTCTTCCCGAATGCATTTAACATGTGAAGCTTCTCATAGTTCAGTCTTAGGACATCTCTTATTTAGTCTCTACCTTAATGATTTATGTGATGTGGGGCATGATGTTCAATTGCACTTGTATGCATATGATGTGCAGTTGTACTTATGTAGACCTCGTGGACTGATTGAGGACTATATCTGCATCTTTCAGAAGTTTTTAGGTGATCAATTGATAATCAGCGGCTTCTCAACCCCATTAAATCTCAATACACAGCCTTCTTAATATTGAGCATCTTCACTCAATTATGCTTAATAAAGTGGAATTACCTTATCTAAACTGTATAACCAATATGGGGGTGAAAATTAATAATCATTTGAGGTGTTGTGATTATATCAAACCTATGGTAAGCAATATTTATGGTGAGCTTAGGAGACTCTGGCTATCTGCAAATATAGTTCCCGCCGATTTGCGTTAAAGACTAGTAGTTAGGACACTTTTGGTGCCTCTTTTTGTTTACGGTAGTTTAATATACATGAGACTATACCCGGTTTGCAATCGAAAGCTTGAAGTCGCTTTCAACGACTGTATATAGTTTGCTTTCAGTTTGAGTCGTTCTGCTTATATCTCTCTTTATAGATCATTGATTTTGGGTTGTACTCTAGATTCGTACTTAAAGGGTAAAGCACTGATTTTGCTGGATAGTCTTATTCGCACTGGTGAGCCAGAGTATCGTTTTTGTTACGTCAAATTTCTACAGTCTCTGAGAGGACGTAAACTTCTTATTCCACATTTCAATTCATAGATCCTTGAGACATCTTACTCTGTCCCTTGGAATTCTGGAATTCCCTACTACTTGGGGCTTGGATCTGGTTGGTTAAGTGAAAAATAGTGTAAATGTTTTATTGTTTGATCTCTGTTGAGTGTGCGTTCTCTGCCAATACTCATATGGTTTATAGGATGTGTAAATCTAATGCGAATTTACTCCTCCTATTGATCTTGCAATATGAAAATACCAGGGACCGAATCAGTTAAACTTTACCTGTTATTCCTGACCTATAATAACTTGAAGCTAAAAAAAACCAAGCTGGAAAGGCTTTTTATTTTATCTGGCAAATATATAAAGCCAGCTTGACTAGAAAAAATAAAAAGCTGGGCTCGCTTTTTATATATTTACCGAAAAAAAAGTATAAAGCCGTTGCACTTGCTTTTCTAACTTCAAAACTATTACTGGCCAGGAATAACAAGTAAATAAAGCTTTTTTCGTAAAAATTCATAACTGATTCGGTCCCTAAAAATAAGAATCCAGGTTGGCTTTTTATACTTCCAGCTTCAAAACCTGTTACTTCCAGCTCGAAAAAATAAAAAGCCCAGCTGGCTTTTTATTTTTGCCAGATAAAATAAAAAGCCTTTCCAGCTTGGTTTCTTCAGTTTTTTTTTAAAAAAAGTTAAGTTTTCAATAGCTTTACAGGAATCGAAACGGGTTTCATGAGACATCTTTTGGTATATTCCACTAAATTCCATGATCATGATTTATCCTAGGTATTTTTGTTTAAATTTTCAAAATACCAGTTATTTTCGGTCCCTAGAAAATACATAAATATAAAATAAAATAAATGAAAACACCTCGGTTGGAATTTTAGAGATGTGTAGGTATGTGTGGTGGCAATGTTAATAATATTATAGCATCTATAGAACTGTATCGTACGATAATATTGGCAATAGATTTCGATGAACAGAAGAATTTAGTTTTCAGCAGAATAATTGGCGTGGTACCTTAAATAATATTCCATTATGCATATGAATCTTCAGAAACTATCAAGAAACGCTGCAATTCCTGTTAAAACGCATTTCAATCAATTATACTGTTGAATCGAAAATAGTTGATTATCCCCACCATAGTCATTAAAGAACCTTTTATTCTTGTCGGTGATTGTGCAGTGAATCGTTGTCTTATTTTGATTATTATTTTATTTATAAATATAATTTTTGTTTTCAAAAATTTAAGTAGTTACATGAAAAATATTTTGGAGTCGAGGTATCCAATGGTGTCGAAACTTCGGCCTCGTCTAGATTATAACTATGGTATATTTAATTTTATTTATTTTTACATATCTACATATGTCTCTCGCCTATTTCGATAGCTTTATCTAAAATATAATTATGATTTTTTTTAATTCTCCGCTTAATCATTTTTTTTTTTAGGTAGAAACGATTTGTTTTGACAAAAATAACTTTGATTTGTACAAACACTAATTGCCATACATTAGACTTATGATTGTTTATCGGTGCCGAAGATTTGTTTTCGATTCCAGACAATACCTACGTCGCTAATGGGACCTTAATATCTCCCATAAGCTGCCTCTGCATGTATTGTTGAATGTTTATGCATACACTCATTTTTAAAATTAGCCTCCTGTATTAAATTAATTTAGTTTAAAAAGGACCTCTAAAAATTATACTACAAAAATATTAAATTTCGTTGAATATTCACAAGTAAATGTATATTGACATTTTTTCGGTATTTTCTAAAGTATATCAACCGAATAAATTTGTGATTGTGCCAGGTGGGCGTATTCACTGGTAAATTTATATATTTCGAAGTGCCATTGTACAAGTTTTCAGCAATTTTTTTTCTTTTTTTTTTTTAATTGAGAGTCTAAAAGTAAAGAGAGTTTTTATTGAAGCTTATTGGGCTTCATACACGTATTGTACGTATCTAAAAAAGTACATTCGATTCGAGTTTATATGGAAGCTGCACAATAGAGAGGTACTACGTTAATTGATTTCAATGTAATTTCATTTCGTATTAATATCAGTCGAGGGAGCAAGCAAATTAATTTTGTCTGGAAAATTCTTTCATAAAAAATTTCAACGAAAATAGACCTGAATTAAATTATACACCATTGTACATCTCGGGCTTTTCAGGCCTAATTCCCTAAATGTGATGAGATAATTTTTAGGCTTCAACTGAATTACTGGACTCAAATTTAATTCATAATACTTAATAATAATATTTAATAACAAACAAAAACATAACTTATAAAAAACAAATATCTCCTAAGAACCATGCGTGAATATAATCGCTATTTTCTTCAATATTTCCGTGTTATAAACACTTGTTGCACTTTTCACGAAAGTAATAACATGCTTTTCTTATGGTGCAAAAATCACAGTCTCCAGATGCGTTGCTCCTTTTAAAAGTAGCTGATATGTGGGGCCTCGCACACTGTCTGTCGGAAATGCTTTCAACTTTTGAAAGTGTTCTGTACACAAGTTTATGATATTTTCTACTTTAATATTTCAAAGATTCATTTTGTATTCAGTTAACTTCTCACTAGGCCCTACCAGGCCAACGTGTGTATTGCAGGGTTAAGAGGGAAAACGCATCGAGAAATTTCGAAATTTTCGATATTTTTTGTTTGACTTTTCTACAAGCTTAACCTCTTAAGAATGCTGGTGAAAGCCGCATGCAAAAATTCGAAAAAAATAACGGAGTTATGACCGATCTAGTCAGTGCCGAGCGGCCGAACGAAATTCAAGTAGAAATACGCCGTCGTCCTCTATTGTAACATCGTCTGCGTAACCGGACGTTATATCGAAAGTTTTCGTTCGGAATTAATATATTCGGTGAAAAATGGATAGAAAAAAACGGTTCTCGAAAATCTTAGAACCATTTTAAGTATCGGTCGAAGTGGAGTGGATGATTCTATGTAAGCTGAAGAATTTTGCGATTTATTCATTGCTCAACTTTCAAACTAGTATTTCTCGAAATCACGTTTTTGAAGTCGGTACGCAAGATATCTCGAAAACTAATGAACCGATTGCAATTATCTTTTTTTGTGCTTATTCTACACATAATTATCTAGTGCTTGTGATATTGATTTTTTTTTAGTGGCTTAGTTGTTTTTTTAATCGGCGAAGTAAGGTCGTATTTTTCTCTAAAAATCGCTATGTAAATTCAAATTTCCGCCATTTTGTCAAAACTCGATATTTTTAAAATCGCAAATGACAAAGACTAGATTATACTGTCCAGTTCAATTCTCTTTTTTTTTTTTTTTTTTTTTTTTTGATGATTACACATAAGGCAGGAGTGCGTACCGCGGAGGGCCTTTTTTTTGCAGTACTTTACGGACCAGAGGATTACTTGGCGAATATTTAATATTCTTCAATAAAAAAATTTTACTGTATTCTTAAGAATGTGTTTTATCATTTAAAGAAGAATTGGTTTGATTACTGCTATAGATTGCCTTCAAAATAATTCAGAAAAATGGTTTTTTTTCGCGCTTCTCGGTGCATTTTCCCCCAACAAAAGCCTACTATTTCGAAATAGAACATGTTTCAGTTTTGATTATTATCAATATTCCTGAAATCAGTAGTAGTAGCTTTCAATACATTAGGGTATGTATTTAGATTTTAAGCCATCGCTTTTAGTTCCCCCCTTACTGATATTAGTACCAGATAAATTTCATCAAAATTAACCCTACAAAATCTGTCTACCATACACTCACTATTAAAATTTGCTTCAATTTTGTCCAATAGTTTCACTTGCACTAGTTTTTTTGTTTTTTTTTTTTACTGAAAGTATACATATTTCTCTCCGCTATAAAATAAAATGCTTATATTCAGCTGAGCAAATGAAAGTATATGTCTAGTTTTCACTTATAAATTAATGAAGAAAATTGGTCGGAGGAAGTCATTGTGGACATATTCTTCTTCCTCGATCGCTATTGTACTACACGAAGCCATCTAACCCATACTACAGGAATGATATTAAAAAAGTACTGATATTTTTCGAGTAAACTTCACTTCTTTAATTTTCTGTTCTATCCTCTAAGACTATAGACTCTTTATGGTATATAGTATAATTAAACGAAAACTTATTATTCTTCATCCTACAACATACTTACATGCATACATTCATAATAATAGCAACATCCTGTGATTTGGGTGGCATCGCGTCGATAGCATTGTCTTTAAATTTTAACACAAAATTATTAGTTTTATGAGTTACGGATATGAGATGCATTGTCATCATAGTCAAGGCATTCCACTCACACAATAGGACATCAAATATAAATCCATTCGGATTTTATTATATGACTAAATAAATTTCAAATATTACTCACTAGTCCGGATACTACATAAAATTCTACACTGTAAATAGATCCGCCCAGACTTTAGTTGTCTCTACAGGTAAAAGAAAGAAATTGAAATTTTTGACTAATTTACATTGGACTGAAGTTACTTGAAATTAGTCTTGCGAGCACATCGTATCATAACTGTAGAATAGAATCATGTAAAACTTGATACTAACTATAAATTTGTAAAAGTATAAGAAATAAACAGCCTGTAGGACTATAAGGAACTTGAAAAAGAAGATTATTTTCTTTTATATGTAGTTATTACGGTGCCCTTACCACTCCGTAACAAGGATTTACGGTATCCACTCTGGTAGCTCAGTCAAGACAGCCAGGATCCTTTCAATATTAGTACTATGGGTGCCACTTGATTTTTTTTTCTGAAAATATTACCACGGAAATCAAGAAACTGGCGAGCTGAATGATAAAACTAAACAATCGCGGAACGAATTGCGATATATCATATATACATATATTTACAGACAATATACACGGGCTTAAGCTGCACTACTGTATTCCATTAGCAGCAAAAAAAAAGAGCATAAAATTACAACAACCAAAAAATATAATTATATGAAACCACAATTAAAAAAAAGTGGGTACTCAACTTAGGGATCCTCTTCGCCGTGCTCAAAACAATTATCCTCCGCCCGTTATCACTTCTTTTTCTTTTTATGTTATCCTGTGTTTTTCCCCTCTGTTTAGGCTACAGTTTACAAAATACCTCTCGACCTCTATGAAGATCCAAAACTCACTGATTGAACTCCTCTGAACTTGATCTGTTCACCACATCATGGTTGTCAATTGATTTCGATTTTTTGAGTCACTAGACTTAGTGAATTCGCAGCAATTTGAAATTTGAATTATGAGATTAAATTTTGGATTTGACTATTTGTACTTTGTTTTGAGGCGACCAAGAGTTTATATCGAGTGGATTAATAATTAATTGATACAATTAGCAACGAGTTTTCTCTTAAATCACATTTAAACTATAATTTAATATATCCATCCGGAGAACTCTAAATACTTCTACTGATTCGATCCATAATTTCCCTAGTGGATAAATATGTCAACCGGATAGACCCATGCTATGCCTTATTCAGCATCGTTAGAGCTTCAACCGAAATCTATAAAATCACGTCGGGAGCAGTAAAT
The DNA here is from genome assembly GCA_963924295.1 of Dioctria rufipes. Lineage (NCBI taxonomy): Eukaryota > Metazoa > Arthropoda > Insecta > Diptera > Asilidae > Dioctria > Dioctria rufipes. Next base: position 318,173,703 of record OZ002740.1, on the reverse strand, counting down.
TGACTCGTAAGACTCTTATGGAGCAAAGCACAAAATACTGGACAAAACAAATACGTGCGTTTGATACTGTGACCATTTATGAAGTTAGTTATGGCCCCTTGTTAACTCTATAATAATGTAATCGCCGAAACAAGAAATTTACCTGTGTACTTAAGTTGAACTCTAAGGTGAAATAAAAGCATCAATATGCACTTTGCAATAGCAGATAATACAAATAAAATTATCTGTTTCTATGTTAAAAGAATACAAATGATTCCATAGCGTTAAAGTAAATTGTCAAATCGCTTATTTTTATTTGCTATATGTGAAAAAAAAATTTAAAATCAGATGACAATTTTTTTTAAATTTAAAAGCAAAAATTGTGATATTCGTCATTATGAGCAAAAGTTAATACTAAAAGGACCAAAATAATAAGTTTGATAATATGGCGGCAAAAATGTAAAACAGACGTTTCTTTCAACTTGGTTTGAAAATGCCAAACTAGGAGCTCCAGATGGCAAAGTGAAATCGAAATAATGCATAATGTAGGATAGTCCGGATTTTTGTAGGATACCCCTTGTAAAATGCTCAAATTTGCAAATTTTCGTGGGAGTTGTCGCGGTTAAATTCCAACAGAATTTGAACGACCGCGCCAAATTAATCCGGGTCAAATTTCAACTACAGAAAAGGTACGTAGATTGCTGTTTCTGTAAGTACTATTTCCATGAGTTTCAAAGAGCGCCGGCAGATGGCGAAAAGTGGGAATGCAACATTTTTATAGATTTCATTATTTCTAAATAGGTAAATCACATCCTAAGATTGAATGTACTCAAAAAATCAGAAAAATAATTAGCAGAAGGAACTTTTCAAATCGGATAATATTTAATTTTTTTTTTAATGACCTTTTAATATTGAATTTATCATCCGAATTTGATGAGACTTTGAACGAATACTCTACACAGATGGTGGAATATAAAATATCCCACTCCCTAGACATAATTTTTTTAATTTTTTTTATATTAATATATGGTAATGGGTTACTACTCTGTAACCCGTTACCGTCCGAATTTCGTAATAGTTTGAAAATCGGTTGAATTTTGGCCGAGATAAGGCATGCTGGCTTTTCAGTACATATATACAGGGTGTCCCGTAAGTCGACGTCAAGCCGGAATCAGGTGATATACCAAATCATAACAGTTACCAGAAAAATATAAAAAAAAAAGTCTAAGTCATGTATTTTTCAAATTATAGACATTTCTTTTGTTTTTGAGAAAATGTACACCCTGTGATGGTTTTTTAGCTCCTGTTGCTACAAATCTTTACTTTTTTTCAATTTTATTTTTCATATTTAATCCCGAATAGAGCTTATGTGACCTGCTGGTTTAAGTTCTAAGCCAACTGCTTCAGCTTGGAAGAAAATGTCATATTTTGCCGAACCAACAATATAAAATTAATAATTAGTTGAACTGTAACTGACTGTACTGAAAAAAAAAATATGCTACGCCAGTCTGGTAAGTAACTTTAAAAGTTGACGCATTTCAATTCAATTCAATTCAATTCAATTAATTTTATTCGGGGATTGTACAACAAGATAACAAAATCTTTTTCCGTACTAAACTAAAGAGGAAGTATCTACACCTATCCTACATAATTGTAAGCAAAACAATATTTATAAATAATTTAAAAATATAAAATTCAATTTAAATTCATTATTACAATAAAAATCAAAAAGAGAAAGAAAAAAAAAAGAGATAGAACAAATATTTTTATATAATTATAATGAATGAATGAAAAGAAAAGAAAATCAAACATAATAAAAATTTAAGAAAAAGAAATAAATTAAATTAAATTAAATTAAACGAAATTACATTTACATTCATAGCAAGACTGCTGGAAAAACCGGACCCAAAAAAAAAACCACAAAATCAACCATCAAGTGGCAAATACTGAAAAATAAGCCTCTTAAAAACTCTCGCATCGCTCGTCCTCTGAATAACCGCTGGAATTGAGTTCCAAATACGTACAACTTGAACAAAGTACGAGTTTTCATATATGGAATATCTATGACGTGGAATAGAGATGTTTAAATTTCTTGAAGAATGCATGAAATTCAGTTCGTCACTGAGATATAATGGTTTTTTGTTGTAAATTAGCTTGTGTAAAAAGATAATTTGTTTGCGGATGAGCATCGTATTTAAGGAGCAACCGGACAAAGCATACCGAACAGGTGAGATGTGGTCATAACGTCTCATCCCAAATATAAATCTCGTGCAGTCATTAAAAGCTACATTTAACTTTCGAGCGCATGTGGAATCTAAATGCGGGAATACTAAACAACCCGCTGTAAAATAAGGTTGGAGTAATATTTTTACAAGCCTCATACGCATAGATCTGTGCAGTACATCAGCAGACAACCACAGCCGTCGAAGTCCCATGTAAATTTTAGCAACGGTACTATTGACTTGGTCACAGCAACTCATTGAAGTATTAAGAAGAACTCCAAGGCTTTTAACCGTATTGACATACCTCAAATTGACAGAGTTCAAAGCAATAGGGGGAATATCGGTTATGTCCAAGCTCTGCCTATATATTGCCATTGCATGTGATTTAGTGGGGTTTAATACTAAGTGATTGTCTTCTGCCCAACTAACAACTCTATGCAGATCCGAGTTTATGCGGTCGACACAATCTTCGATCAGACCTATAGGCCGACTGAAGTATAATTGTACATCATCGGCATAAAGATGTATATTACAGTACTTAATGGTTTCAGGGAGGTCATTAATATAAAGACTGAAAAGAAGGGGACCAAGTATGGAACCCTGCGGTACCCCCGAAGACAATGGCAGTAAGCTAGACAGATGGTCAGCAATACTCACTTGTTGATATCTCTCAGTAAGAAAGTTGGATATTAAAAGTACGGCCGAGGATGCAAAATTGAAATGAGTGCAAAGTTTCGATAAGAGCCTAGTGTGGTGTACGCTATCAAAAGCCTTGGAGAAATCCAGTAGAGTTAAGACAGTCAACCAGTTTTTATCCAGACATTTACGGATATCGGTAGTTACTTTCAAAAGAGCAGTCTCACAGCTATGAGAATTCCGAAAACCTGACTGCCAACGGGTTAGGAGATTGTTGGTGTCTAAGTGCTCCAGGACCTGCGAGTACAGTAACTTCTCGAGTGCCTTGGACAGAAAACATAAGATGCTTATTGGTCTATAGTCATTTGGGCTTTCGGGGGACTTTGATTTAGCTATAGGTAAAACATTCGCAATTTTCCATGATGCAGGAAATGCGGAGGTAGTGAGACAAGTGTTGAAAATGTTAAGAATGGGAGAAACAATCAACGGAAGAATAAACTTAAGAAATTTAGGGGAAATTTTGTCCGGACCGGTCGCATCCGATTTTATGGAGTTTATAGCATGGATGACTTCTTCAGCATAGACGCAGCGAAAACTGAATCCTCCATTCTGATCTGCCGATCTTCCAATTTCTGCAGATAATACATCGGACGCCGGGGCTAGATAATGCGAAGAGGTGAAATGAGCATTTAATTCCTCCGGAGTAAGGTCACAACTCAATTTTTCTTTACCAAAAACACCTGCATTTTTTAAATTACTCCACAGCTCCTTAGAAGACAGATTACAGTCAAACTTCGAACTATAATATTTACGCTTTGCAGCACGAATCCTGGAATTAACCTTATTTCTTGTCGCTCTAAAGCAATTGTAACTATCCGTAGTCCTAAGACGTAAGTATCTTCGATGCAGATACTCACGCTCAGTTATTAAGACTTTGATTTCACGAGAGAACCACGGGCAGCCACCCTGCTTAATAGTTCGAGTTCTTAAGGGAATATATTTGTCAAACAAATAAATAATTGTTTCATGAAAAACTTTGACTTTGTCATCCACTAGAGGAAGTCGGTATAGATTGTCCCATGATAACGACGCACATTCACTGAGTAAGGCTGTGGTGTCTGAATTCTTAAAATCTCTAAAAGATATTAGCTTCTGAGGAGTATCTGAACTGACAGAAAAATCATAAATTAAAAATAGTATGTCATGGTCAAATAACGAGGTCGACTCGAGTTGATTGTGGAAAAGCACTTTTTCAAGTTCGGGAACGAGGAATAAATCAAGTAAGGATGGATTAGAAGTGTTGTGATAAGTAGGGAGGCTATTCACAATGTTTAAGTACAATGCTAGCATTAATTGTGTGAATTCCACTGTTCTAGTGGTTGAGCCAAGAATATTCACGTTGAAGTCACCGCCTAATATCACCTTAGTATAGTTACGTGTAAAACGAGCAATATTTTCGGCAAATTCAGAAAAATTATCATTACTGAAACAGCCAGGCGGGCAGTAATTAGCGCACAGAAGACATTTTTCATATCCATTGTTCACCTCGAGGGCCAAAGACTCCATCACATTAGAAGACCGATAGATCACTTTTACCTTCAAATCTTCTCTCACATAAATGGCGACCCCACCTCCCACACGATCAGCTCTATCATTGCGGTATAATTTAAAACCAACCAGATCTACCATAGAAGATGGTATCCCTGAATATAACCATGTCTCACTCACAAAAACCACATGAACCCCTGATCCTAGAAGCGTTTCACGCATTTCATCGATTTTAGGACGTATGCTTCTAGCATTTAAGTGCATTACGTTTAGGCCCCTAGCCCTCCCACAAAAGATCTTCAGCATTATTCCCACTCTGTTCAAGTGACTCAGGTTATTATCCATTGGTGTCAGAAGACGAGTGACAAGCGAGTGCAAGCGATGAGGCTATAAATTTAGCTATAAGGCATGTAAGATATATAACAAACAGGTCCGGCTTCCGAACAGGCAAACCATGCATGCAAGATTTGTTCCAACAATAGTAGAAGCAATCACTAGAAAAAAAAATTAAAATTTTTATAAAGAAGAAACGAAAAATTAGAAAAATTTTTACAGATAATATCCGAATAGCTAGAAAAATAAGAAAACATTTTATAAAAGAGGGAAAAAGAGCTAGAGAAAAGGTTATGAATAGAAAGCAAAGTACTAGAATAATAAGTAAAACTATGACTAACATTAGTAACGAAAACATCCTCCAATATTTATTAATGATCACTGTGATTCTATTCGTCTCCAAAATAGATAAACATTAAGATTCGATCATGGCAGTAAGCTGGAGTGTGCTTCTTATTTGCACTGCAGGCCCCTCTTTCACCTTTTTCAAGTACACTCTTCCATTTCTAGTAAACACTGAGTGCACCTGATTTAGATTACGAGCTTTAAGAGCCTCACGCAAGAGCTGGTTAGTTTCGGCTGTAAGGCTTTCATGAAGTTGGATCGGGCTGTCTGATGAGAAACCTCCAATGTTTTTCAGGCTGATAGTTCCGTGTTTACTAAGTGCAAGAAAGAAACTACGTCTTTCATTAGGACATGAAAATCTGGCGATAATCGGCATGTTACGTACTCTGGTGCTGTGATTAGCTTGCGAGTGCCCATCAGAATGATTTTTAGCGCTTAGACGAAAAGCAGACGAATAAGTGGAGAGATCATGTTTGACTGTTTTACAGATATCGGAGAGTAATGCAGATGCATCCTCACCTTCACACACAGGAATTCCCCTGATTACAATGTCGCTGAGACGCTGAGAGGCACGCATGTCATGGACCAACTCTTGGGTAGCTAAGAGTTTATTTTGCAGATTGTTCACCGAAGTTTCCAGAGATGTGAGGCGGGTGTTAAAAGTCCTCAGTATATCATCAAGCTTTAAAGAGAATTTCTCTTCGTGCTCGTTAAGTAGATGATCAATTTTACTCAAGATCTTCAGCTCCAAGCTCTTTAGTAGTTGTTCGGTATTAGCATCCATCGAGGCAACAGTGATCTGGGCTGGATTACCTCTGGTAACACGCGCTGTAGTTGTTGCAGGAGTAGAGCTTTCAGAAGTTGCTCTTAATTTAATCTCTTTACGACCTTTTGTAGCTGACTCTGTTGCACTACTAGGAATTATGCACTACCGTTAACCACGAGATCAATTTTTTAGCTACACCTTACAATAAAGTAAAATTAATATTCTACACGAAAAACGCTAAGCCAGTAATGATCACAAACAGAAACCGAAGACTCCAAAATTTATAAATAAAAATGCGGCAAAAAAAAATTTTGTCCGAGAATACAAGGAGACTATAAAAATTACGGAAAAAGCTGGAGCACGAAATCACCACGTCTGCTCTACTCGACACTCATATTACATATAATAAGGATTCTAAAATGGTAACACTTGTTACATAATTTCTTAGATTAAGGGAAAAACAATTTTTCTTCAAGAAACCCAGTTTTGAAAAAAAAATTTCACCTACTAAAAACGATTCCAATGTAGGGGAAGATCGGGTAGCCCCGGACACTTAAATGAATTGCAACAAAAAGTACGAATAAACAAAATTACTGACTTCATTTTACTCTTAAAACAAACCAAGAACTTCTTCAATCAAATTAATTAAAAACTATTTATAATATACATTGTCTTTTAAGAAATATTTAAAAAAATACTTTAGTCTTACATTTTTTGGCGACAGAAAAAAGGCGGGTAGCCCCGGACATAGTAATCACTGGTGGCCCAATAGCTTTTTGGCCTTACAAACATCACAATAATACTGAACATCTGAGGAATGTATACAAAGACAATCTCCATGGGCCCAGTCTTTGCATTCATGACACTGAATCCAGTCCTCTTCAAATGTTTCTCCACATATGTTGCATTCGGCCTCTTTTTCTTGATCTTCTTGGAAAAGGCTTTGATTATTTTTCGCTGTTTTCAGCGTCTTTTTAGCGCCTTTACCTTTTTGTTTCTTCGCTTCGTCTTTTTTAGTGTTTTTACTTTTCTGTCATTCCTCCAAATCTTTTTTATATGGTGAAGATGTTAAAATCTCGTTCCTTTGGGTTTTTCGAGCCCGCGTTACCAAGCGTTTTTTTTTATGCATCAGGAAATGGTGATAAAACTGTTGTAATACACCTATTGAACTTGTTGAAGGCACTGGTTCAGTTGCAAGCAAGTGGAGGGCATTGGCAATGAAGAATGGGCCGCTGAAGGCTGATTGGGCATATTGTCTTTAGAAAAAACTTCTTGTGCAACGTCTGTCATCATTGATGGCAAAAATCAATCTCAGTGAAGATTTCAGGGTTGAAAGGATAAATTCCTGTGCATTTGAACCCGTTTTGTGCTAATAGTAAAAACATTTCAAATTAGTGTCCATAAATAAGCAAACTAACAAAACAAATTGTAGTTTGTTAAACAATATTGAGGAATACAAAACTTAACACCACGTCCGGGGGTACCCGACATTTTTGTGTCCGGGGCTACCCGATCGCTAACAGGCAAAATTTTTTAACATAGCTCTAAAACAGTACAAGAAATGTTATAAATATTATTACGACCTTAAAATATATAAAATTTCCCACAATATTAAACAGAAGACAAATATGCACACTTAATTACTGAACTTGATAACCTTCAATGAAGTTTGACAGGAGCGACGAAAATTGTTTGCCAAGAACAAAATACACACTCTTGCTCGGCGCCCAGGTCGCAACTGAGTTGGATTTATTTTCACTCCAGAGGGCGCACATTTAAAATGGAGCATTACCAACGCAACGTCGTTAGTATCTTAGAAAATTAAATGTCCGCGGTTACCCGCCGTCCGGGGCTACCCGATCTTCCCCTACCTAAAGCTTGCCTTAAGACCGTAACTTTAAGATTCTAGTTTGAGTGAGATGGAGAAAAAAAGTAAAGGTTTGTAGCAACAGTAGCAAAAAAAACCATCACGGGGTGTACATTTTCTCGAAAACAAGAGAAATGTCTATAATTTGAAAAATACATGACTTAGATTTTTTCTTTATATATTTCTGGTAACTGTTATGATTTGGTCTGTCACCCGATTCCGGCTTGACGTCGACTTACGAGACACCCTGTATATGCAGCTAATTGAAAGTAATTATATTTTGGATAATGCTCCTAAACTAATTTTGATAATGACTTCTCATTTTTTGTAGATGAAAAATAACAGATTATATATAACGCAAAAAACTATTGCGAATGTAAGATGATAATTATCAAAGTTTTTCCGAAAAGTGTTAATTTGAACCCCGGGCTTCCATACATTATGCATTATTTCAGTTTGACTCGGCCATCTGGAGCTCCCACTTTTGTCATTTTCATTTCTACTCAAACTCTACATATACTGAAAATTTGAACGAAATCGGTGGTGACGTGAAGGGACCCTCTCCTCATCAGTTCCATATTGAGCTAAAAAACACACACGCAACAACTTGAGCAAATGAGACAACTAAAACCTTACTTTTATGTCCAAATTGTCTCAGTTTCGGTATTTGAATAAACTAACAATACTTTCATCAACTTATTGCTGTCCATTTCCTTTGTCAAAATTACTTAAATGTAAAAACTGGCAAAACAGCTGATTGGTCTAAACTGAGACAACTGAGGCGGCTGCTCAAAGTTTTGTCTCAATTGTCTCACTGAGATAGTGCTTGCGGAAAGTTCCTTATTTATTCTGCTGTAGTCATTGAAAAAATCACAAACCAGGAAGCAGTCTTATTTATTTAAACTAGTAAACTTTAAAAAGTTTTGTTCAACTCCCGGTGCTCTGTTTACTTTCAGAAACATTAAAATAAATGAATAAGTGAAATTCGAGTGGGTTATTCACGTAAACTGCATTCGTAGCTAAGAGCGCTTCCTGGTTTGTGATTTTTTCAATGACTACAGCAGAATAAAGGTACCGTACCCAAAGGGTAACAACGGGAACCCTATTATTAAGACTTCGCTGTCCGTCCGTCTGTCACCAGGTTATATCTCATGAAACGTATTTGATAGACCGTTGAAATTTTCACAGACTATGTATTTCTATTGGCGATATAACAACAAATAATATAAATGAAATAAAATTAAAAATTAAAGGAGGCCCCATACAAGAAACGTGATTTTTTCGGCGTTTTTTTCCTAGTTTTATTCTCATTCATTATTATTATCATAAGTAGGCATTTTTTTTTTTTAAATGACAGTATTCTTTTTCACATGACGTCTACTCTCATTTGAAAAAATAAATAAAAAGTACGTACCTAGTGTTAAATTTTGTACAATAGTACGGATCCTTTCGTGCGCGAGTCCGACTCACACTTGGCCGGTTATTAAATCATTTTTTTTTAAATAATTTCATTGGTTTAGTTTATTTCATTGTTCCTCTCACTTCGGGAAGAAAACGATCATTGTGCCAAAAACTCAAAATTTTTAAATATCTAAAAAATCAGTTATTTGAACATGTATTACCCCCTACATATACTAAATATACTACTTAATTCCTTCTCCGCCATTTTGCAATTCATACATATATATTTTTCCTTTTTGGGCCTTAAAACAATTTCTTTCGGTTTTGATATTTCGGTGTGACATCACCGATAATATTTAAAACAAGAAAAATAAACTTTTAATTGTTTATTTTAAAATGTTGAAATGAATTCTTAATATCTCAACATTAATATAAATTAAATTTGCTGACTTATATTTAATTTATGGGAAAGAAATTTCAATAAATCAATTGCATCTAGTTGAAAGAAAAACTAGAAAATGTAAACTTAATTTTTCGTAATTTTAGACAAGGATTAAGATGAGAGTCGAAATGGTAATGATATGGTGTGAGACTGTCATCCCAAAACAGTCATCCTCTGTTATTTTAGTTTGTATACCGTCAACTATAAGCGGTGAAACTGGATTTTCCCTCTCTATTAATTTACTCACCAAATCTCATTAGGTAAATATTAGGGAGACTCCCCGACCATCATATCCCTCGTTTTACACAAATTATAGAAGATAACAGGAATGACTCTATAATGAACAATTACTACCTGTCTCTAATAAATATGCCACACGAAAACTCAAAGCCTTACGTTCAAAGTGGGCCTGGAATCATCCTTCCTTATTTGAAAGGGCATGTAATTATCGGGTTAGATCTACTCTTGCCTCACACTTTGCTAATTACAGTGTGTAGACTTCTATGTATTATTTGTATAAAAATCAACTCCCTGCTGGATCGACTGTTATACCAGCAACCTTAATAAAGACAGAGAAGACAATATGAACAGCATTGTACTGTGATGTCACGTTTATATGCATATAGTAGGTAAAGTAGCTGTATACTGAACATTATTATAGGCTCTAGTTCGTGTTATTTACTCATACGGTTTAGGTTAATTGATATAGGAGGTAAAGGTAAGTACGCCGGAAATATGTATGTGCCCTTTGTTTTTATTGCAGTCTCTCGCTTTTAGTGTCAAATTGTTGTAGGTTAATGTTCTCAATATAAAAGTTCCTGAACATCGTAGTTTTGTGAAGTCAAGTGCAACAAGTACATCTGTTTACAATACGCTCATTACATTTGTCGAGAGTTTTCCGGAAATATTAAAGCAAATATTGATTATAAGAACGCATGCTTTTTAGAGCCTCGTTTCCACTAATACAAATTCTGCCAACTTGTTCGGTAACATGTTGTGTACTTGTTGGGAGCCAACATGTTAGCTTAAACTTACAAGTGTTTCCATTTAAATAAATTTTCGCCAACTCTACTACATTATCTTCCAGTAGTTTAGCCAATACAACAAATGAGCGTTTCCACTGAAATGAAAAACTCACCCAACAAATTCTGCTAGTTTTTACAGCCGACATCGAACAAGTTGCCAACATGTGTCTGAATTTTCATATAGCGTTTCCACTTATATAAAATGTTGCCAACATGTTTCAAAACTTGTCGGGTAAGAAAATTTGTATCAGTGGAAACGAGGCTTTAGAAATATTCCTTTTTTATGAGTCATATCATGTTATCTTATTAAGTATTATTATTATTACGAATAAAGTTTGAATTCAATAAATCATATAAAGACTAAAAATTGTCTTATTTAAAAAATATCCATGCGCATTCCTAGATTCAGGACATCGGCCAAGACCCTGTGCGATTTTATTTCACGTGTTCAGTAACTTTATGATTTCTTAATTTCTGAAAACAAAGCATGCTTATGAAAAGTTTATATTTTGATTATTTCTACCGGACGGGAATTGAACCTACACTAGTTAGAATCTGTCAAAGGTGGATAATAAAAGAATTTTAAGAAGTTTTATTTTCAATGATTCTAAATCAAAGGATAAATACAAGAGGAAAAAACAACCGCCTCGTCTGGAGTATGAAGCCGGGACCTTCCGCCTTCCGGGTGACTGCTCTTACCACTTAACTTGTGTCTAGCCTATTGAGCCACGTTAGCTCAGTGATAAGACCAGTAGGCCAAAAAGCGAATGGTTCTGGCTTCATATCCCGGACGAGGCGGTTGTTTTTTCTCCCTTGTATTTATGATTTAATTTACAATCGTTAAAAATAAAAATTAAAACAAAAGTTCTTAAAATGCTTCTACTCTTCATGATATTTTGCTGCTAGTTATTGAGAAAAGTATGCGCAGTTTCATTATTAGCAGTTGGGAAGTTAATCGAGATATTTCTGACCAGTCTTATAAGATGTTTTGAAACGTTGGGGTTTGTAATAAAAGTTCGATACTGTCCGTTTATACAATGTCATATCTCAGATGGAATTCCTGTCTTATGATTGTGACCAATCGATAGAAGTTCATGGCGTCTTCCAATATCTATTACCCGATTCTATAATCGCAAACGAAAGGAACCACCTTACGAACCTTACGGTTTTCACATTCCTCTTTCACGATTACCTTCACTCAGAGAAAAACATTGGTAAATTTAAATAAAAGTAGGGTATGAAAATGCGCCAACAACGAATATTGGTTATTTTAAACAATGAATTGTTGTAAATGAACAACAATCTTTTGAAAACTATAATTGGCATATACAACAACTTTATCATTGTTGAATAATAACATTAGTTGTACTGTAATAACTGTGCAGGCAATTGCTGAACATTGCTTTTTGAATGGCTGAGATCATTGTTTTGGTTAGTCAACCTATTGTAATTGTAATGTTACCACATAAAGTTATTGTGACATCATTTTTCAATTAATTGATAATTATGGTGTAATAGCGTGAGAGGAAAAATATATGTATTGTATGAAAAATAATTTTATTACATTATTTGTGACAAATCATTTATAATCTCCTCCACAGACGATCTTGTATGTGAAGATTTGCTGTATAGTTTGGAAATAAAAGATAATGAAGTAAATTCAGTGAATGAGCAAATCGATTTGCAATCAATATAATTTGTAATACTCTAATTAAGGAAGGCATTGTTGGTTTTAACATCATCATTTACATTTTTAATATTATCGCATTTTGTATTTTCATTAACATTTTTCTGAACAGTACAGAAAGAACTTGCACTTATGGACTTAAAGAGTTTTTTGTGTTTTTTCAATACTTTTAAAGAATAATAAATTTGACAACAGCCAGTACAGTAATAATCATCTGATGTTTTAACAGCATAAAAAAATTTATAATGAGAAACTAATTGACTTAAATTCACGAAATTGTTACTTATACTAGTTGTGCTTTTGTTACAAATGAAACATACAATCATTTTCTCGAAATAAAATTATTTTAAAGTTTTTATTAAACAAAGTACACTGGAACAACTTTTACCAAATTGAGGCAAATCTATATCAGAGAAATATTTTTGTATAAATACCCAAACGTTTGTGCACTTTCTCTTGAATAATTTAAATTCAAGACGTGAAAAACCTTAAAACAGCAATCTAGTGCATCTAAAAATGTACTGAATTGATATCTAATACAATCGTAATAAATGTAGTAATTATCAACATTCTTAATATCCTTACCAATAGCAATTATTAATGGTTGTCAGGTGCACTTTTTCTTCAATAATTCAGTACGTATATCCGAAATGAATTTAGCTAAATCATTAATAGTTTTAATTATGCTTAGTAATGAAATTTGCGAATCTTTGATTGTTGATTTTAAAATTGATTTTTTGGTGTTTTCTTTATTGAAGTAGTGCTTCCCCGTAGGTGGCATTAAAGCATGTAACAACAGAGCTATTACAATATCACCAGCAGCTAAATACTTAAGATTATTAAATTTGTGTAAGACCATAATGTAGTCATAAAAAGTTAACTTACGATTATTTTCCTTTATGTTGTTTAGGCATTTTAATAATTCATTTTGCTTGCCCATGATCTTGTTGTTCAGATGTCGGATTGTTTTTCTACAAAAATCTTTCTATTTAGCAATTAGCTCAAATTCCTTCGCGGGGAATAAGATTGAAAAATCAATATCAATCTAAAAATGTGCTCAGTTATTAATATACATGTTAAATTTTTTACATTTCTTCTTATCAAATCATTTGCTTGCGCACTTTTTAAAAGTAGCCACTTATCTAATATTTTCGTTAAATTTTCCAATTTTAAAATATCCGAACGGCGAGCTGAAAATGTTTTTTTACATTTTTGTTGAACATCATGCATGGCTTGGTTCTAACTTGCAACCATGATATATAATTTTGTATTTCTAAAAAAAAAATTATTTTATTATTATTAAGTGCAAGTATTTATAATTACAACAAAAGGAAATACCCAGAACTTGAAGTGGATCCTCTTTTCCTGCTTCTATTTGCTCAATTGACCTTTGGAAGAGAATTTAGCTTAAGTATCCAATAAACCGAATTTTCTCAATCTTTTTCTAGAGTTGAAATAAGAGCTATACAATCTTCCTGAGGGAGTTTCTCTTGAATTTTGTTGTTCCTTATAATATATGTCCTACTCATTCAAGAAAACAATAATATTATTTCTAATTTACAAAGAGAAGTTTACTGTACCCGGTCGTCATTAAATCTCCTTATAATTTCTAATTTCTAAGCACTATCGATTCAATCATATATTTTCTTGAAAGTTCTCTAAGCTTTCCATATTTTTCAAATTCTCTGAATACCATTTGTCCTTCAGGATGCGACTTTATTGCTTCCATTCTATATTCATAGTTCCATCGCTAGAGCTTGGAGGAGCTGTTCCCTATTAAGAAGTTTTCATAAATTATTACTTACTTAATTTTTAAATATCTCAATTCACGTTTTCTTTCCTCCATGTAAGAAGTTTTTTTTAAATATTGCTTTAGCGCCAATTGTATGATTTATAAATAAACTATTCAAATCACGTTCAGTGACAGCTTTCATCACATCTAAGGTAATTTCTTAAGCTACAATTACATTTGACTTTGTAAGACGAAAATACTAAAAATATTATGTATATTTAACTGACACAAAAAATGTTGTTAAAGATATTCAAAGCCAAAGTAGTGTAAAATTTGTCTAATATTATTTTTTTTTTTCGCAAGTTTCTTGCTGCATATATGTTTTATTGCTGGGGTCACCAATATAATAAAATAACACCATGAACGTGTACACCATTTAAAAAATTAATTAGTTACCTCGAGTCCAAATAGATTTAATTTCAAGATAAAAGATAGAGATCTCCATAAGTATTTGGCAATTGAGTAATATATTGTTCAATACCGGTATCACAAAAACTTTTTCCTTTAACGGATCCATGTTCAATATAAGTTAACACTAAATATTATTAAATTATCGTTTTCAAGTTCACTTGTTCACTTTTAAATATATTAGAACTGTAAAAATGACTAAACTGCAAACTGGAACATAAGTAAACTGCAAACACAAGTGATTGCTTAAAAAAGATTTTCGTGACAGCGTACTTAGTTCAGGCGCAGTAAACTTCTAAATGAGCTCTGTTCCAGAATGAAAACATATTCTTGGAGAATTCACTGTTAGTCAACTATTATTTGATTTATTTTCAACAATAAATGTTGTTCACTTTACATATCCGTTTTCACTTGAACACAAGCATTGCAACCTTTACTACAAACGTTGTAATTTTTAACAACAATTTCATTAGATTTAAATAAGAAATATTGTCACGTAACAATGTTGTAGTTACTAAATTGAAAATAACTAGTATAATTTAAAATGCCGACCATTGTTACGTAAAAACGTTTAATTGTTAAATTTTAACTCTAACTGCAAATCACTATAGACAGAATATAATAATAATTAATTATTACTTTTAACAATTACGGGGTTGTTAACATTAAAACAAAAGGTATTTACTTTTAACAGTGCCACGTAGATTGTTAACTAACAATTTTTTTAGTTTAAAATACCCAACGGAATTTCTATGAGTGTTGAAGTATGTATAATGCGGGTTCATTTGTCTCTTCACTGCAAATTGATACTCCACATAAAACGAGATGTTGCAGTTCCTAGTTGATGGGGAACTTGATTGAAATTATACCAGGATGAATCTATATCCGGAACTATATTGCACTGATGTGCTATTACCTTGAGCGCTTCTTTCAGTCTCGTTTGTATTTAATGTTCTTGCATTCGAGGAATCCAACGAGAAGCTGATCTGAATTGCAGTCTGCTCCGCTAAAAATTTTCAAATTCATGATATAAACAATTTCGTCGGCTGAGCATAATTTCGAGTAATTTTATGTGTATATCCTCTCCAGAGGATATCCAAGTGGC
This sequence comes from Dioctria rufipes, assembly GCA_963924295.1. Taxonomy (NCBI): domain Eukaryota; kingdom Metazoa; phylum Arthropoda; class Insecta; order Diptera; family Asilidae; genus Dioctria; species Dioctria rufipes. The sequence goes on along the minus strand of OZ002740.1, from coordinate 318,158,147 downwards.
TTTAAAAATGCAGCAGTGATAAAATTAACTGATAAAAATATAATTATTTTCTCGCAGTTAATGTAGTCGACAGCCCTTAAACCGTTGAAATTAATTATACATCTGAGGGACTTGGTGTCATAGTCATGTTCGAAAAACTCATTCAATTAGTGATCTTTTTTCATTGCATCCTAAAAGGTTAAAGCATAGTGTAGCCATGGTTTTTAATTATTTATATTATTATTTAGCCATATTAACTCATACAACATCTTAGTTGTTTGCCAAAACGCAAATCAAGAAGTATTACATCCTATATGTTGGCAAGTCGAACTTGTATCTTAGGAGATGTCTTGTATAGGTTTTACGATAATGATTATTAGTCTTTAAAAATAGATGGTTTTTCAGCCATCTAATATCTGACTCTCGTTGGATTTCGGTAATACTACTCCCCTGTACATCCAAGCCTTAGTGATATTTATACTATCTACATTTTAGCCACGCATATTTGTCTAAAAATGGTTTTTCTATCCAAATTTTCCATTTCGCAACAGTATTCTCTGGGGAGATGTGAATGCTAACATTGGCCATCCTATTATGCTTATCTGCCGAGCCACCTCTTCTTTAGTATGATCGTACAAAACCAGGACCTGCGATGTACCAAAAACCCACTTTGGGAGGGAACTCCATAAATGAGGAAACAAGCAACTGGATCTCCTCTGGCGTAGTATGCTCGGTATAAGGTAGGCGAAGAAACTTTTCACTCCTTCTCCTGTACTTTTAGTAAATAGCCGTTCAGGTTGTTTACTATTGCAGTCACTGAACATGACCCCTTACCTTATTTTTTTAGGAAGATAGGCAAATTCGACAGCGATCTGTGTTGATTGTGCGAGAAGAAGATGAAACTTCCAAGGATGTTATACGTGAATGTCCAGCGCTTGCAGGTTTGAAGTTGCAGATCACTTGAGGAACACTTATCTCCCCAAATAAGGTTTTCATTCTAATCCCAAGGGCAATAATCGAGCTCGTAAAAAGATTAGATTTTGCCTAACTACTCTAGGAGAAGGCACAATACATCAATTCTGGTTTCAGTATCCGCATGGTCCTAGTAATCTAGTCACCCCCACTCTTAACCTGACTTAACCCAAATCATGTGCTGAAACTTTTCTCGAATATATCGAAATATGTAGATTAAACAAGATGTAACTCTTTTATGAAAATGAGGGCACCTTTTTTTATCCATTCTGATCTCCTGTCCATGAGGGAAGTATTATATCAATATGATTTAATTTTATTGAGCCTTGCCTCCACATGAAGCAAGTTCAAAAAATCTATTTCCTAATCATTTTTTAGACAATTCCTTTTAACTATACAATAAATATTAATTATTTGAGATAGACAACTGTAAATTTAGGTTCACTTAACCCTCACACGCTCGGTCCGGTTTTTACCTTAAAACGTTCAGTATTTACCCCTGTAAATAAATATATTTTATATGAAGAAATGCATAAAAACATAAGAAGAATTCAGAAAAAAATACTTTTTTCTAGTTTTCTTTAGAATGAGCATGTAAATGTGAATCCTTTATGTATGTGTATTTGGAATTAGTGTTGCCAGTTGACTATAATTTGAGAAAAAAATTACTGAGTGCAACAACACTGTGTTTCATTTATAATATGCAGATTATGCTCTTCACTTTTGACTGAAAATGGTTTATAGAAGGTGAATTAAAAGTGAAATATGTATACATATATGAATTATGTATTTTGAAATTCAACAAAGGTAATACATAGGTACATATGACATGAATATACAGAAACACAAAACATAAAAATAAAAGTTCTATTTACAACAGTCTTCCCATTGGACTATTCCGATTCTGTGTTGGGCGTACACTGGCATTTCGCACTGCATGGAGGCTTTCTTTATTTTTCGTTTTCGCTTATCACTGCATCCCCTTCACCATAAGCCTATTTGTTGCATCTCATTCTTGAAAATAGTCAACATGCATATCTTCAGTTTGGCTGAATTCATCAATACTGTGTAACCCAGCACACCCTCAATTACATTTTTAATTGAAAATGTACATCATCCACCCACGCGGTGATGATTTTGCACATCTTTCGATTTGCGGTTTACATAAGTTGATACCTAGTTGCTCTAAGAATATGCGCCGGCGGCCTTTTCGAGTTGTTAAGCCGGAAGCATGGCTGGTTTTCTCAATAATATAGGTTGCTAATGCTTTAATGTCCAGCAAATTGAAAAATAAAGCTAATGGCCAACGATTTGTTTTCCACTTAGTAGTGTACTTCGTCAGCATGTGGTCCATTATGTCAACTCGAATTTCGGTTTCATTATAATAGAGGATAATCGACGGATTATCCATTGAGCCAGAAATGTTTGTATCGTAATGCACGGTTGATATCAATACCACTGCCTTGTTTTCCTTGGGAACATTCGAACATTATGAACACAATGCCCCAGTTTCATGAAAATAGTATTTCACGTCTTTTATTAACTCCAAGTTCTGGTGGGATATATGTTTTATTTTTTCTGTTAGTTCCAACTAGGAACAAATTCAACGATATCAAATGAGTTGCAACTGGCAAAGATTTGACAAAATTATCTGTAGTGATATTTCGACCAGTATTTTTGTATATTGAAACTAAATCCTTTACGATCCGATCACTTAAAATCAGCGTTATTTTAGAAAATATTGCAAGATATAATTTTGCAGCACAAACTGATCTTGAAGAGTTTCACGTGGGCAACCAGGTTGCTTTCCTTTGTATATTTGAACCACCAATGGATAAAACGTTTTAGCATCGTATGCCCACCACAGTTTGATACCGTATACTTCGATGGATTTTATGGCATATATTGGCTAAATTTGGTGCACCATATAAAATGAAATTACGTCTTACGTACCTTTCGTTTTGTGTAGCGACAGATAAAATCTCGAATGGGTTAACAATTAAGACAATTAAAAAATTTGTACTGGGTACATATTTTTCGTTGTTGATACCGGTCCTATTTGAGTCGACCGCAAAATATTATGTGCTCAAACTCGATGTACACGTGGTGGGATTTCGCTCCATTTAGTAGGTACTGTCACGTCACCCGAAAAATTATTCAGAATCATTCAATTCGTTGTCCGAATTTTCATCCGCATTGATTTCATCCAATTGTGTATCTTCAACCTCTACCTCTATATCACTAGTTTCTTCATCAGATGCTTTGTTTACAATTGGAGGTATATACACTTCCTCCAAATTATTACTACCTTCAAGTACATGGAAACTTTGATCATCGATTGCTACAAGCATCCACCGATAAAAATGGCTCCTTTCGTCAACCGACAATTGCCGCACAACAAATTCGTAGTACCGTCAACAGAAAAAGTGTTCTTACCTTGAGATTTCAGCACATAAAAAAACGTTTTTGGCGCTCATTGTTATTATCAGAGCAAATAAGAAATACACATGCATACAGATGTATGTAGATAAAAATGGATATATCGCTTACATTATATGTATATTTTTATAAATACATTTTAGTAGACCCTCATATATGACCCCAGGTAGACATATCATGATGAGCTCATCAATGAGCGTACTAATGAAATTTATTCGCGTTTGAATCAAATCCGGGAAAAAACTCATTTATTTACTTATTCACAGATAGTGTGCATGAGAATTGCATCTCTTTCATTTATTTAGAAATGTATGCTGTGCTTCTCTTTTGTGCTTTTTACAATATTAGATGAGCACTTTGATGAGTACATTATGAGCGTTACGATGAGCTTATTAATGAGTATGTCAATGAGGGTCACGATGAGCTTATTAATGATCTTGTCAATGAGTGTCACGATGAGATTATTAATGAGCGTAGAACTAAGTGTCACGATGAGTTTATTAAGGAGCATGTCAATGAGTGTCATGATGAATTCATAAATGATAATCTGCATTTACGACTGTTTTCATATTTTTTTACGAATTCAAACTATAAGACGCTGAGGCGTAAGGATTTGGGCATAACGTCTTGTTCAGTATACCGGCGACAGTCTTTCCGCGGAAAACAAATCAAAAAATTAATTTAAAATTAATAATTTAAAAACTTAAATAAATAAATCACAAAAAATCCATTCAAATTTTCCTAATAGAAATGTCATCTGACAAGGTGATGACAATAATAAATATTTATTTATTGCTGGTTAGGTAAATAGGGAGCAGTTTCATGCTATTCAATGAGCCCTTCGATGAGATTTAATGAATACTCATCAGGCGGCTCATCCTGACTTAATTTTCTATATGTTTCTTTATAAACTGCAAACACCGTGATACTTTTCAATCAAATTAGTATTGGTTTACATGAAAACAGCCCCTTGCGGGGCAGGAGACAAGGTAAAACTCTGAGCAATTTCTACTAGGGACATTTTCTAAGGGATCCAAGTATTTACCCAGGCAAATGTAATCCGTTTTAGGATGAAAATCCCGATAGTGGCTAAAACATGCATTAACAAAAGACAAATTCTAATTCTTTTTGCATATTTGTTTAAAACATAAAAAAATATTCCATTATCTAAAGGAAATTAATTAAAAAATTTCTGTACACAAATTATTTTAAAGAAAAGAAATGCATATGTACCCATGTAAATACTGAGCAGGTGAGGGTTAAATAGATTAGTGCGACATTAAAATTCAGAATTTCTTTTCAATCTTGAATATCTTAAAATGGATGATGAAACCTTATCACATATCTATCTATGGACACACATAAATTCACCCGCCACACACATAAATTCCAGTAATTCTTCCAAGAAAGCGGTCACTATAAATTCATCGTAGTCATATGTTGAGCAATACTTTCTCTCACGTAACTGTCATAACCGACAACAACAGGTAAGAAAAGAATTAAAAAAAAAAAAGAAAAGAAACTTGTCACACCGCAGGGTTTATATATACATATATATGTACATATAAGTAACCGAGTAATTTCACAGCATAACACAGAGCACTTGTTTGTACCGAGAACCTGATTATTGACCTCAACTTAGTTCATATACAACTTCAGAATGCACCAACGAAAAGTCACATAAAATTGGAACTATACTCGTATTGTACTAAGTATAGACTAGAAGACCTCGAACTCGAAGACTCCAAGTGAAATGGCCATTGACCAGTACGGCAGTATAGTTTACAGGTTCTCTACGTTGTTTACTCGGTCGGTCGTCGAAGAAGAAATGTGTTAATGATATGGAAAATGAACCATGGATGCTATAGCGGTCTCTGACCACTTTACATTATACCACCAGCATGCCAATTTCCAGACTCCGGGTGATTTATGTAATTACGCAGACTGTGATACATACTCGTATCTAGTATGATTGATCAGATTGGTCAAATGTCTTCTATTGAATATATAATTATGTTACGTACCTACCTAATAATATGAAACTCACATTTATTTATTTATAATTCATTTAATTAATTTTTTATTATTATTTTACATCTCTGCATGGCAACGCTTTCGACCTTTAGTAGCATGGCTTTAAATTGAATTCTTTCAAAATAATCGACTTCATTGAGTGATCTAAAGTCTCACTGGAAATGACATGGCATGATTTTAGTATTCTCAAGCACTTCTTACTGCTCGAAGATTTAATTGAAACCCATTCTTATTAAAGCCGCAATTTAAACAGTTATCTATCTCTGAAATCAGCTCAGAACTTAATTGAAAAAGAACAACAGAATCAACAGAACTGAATCAAACAAAATAAAATCGTTTTCTCTGAAATGGAAAAAAAAACAGAAAAAAAACCATCATCGGTTCACCACCAAAGTCATAAATCTTTTAACCTCAAGCCGCCTTGCCTTCGGCTCATTACTGTCATTGATCACAAGCACGTAACAAGCCCGCAACAAGGTCTAAATGAATGTAAACACCCACACACGACAATGTCAAGGAGAGACCTACTTCCAAGGTGAAACGCACCTAAGACGAACACGAAGATGTTGGTTGGTACTTTTGTGTTTTGCATGGTTGGAACTGTTGACTTTATAGCGCAAAATCACGATATTGGCGAATCTTTAAGATTCAGATGGCTAAAATTGTTAAAGAGAAAGACTATCCCGAAGCAATGACAAATTTTTGTTTACATGCAGAATTGTGGTGAGTAGGTCATATCCGACTCATGCAGAAGTATGCGTATAATTTACCTGCGGAGACATGTACTTGTACCTATGTGGATAATATCACATTTGAATGGCAAAAGAAGTGGGTCTTTGCTAATGTAATAACGTCTTTGTGGCCTAATAGCCTAAGTGCATCTAATCCGCCTATGGGAAACCGGGACAAATGGGAGCGTGAGCATAGAGTCGTGGCATTTTATTCGTTTTTGTTTTCTACGTTTAATTTACTTTCCAAGTGACCTCCTTCATAGGTTATTTTTATAAGTGTAGTCGCCATAGTATGGATGATGGCTTCAAGAAACGAAAGTTGGGACGAAGGAAATATACCGCAAAGGCGTAATAAAGCAATTGATTTTAACTAGCAATTTACCTGGCCCCATTCTCATTGACTTTAGTATGGACTTTAATCGCGCGTAGTAAATTGGTTCCTGCTTTTCTGACCTTTTCGCCTAAATCTGTTCGTGTTTCTTGATATAATCTTTGGATTGTTTGTTGCTGGTACTCTTCAAAATGGAAGGCTAGCGAGATTGGTGGTGGGAGGCGTTGACCAATCGAGATAAAATATCTTTAGTCGAACAGATTTATGAACAATATAATTTATTTTATGTGTGATGTGAAAGTTTCATAAAAGAGGAAAGTCGGAATGGAATAAATCTTTCCTTTTTCATGGCTTAGTTCTTTGGAATGTAAAAGAAAAATTCTGGGCGTCATATTGTAATTTTATGTTATGACTAACAAGTTTCATAACGATCTAAGTACACACTTATATTGAATGAAAGAAAATCTGTCTAAATGGGTATCATAGGGTCTGATTTTTCATTGTAAGGGGAAATAATTTAGAATCCGTTCTCAATTTTTTCAACAGATATAGAAGGCATCTATGTAATAATTTTTAGCTATTAATTATGTCTAATCGACCTGTAATTATCGGTCCTATCACCAGATTTAATAGTAGCCGCAATTGCAATTATTTTTAAAATTATTACGAAAGCCATGAATTAAGTTGATTGAACTAAAAATATAGGACACGAATTGCTTATGCCTTCTGTTGGCTCATTAGGATTGATTTATTGCAGGGGATAAAGTTAAAGCAACTTAGGATTATATTAGTCTATCATACTACCGTTCTAAGCATTAGTGTCGTATATGATAATTTGTAAAAATCAAGTTATTGGAAAGTTTTGGTTCAGGGGTATACTTTATTAATTCATTATAATTTGCAATAAATCTGGAAATTGTAATTTTATTAGGTCGCAATAGAAAAATTATTGAACATTTGCAATTGCTTGAGAGCGCACATACTTCTTGCGAGAAATCTGCTTTCAACTAAAACACGTTACTAAGGAATAAAGTTAATCTTAAGATTCAAAATGCTTCCGTATTTGAAAAAAAAGCACTTAACTGCAACCTAAGCCCGAGTGAGCTGAATAAATATTTCGCTGGTAATCATAATTTGCAAGCTTGCAATCAGTCGCCCATAGAAAGTTTAAATGACTCGTCTAGGTCAGATGGGTTTAGTTCTCTATTCTCTATTAAATCGCATGCCATTGGACCTGGCAACATGTCTCCGCGATTAGTGAAGTTAATATCTCCGTTTATTGTCAGCCCACTTTTGCATATGTGTAATTGCTGCATCACTAAGTCAGTGTACATGTACAGTACATGCTCCAAAATGATCTCTTCTTAGTCGATGGCAGTCTGGATTTCGACCTAAACATAGTTTCAAAGGTGCTCTCGTGAAAGTTACAATGGACATACGCTCAGCTCTTCATCGGCGGGAAGTGGTTATTATGACTCTTCTAGATTTCTGCAAGGCATTTGATATTGTGTCTGCCATAGTAACCTATTGAGAAAAATATCCTGAAATTTCGATTTTTCGAACCGAGCACTCTCTTAATAAAAGAATCCCTTCACGCTCGTTCCCAGAAGGTTACCTTGGGGCAAAATAATTCCTCCACCTTGGTTCCCGTATCTTGCGGGGTCTCACTGGGTTCCATTCAGGGCCCTGTCCTGTTCAGCATTCACATTATTAATTTTACCGCGTGTATTCGCGACGTCAACATTCACATGTACGCCGATGACGTTCAAATTTATTTATGTCATCCTATAAGTTTGATCGAGGATTGTGCTGCTTGCCTGAACAGTGACTTGTATAATATTTTCATTTGGTCCTTAGAAAACAAGCGCAAGCTGAATCCGCCTAAGTCACAGTACATTGCTTTTCATTGTGGATCTTTTGATCCTACAACGCTTCCTACCATTTCATGGGGCGGTTGTCCCTTGCCTTATGAGGATCGGGTTGGTAATCTTAGCGTATTTTTAAATTGTAAAATGAGATGTTGTGACCTCATCAACTCAAACATAACAAAAATATATGGCACTCTCCGCCTTCTTTGGCTGCCTGCTAGTTTACTGTCGCCTAAGCTCCGTTGTCACCTTGTTAGGGTTCTCATTCTGCCATATTTTACTCATGCCTCTCTTGTCTTGCCCAAGCTCGACTCGCACTGTTCAAGGAAACTGAATATCGCTGTCAACGACTGTACTAGATTTATCGTTGGCCTGAGGAGGTTTGATCATGTATCTCACATTAATTTCACCCTGTTCGTTTGATATATATTTGAAACAGATAGCTTTAGTATTTCTGTTTAACTTACTTCGTTCTTCCCAACCGGTCTATTTGAGTACCTTTTTTCAACACTTAAACTCCACTATTGGGCTCAAACTGCTACTTCCACGATTCCATGCATAAAAATAAAATTATAAAGGAAATCCTTAATCGACAATCAAGGTATAAGGTGTTCTTTGATATTGATTAGGCAAACATTTGGTGATATTCTTCGAACAAACCTTATTCAAACTTCACCTCTATAGCCCATACATTTAAAACACCTGCGTCAGTACCTACTTTGTAAAAACATTAAGGATAAAATTTGCATGAGATTTTTTTTGAAACATTTTAATTTAAGGCTCAATAACTGAGACATTTGACCTCAAATCGTAACATGTTGTGTATCGTAATAAAGGATGAAGGTCCTCTATTTCTAAAGTAAATATATTTAAAAAATAACTCCAGTCAAACTTGAAGAAGTTTCATTCTCTAGCTTCTACAGCTTTCTCAAAACCCCTTAACAATTAAAAAAAAAAAAATAGAAATCCAGATTAGGCTTTTTGAGATATTCAAGGATAACGGGCGTATCCATTATCCTTTAAAACTAATTTTCAGAAAAAGTCCTCTACTAATTTTTCCCACAAACTTCAAAGCTTCCTTAAATAAATAGCGTTTCTTTCATGGACTTACGATGTGTATAGATTCTGAGATATAAGTTTTGGAAATTACACATACCAAGCAAAATTTATCACTTTTAAATATCAAAATAACGTACCTCCATCAAAAAGGGGCAAAAACTGAAAATATTGCAGCAATTATTGTCGATTTTCTAGGGAATGACACTATGTGAATCAATTCGCATGACGACACACGACACACACATAAAACGCCAAATCTATGGAGCACGACAGTAATACCTTGTTAGTCTGTATGTATTAGTGCTGGGGGAATAGAGAAAATTTAGATAGAATGAATTTGTATTATTTTTATTTTATTTTCAACTGAAGAAATATATGTTTACAGGCTGGGTGTCCAGTGAACACCTTGAACCCTTTGACCTCTTGCCACTGGTTCGTCTAGTAGTGCTTTGCCCAAGAAGGGCAGTATTCTGTTGAATGAAATCTCCACGAAGTCTGCAAGTTTTAGAAAGTGTAAGCCAAATCTCTGGAATCTACGTTGTGTATTCGCATAGCACATATCCATATGGCAGGGCTCTATGCTCTATATTTTTCAACGATTATGATAAACTGACATTGGAGAAAATAAGGCAAAATTATTTTTCCGGCCGAATTTGAGTTGGTATTCTTCTCATAAAATCTAGGCAGTTATGCACGGGTCTGCTATCTTAGAAGAATTCTTTATGTTCATGCTAGCAACCGAAAAATCAAAATATCAGCCTCTATGTCAATGTCACGCCTTTAATTAACATCAGAATTGAATAAGACTTTTTCCTTCACCTCTATGATTTTATAAATTCAACATCTCGAGTGGATATAATAGTCCTTATGGAAGTCTTAAGTTCGGCAGCCAACATCAGATATTGTATATTATGAAACTAGTGATGAGCAAAATTGGTCTTGGTCTTGCAGTCTTGGTCTTGGTCTTGCAGAATATGCAAGACCGATACCAAGACCAAGATTGTAAACATGCTCACAAGACCAACACAAAGACCATGTGTACGCTAACAAGACCAAGCCCAAGACCACATTATGCACGACCAAGACTCATAATGCATGATAAAAATCTGGTAATTTGTGCAATAGCGAAGCATAGTTATGATCGGTACGTACTTTACCGGAATTTGAGAATAAAACTGCCTAAATACAAATAAGCAACGCTTTTATACAGGTTAAGTCTTCATTTGTAGACCGGCATCAAAGTGGCCGAGTAGAAAGCGTTCTTGGTTCGAATCCCGTCGAACGTCATTTTTTTTCGAATCTATTATTTCAAAAGTTTTTGCAGATGTATAAATTCAATTGAATATTTTTTCAGCACGAAACGGCAATAATGAAGTCGTTTTAAGAACAAAATTGTCATCTATTAAATATTGTAGATATATTTTTGATACTATTCAGTAAGTTCAAATTTATAATGTAGCTATTATTTTTGATAATAGTGATGAAGATATTATAGATTTCAACAAACTATATTCAACTCCATCAACTTCGACACTTTCCCAAAATTCCAAGAGAGAACTTGACGAGTATTTCGGTCTACCACGAGCTACAAGTGTCGAAGATATCTTACAATGGTGGAGACGAAACGAACAAGGTTTCCCATTTTGGCCAAAATAGCTCGGGACTTCTTGTCCAGTACCTGCTGAGAGACTTTTTTCCAGAGCATCTTTAGTGATCCGAAAACACCGAAATCGGCTCAATAATGAATCTGCTCGATAGTTATTGTGCATTAACTCGTGGGCAAAAGAAATGTAATAAATATATTGGATTCACAAAATGTCGTTTCTATTGCTTCCTTTCTCTTTCATTATAGCACTATTGTATTTTATTTATATAAAGATTAAAATGACACAAATAACACATCCCGTGTACAGACAAGATTTATTTAGACGGGGATAAGACTAAAACCAAAAGTTGACTGTGCAGCCCAAAGCTAAAACCTACTACAAGATCACAGACAATACGAAGACTGAATTGCAAGACCAAGATCTAGAACAAGACCAAGACCAACACCAAGACTTGACTATGCAAGACCAAGGCCAAGGCCAATTTTATACCAATCTTACTAAGAGCAAAACCAAGACTAAGTTTGCAAGACCAATGAGCCATTCCGCTTATATTTTAATTAAACCTTTTGGCTTATATAATATAGGGTAGACCGGGGTTAGTTGACTATAGGGGTAAGTAGACTCATTGCTATTAACTAAGCAAACATCGACATCGAAGCTGTCGAAATTTGACATTGTTTTCAGTTAAGGTACCCGTCTCAGTGTAGCAATAGTAGTCGCAAGTGAGTAAAAATTTTGTTAGATATTGAAATTGTCTTATAGCTCATAAGCTCATGATTTTAACTGAAATTGTGCATTGGATAATGGTACTCCCAACTTGATTTACACATGGTTGGAATAACTTTCTGTCGATATTGACACGCAGCATAGCGGGGTTAGATGACTCACGAGCCAATTAACTCCATGTTTCGTTTTTATTTTGCTTATATATGTTAGTGCTTTTCTTACATTAAGAGCTATGAGGACCTACAAACGAAAAACGGAAAGATGAAATACATCTAAAGATGTGATGAAAACTGCCTGCAAAGAGGTTATTGATTTATGACGAAACTTAATTTATGGAAAACGACTGAAGGGCCCGTGGCTTGAGCGAAAGGTCCGGAAAGGCCCATAGTTACTTCCACAGCACCCCAAACAACTCATCTCCAGACTCTCTAATTACTAATAAACTAGAGCATATTTGACCGCTATATATGCTCCAATTTGCACATTACAGTTATCGGGAAGTAATGTCCAATAAAACTAAACTTTTATAAAACCCACCCTGTCACTATATAGGCACATGAAAATACTCGGAAATTATTAGCACTCACCATTTATCATCAACACAACACATAATATCTTTAATAATTCTAAGTTCTTGAGATCCATTGACATCCCCGTATCATCAAAATATTGTCATTCCGAGAATTAACCTCAAATGGGCTAATTAATGCAATTTAATTTCTTTTTTACGAATGGGTCTGGTACAGTAGCAGTCCCATCTCAACAACTCAAACCTCGAAACCTAGAATATTTTGAAAATTGTGAATTTTCTTTATTTCGTAATAAATGATTATTTTTTTCAAAACTATGGTTTTTGCATGTTTATTACTTTATTAAATTGATATAGCCAAATAACCCCGTCCACTGAGTCAATCAACCCCAGGCATGGGGTAAATGGACTCTCGGGGAAGCTTTTTTGAAAATGACAAATAATACTTGAAAACCTTATAGGGAATAAAATAAAAGGAACTATTAAGATACCCATTGAAGTAATCAAAACGAAAACGTCTTTATTATGCCTAAAACTTTACAGTAACATTCTAATAAAATGAAAAACAGGTCTACTAGCCCTGTAGTTTATTTTACAACTCAATTCGCGAATGATCAAGAGTACATCCTTATCATTTACTTTCATTTACGAATGAATATTTGAGTAGAAAGATTTTGAAGAGATTTTTCCTGCAGACAATGTTTTGAATACATTCCATTTCCGTGAGAATGAAATAGAGAGAATCTTCTTCAATGACAAGTAAAAAAATTAAAACGAATGAAAATTAATCATTCGGAATGAAAGAGAATATTAGCATTTTTTATTTCTTTACTGTCGGTGATCTCGAACGGGTCGCAATGGAATTAGTCGGAGCATCAAATTGAAACATTTTGCGAATTTCTGATTTTTACTAAATTTTTTTTTATAATAATGGGTCACATATCAAAAACAAATTCATGTCTTATGATAAAAAGACTGATTCCTAAAAGTGCTTGCTTCGATTTGAAACCGAAATTTGTAAACATGAAAAACCACTATATAACTGTGCAAGCACAATCATAATTTTAAAATAAGATATTAATAAATAATCTAAAAACCTAGTCAAAAGGAACAAGTGCTGTATCTGCAAGTAACCGTCGAAGTGCAACATATCTACGTTAATCTGAAGCGGGGTGTCCTGAATAAGAATGTTCTAAAACCTCGTTTTTATGTGATTTTTTTTATAAGGGAAAGAATGAAATGAAGCTATTGAATTTTGAGGCATGGTTTTATACATATTTAACGAATACAAAAATAACTTGTTTACAATAATAAAAAAAATTATAACAGCTTTCTAAGCCTATTTCATGGGTGTCACGTTGCTGTAGTCTTAAATCGGTGGGAAAGATCCACATCGTAAATTTTTATTGAAAAAAAAAACGAAAAAAGATTAAATTTATTATAAATTTTTCTTCTGAGTGAACTAAAAAAGACACTTAGAAGAGAATTCAGTACTGAATAAAAAAAAAAATTTGGTTCAATTAAGTAGGTCGTTTAGTTTCTTAGCTATCACGCCCGTCAATTTAGCAAAATCGTGAAAAAGAAAACTGGATAAAAAGCGTTTCAAAATTTTCAATAGGAAAAATATGAATTTTTAGTTACTTACGCTAATAAAGGGAAAGCCACATATTAAATGAATCGTACAAATTTATACTTCTATTGCACACACTAAGTCTCAACTGAATATAGCCATAGACTATAACTATTGTATTGAACGACCCCCGAACCTGTTTCAGGTATAGAATATTGAATAGTAAGTCGGAGTGGCAAGCGCTCGCACACCAAGTCCTGTCTTTATATTCTTGGAAATATTTAGAATTGGATTTTATTGCTTTTCAAACATATTTTAACATAGTTTTTCTATCGACTTAACCAATAAAAAAAAAAGACTTTTTTTTAAATTTTAATTCACGACACCCCCTTAACAATGATAAATTATTTGGAGTGCGACGATGTCGGTTTAATCTGCGTTAAAAGTATACACTTTAGAATTTTCGATGATAATAAGTACTTTAAAAAAAAATTGAACTCAGAGGGATTCTTTGATTTAAATTAAATTTTAAAAAATATATAAAGAAAGTAAAGAACTCAGCGAGTATAATAAATAAGATGAAAAACACTAGAAGGTCAACAAATTTGAGTTTGAAAAATGGCTCAAATGATGCGGAAGGATGTAAAGATTATAAGAATAAAATATTTTCCAAAAAAAACTAACTTATTCCCGAGAGAAATTGCAATAAGCCGAAAATGTAATTATCAAAAGTTAAAGGATCGTCTTCTGCCATTTTCTCGGGAAAATTGAATCCGTTTTGAAAGTTTCTTCAGTTTGCAGATCCCCGCATCAAAAGTATTCTATCCCGTACCACTCTGTGTCAAAACAAAAATTCTCCAAAAAAATGTTAATGATGAGTCCACACATTGCTCCCCCGACGTACTCCCAATTTACATTCCTCGACATATATATATTCCTAAAAATAAAGAAAGAAAAAACACACAAAGAGCTTAAACTTTACAAGAATATTTATCTGATAGTTGAAAAGTACCTTCTTTTTATCCACCGACGCCCTAATATCCTTTCAACAAAGGTCATCCCCTGAAACATCCAAAATTGTTAGAATTATCAACAAAAATATCATCAACTTACCTAGAAATGATAGTTACCTTACAATATAGAGACAACAGGAAGTGTTGATCCTTGTAAAATTCGTGTGCATGTGAGTGCATTTTTTTCAGGATATCGTGAAGGAGGTTAGAAATATATTGAAGAAAGGGACAAAAGTATTTTCAGCTGTCAAACGAAGTTTCCAAACTTGCAACTATTTGCATCTCGTGAAAATATACGTGGGAAATCAATTTTTAGGCAAGTATTAAAATATTATTTTGTGTACTTTACACACATTTTTATATTAAATTAAATTGAAATTTATAACAAAAACGATGAAATATTTGTTTATTGAAGATTTGTTTATGTTTGTGACAGGTGAGAAACTCCTGGAGCATCTTGGCGCAGTGACAGCGACTAAGAGCACGACTAAAAGTACTTTCGGTGGGAGCAACTGCAGTATTTGCAACCATATATCTTGTTTCCCCACTCTCTATATTGATTCTACTACACGGCAACAGATACTAACCCAACCAGAATTTGACTTCGCCAAATTTGGCTTCTCACACTTCCTGTACTCTCTATATTCTAAGATATTTCCATTTAAGAATGTAATCAAATGACATTACATCAAATCATCTATTTTCGCCTCAGTTAAAGCCTTAGAATATAGAGAGAACATTAAGTGTAATAAGCCAAATTTGGTGTAGTCAAATTCTGGTTGTGTTAGTACATGTTGCCGCTGTAGTGAACGCTCAGTACAGCCGTGTAGTAGAACCAATATAGAGAGAGGGGCAACAAGATATGTATTACGTTTGCTCCCATCGAAAATTTTCTTATTCGCTGTCACTATGTCAACATACCCAGGGAATTTCGCAACAGTCACAAACGTAAACAAATCTCGGTGAATGAAGGCTTTTTTCGATAGCTCATCGGTTTTGTTATGTATTTTTAATTTAATTTAATACGCAAATGTGTGTAAAGTATACAAAATATTGTTTTGGCAATTCTTCATCGAAAACTTCATTCTGAAATTACATGAACATCACTTAGAAATTTGTCACTATAATATCAAAAGATAATTACTTATACTCTATACTTTATTTAGCACTATTTTTAAATCACTTTTCACAAGTTTTAAATTTTATTTAAACTGTTGCAAATTAAACAAACTTCGTTTGACAGCTAAACATAGATTTGTCTCTTTCTTCAATATAATGCTGAGCTGCTTCACGGCATGCTGAAAAAATCCACAGGTTCAAAACTTCCTGTCATCTCTATCATTGAATAAATAACTAATAAGGAAACGGCATATCGGGTGAGAACCTAAGACACTCAGTGAAATGTATTAGTGTACTGTGTTTGTATTCGTTTCGTCATAGCAGTAGTGACACCATGACATTTTGAAGGGGGGTTATTTCTTATGATTCAAAAACTGAAAATAAATTGTATATTTCCAATAGTACTAATTAACATTTAAAAAATACAGTATGTCAAAAAACTCGTTTATTTAATATTAGATTACAGCAAAATAAGATTATGCACGAACATGCTATGTTAATTAATTCTGTTTTAGCAATGTTTAATTAAGAAAATACTTGCTATTCTTGCCAAATAGCCAATTAGAATAGGTCGCCCTTCTCTTTAGCCAAATCAAAGTGTTTATTATATAAACATTGTACTTTGTTCCCAGGGACCACCACGTGGAGGTTAGAGATAGGAGTATAAGGTTCATGTATCATGAGCATATACACAATACATTTACCTCATTCAGTGCCCATGGTGATTAGCTTCAATTGCTTTTGACATCTTTGGATTTTTAATAATAAAATAAACATATACAGGGTGTCCCGGACTAATACTGCAACATTTTGCCAAATGATTCCTCTCGTCCAGACAAGCAAAAAATTGTATGGCAGGGGGGGGGGGGGGCAAAATGTCACCCTACAACTTACAGGGTGATTAGTAAAATATGCTCTTTTTTCACAAAACACCCTATATCTTAAAAAGTACAGGGTGTACGGTCACAGTTAAGGGCACACTGTATGCAGAACTTCATGGCCTTTCCAACGACAGGTCAACCAGCCCCGTACAGCTCTCCCCTCAGAAGTTATAAAGGTCTAAACTAAAAATTTCGGATTTTCTTACCTTTTTTGTACTTTGACCTCTATTATTTTTGCAAAAAGGTCATTAACATAACCTTTTTTTATAAAAACTGTAAACTGTGGGGCCTCCTCTTTAATTTCACCTAGTATACCCTATGTGCTATCTGTATCCGTTAAAGAGTTATTAACTCATAACCTATTCCGGTCACACCGAAATTAGACGATATTTTTTTAAATGACATGCTAAGGGAACAAATTATTGTTGAGAATAGGTTTGAAAATAGGTTTGAGAATAAGTTTAGAGCTAATAGCTCTTAAAGGGCTTCAGATAGTACATTGGGTGTAATAGGTGAACTTAAAGAGGAGAGTATACAGTTTACAGTTTTTAATAATAAAAATGTTATGTTAACGACCTTTTGGAAAAAATAATAGAGGTCAAAAATAAAAAAAAGGAAAGAAAATCCGAAATTTTTAGTTTAGACCTTTATAACTTCTGAGGGGAGAGCTGTATGGGGCTGGTTGAGCTGTCGTTGGAAAGGCCATGAAGTTCTGCATACAGTGTGCCCTTAACTGTGACCGTACACATTGTACTTTTTAAGATATAGGGTGTTTAGTGAAAAAAGAGCATATTTTACTAATCACCCTGTAAGTCGGTAGGGTGACATTTTGCCCCCCCCGCCTGCCATACAATTTTTTGCTTGTCTGGACGAGAAGAATCATTTGGCAAAATGTTGCAGTATTAGTCCGGGACACCCTGTATATGTATATAAAAAGGCGATCATATAGTAAGCAATTTACTAGACTTATCCGATAATTTTACGTGAAATAATATTGTCCACGGAGTCCAAAGTAAGCCGACAGGGTATATTTTCTTTTCACGGCTCAAGACTTCAATACACTAATTACAATTAAAACGACTTAAGACCTAATTTCTTAAATTGCGTTTTCAAAGATTATATATAGTCCTACATCACAAAACTATGGCAAAGGTATATTATTTGCACATGAAAAGAAAATATTTCCTATAATTTCTACTATTTTGAAGAGGTATAGTAATGTCAGATAATCCTTCCCCAATGTTGTCAGGGTCAGTCTTCTTTGTTTTAAGCAATGTAGGTAGGTAGTTGTGAGAAATATTGATAATATTATACTTACTATAGACTTTGAACAGCAATCCTCACATTCACCAAAGTTAGGAAATGGTATTGCAAATTTTTTTAGGGTTTTGCGAATTTTGTTTTTGTTAACGTCGTTTTCATTGAAATGATCCTCAAATACGGTGCTGTCTACTGAAGGTATGAAACTCACCAGCCCAATAGCTTTAAGCCATTCTTTACACCAGTCATTACCTTAAGGAAACCTAATTTGCCCAAATTTAGAAATATAAAAGAAAACTTGGAAAACATAGCTGGGAATACACGAAATTTAATAGAAGAAATTATATCGCATCGGTTTTAATTAATTTTTATTTTTTTTATAACTTTTTAAATTGTTAAAAATTTTCCTAGCGCTCAATTTATTTTCAAATAAAATTCCTTGGCGTTGCCTATGACAATTTAAGTGACCACTGATAATTCAACTGTAAACAAACAAACCGGCATTGGGAAATGTTGAATTTTTTGCCTTGGAAGTTTATTTTTATAAATATTTCACTTTTATATTACTTCAAACATTATAAGTAATTAGTAAAACTATTAAACTTGCTTGAAAAATCCTTTTGCACGACACAATTCAGGTTGTTTCTGCAGCACAGCACGGCGCACTTAAGCACCATAATTAAAAGACTCCGGAGTCTCGATTATATAAAATCCAGTTCACAAAGCAATATATCAATTTGCTACCTCACTGCTATTAAGTTAAAAATACTTTTAATTAATTATTTTTCTCAAAATCTCTAAATTAACACAGAACTTTCTTTTAATGAAATCTGAAATGTCAAATAAGTGACCAGCCCTCTTGTCATTTATCCCCCCGCTCATATGGTTTACCTGTCATTGAATTGCCTACACACATACACTGTATTCTCACGAAATCCCGCTTCCTTATTAGTTATTTATTCAATGGTCTCTATATTCTAAGGTCAAAGCAAATTCAACAAACGTCGCTAGGGCAACACGAAGAGGCGTGGCAAACATAATTGGATACAGCGGATATATAAAGCCGACGAGCCGTAGCAGAAAATGAATTCTGTTCAGAAAACTAATCTGAAATATTATTTCCAACCCCCATATAGAAGATAATTTCTATTGTAGAGATTAGTCTGCTACCCACCTGCCTACATCTAGGCAGAAGATTCATTTTGTTTCAGAGTTAATCTGAATACACTGTTTGGCCTTACTAGCTGAAGTACGTACACGCTACAACACGTGCTGCACTTCGATCTTACACGATGAACAAGTTCACGTGCTATACGTCGACATTACACGCTGAAGCAGATTTATTGTGTTACACTTTCCAGCCTTGCACACTGCATGGTGGTAGACCTTAAAATGAAATTGGTTCTGTGCATCATTTTGCTACATTCTTGCTTACATGCAGCTGCACCCTTCGAATACTTTTCAAGAATATATTCTGATAGTGAAAAAAATCTGTTTTTCTTCTTCCAGCAGTACACGTGACGTCATACAAAATAAATCTGAATTTTATAGTGAATTTTTATTTAGTTGTTGTACTAGTAGTCTATAGTTTCATATATTTTGAATTTTTGTTTGTTTGTGATATTAGTGTAAGCTAAACTTATTGAATGAATTTTACATTTGAATTCTACAAAGACAGAGTTATCTATTTTACAACCGGCACCCCCCCCCCCCCCCCCCCAGTTCGAGACTAAATCTCACAGTTAATAAGAGATATATCTAATGGTTCCTTCCATCCACGGCTTTTGGTTGCACACACACCCACCTGCGGCTTCTCCCTAGCGAGAGATCTACGTCACAGTTAAATCCATCCAGAGCTTTTGACTGCACACAAGCTAGTACATCAACATTCACAAAGCAAGCAAATTTAAATTCACGACAGCAACTGGACAGTATCGCATACACACAAAGAATGCCTTTAAGCTCTTATGCATATGCTATTCTATTGGAAAAGTATTACCCTTAAACAAATGGCCTTAGAACAACTGGCCGAAATAATTCTAGCAGTTCCTTGAACAAGTCAAACATTCGCTGAGCGACCAGTTAATGCTCAGTTGATAACATTAACTAAAAAGATCTAGAGTAAATAGTGAAACCTGTTAGATTTAATTAGTCGGGAAGACAAACATATTATTTTTCCATGAAAAATTTTTCAGTACAAAAAAAGCATATACATACGTATGTGTTGAAATATAAATAACCATTATTTAAACCAGCAAGTTGCGTAAAAGAACGAAAAAAAGAATTTTTGTTTTTAATTCTTTATTATTCGTGAACGTAAAATATTTAGGAATGAAATTCTCACGAGAGAATGAAACCGACTGAAACATAGTGCGATTCATTCATTCGCGAGATTATTTCGATTATTTTCTCACCCTGATTCACACCCTGAGTAAAAGATTTTATACTTAATAACATAAAATCTACAGACGTAAAATACACAGGTTTAATGCACATAATGTTTTATAAATAAATGAATGAAAATTCTATAGCTCGCAGTAACTTTACACGATGGTGTAGTTACCTCCCCTTGCATATAAATTTTTTTAATACTCTTATCAAGACCTTTTAAGTTGTGGTGTGTATCATTGACTAGCCAACGCAAGGCACCCAATATAAAGCATACACAAAAAGTTGGCATATATATTTAGAAAAAAAAAGGTTGTCAATCTCCCCGGTTCTGTTCAGCTTATTCCATCTATATTTAGCTTATATTAGTCATCTTTTTATTTTGATATCTAGCAGGATTTAAATTTCGTCTCTTTGAACCTCCGCAAGCGATCAATCACGTTGGACTGATTTTTTTTTACCACATATTTTGCGTAGAATTTTTTCCACTTTTCTACCCAATAGTATTGGCATCTCGGAAGGATCCACCATTGACCCTATACATTTTGCTATGTTCTAATTAATTAGTAAGTATAATTGTTTTACAAATTTACATCTTAAGAAGAGTAGGCTTACTCGAAAGTATAATTTTTAAATTAATTCCAACCTGGACTTTATTTCGTTCTGGATCTAACAATAGTTTGGCGCCCTACTCCTAAGAATATTGTTGCTTGTACATAACTTGTCTCTCACAAATGGGATAACTACTTATGCTGATTATTTAGTTGGTACAATATGTAGAGTTCTTCGAAGTCTTATGATATCATCTCATCTATATCCTCCCTTGGATACTCTTCTACGATTGGCTAAAGTTCTCATTTTTTCAATTATTTTTATTCAAATCGTAATATTATTGTACCTTTCAATTCATTTATTCACTTATGCGTGATGATCATGTTTTTCCATACTGTAACTAATTATTAGAATGTCCTCTCGATTGTTTTTGGGTACTGCTTTGTATTTTTTTTTTATTACAACTCTAATTAACCTTGTGCCGTGATATTTATTTCAAAAGTTAAGGTTTCTCAGTCTGATCGCTTCTTAGCGCATTTAGTACCGGCTGTAATTTCGGGTGTTCGGTTTCCTATTGTTAAGGCCTGTCTTTATATCCACAGACCTGACAATAGAGTAGATTTAAAAAATTAATTGTTAACCACTTACCAAATAAATACTTTATTTATTATCTATGTAACTACTTAATGTGCCATGAATGAAGTCATTGCTATAATTTGCTATAATTTGAAAAATATACTTTTATTCATATAGAAATACTCAATATAATCTTATAAAAATAAAAAAAAAACATCCAGAATAAATTTATCTTATTTCCAATTTTTTTTTCCAGTTCAATCAGGACGTAATATTCGTCACCTGCCGTGTATAGTTCGAAAGTCTGGCCTATCCGGAGTATGTATGTTTGCTATTGACTGCATTAAATCGAATGGAACTCATTTAGGCACATGTATAGATCGATTTTATTTTGGATCATGTTGTCAAATCAAGGTAAGATAAATAATTTTTTTTATGAACATGACTTATGTATGCATGTACTCGCAGGATGATAGTCTTTACCTCGCACAAGAAATCAGTGATAACAGTATAGATCAAAACACGATATCACATTTTCCTCATGAATCAGCAACAACAGTACCGGCAAGTGCTCTTTTTAAATTAACAACACAAAGCTATAGTAGTAGTAGTAGTAGTAGTATTAGTAGTAGTAGCAGTAGCAGTAGCAGTAACAGCAGTAGCACCAGCATCAGCAGTACTTACAATTCACCAATTATTTCTAATAGTAATAACAGTAGTAGCAGTAGTAGCACTACCGAAAGACTGACAAGTAATATACCATACATACCTTTATCAACTGTCACTCCACCACAAAAAATAGAATTTAGTACAATCAAAACAACCATTCCGACAAAAAAATTCTCTGCATTATATGATGGTCGACCTATGGCTATTGCTACATTAAGGCCAGAAATTTTAACAAGTTTCTTTACAAAAATACCCAGCACAAGTACTGTATCACCAATTTTAATTACGACTGAAAGTTATCCAAAACAAACTACAATTCAAAGCACAACAGAAAGTGCAAAAATTACAACATTCCAGGTAGTTCAAAGTGACATTCCATCGACTACTACATCAAATCCATCAAAACGACCACCAACCATTATCACAACATTACCATCAAGCACTACATTAAAATCAACAACACGAAGGCCAACAAAACCTACAAAAAGGCCAATATCATCAATAAAACCATCATATACAAATACTAATATAATAACTACTACAAGACGACCTCCACAGAAAAATACCACCCAAAAGCAAAAACTTACAACAACTAGAAGAACTACAAGCAAACGACCTGGTGCAATTACTAGGCGAACAACTATTGCTCCGACAACGAAACCTAAACCATCTAGAAGACCTACTTCACCACAAATATTGATAGCATCGACTGTTAAAAGAAATTTCACAATTACCACAACAACAACAAAACCAACTAAGATAACAACTACACCTCGACAAAATTCTCATTCAACTACAACTCCAATTGTAAACGGAACAAAAGCTCCTCGTCCTAGACCTAAGCCAACATCTCAAATTATAAAAGTTTCACCAACACTTATAAAGGAAGAAATTGATGATAAACAGGAATTTACGACATTTCAATCTGTTGAGAAATTTCCTGTACTTATCGAAGTAACAACCTCTAAAATATCCGCATCTAAACCTCAAGATATTGGAACAACTGACAAAGCTACAACTAAAACTACCACAAAAATGCCAGCAACATCAACAAGAACAACAACAACTACTACTACTACAACAAAACCAACAGCAATCACAACAAAATCAACTCTTCCCGTTAAGGAAATTGAAACTACAATCATACCTACTTCTGATATTTCTACAATAATAATGAATTCATCAACGTCAAATCTATTGCCAACTATAGTTACAACAATAAAAGTTTCAACAACATCAACGCTAGGCCCGTTATCTACAGAAGATAGCTTAGCAGCTCCATCTTCAGATTCTACAACTGTGAAGCCCGGTTTAATTACATGGACAAATGTTGATGAATTGAAAGAAAATTCAACAACACAAGATAACAATATTGTTGAAGATGAATGGAAACCTCGACCTCCCCCACCAGATTGGGTTCCTGTTCAAACAATTAAACCTGATGGAGGAGAACAAAACAAAATAGATATCGCATCTACATTAGGTTCATCAATTTCACCAATGGAGCAAGGTAACATATGAACAAATCAATTATTAATCAGATTTTGATATTTTCTTATTTTCAGAGGCTTCCACTACGGAAGGAATAATAAAATTACCTTCAACGGAAAATTCAGTAGTAAGTAATGAACCAACAATAAAATCAACAACGACAACAACAACTACTGAACAACCATCTTCGACATCTTGGAGCGGGATAACACCTCTAAGTAGTACAATGGATGGCGGCAGTTCAACGCAACTAACTAATGTAACAGAAATTTCAATAGAAGAAAATACAACGCAAATTTCCAGCACACAAATCCCATCTCTGGAAGGAATAGACTACCGGCAAAGTAAGTAAATCAATTTTTTTTCTCAAAAATTTTAAACCAAATCAAGCGTAACATAAAATTAACGCTTAACTGTCTTCATAAAGATGAGTTTAATTTATTGAATCATAAATTTCGTCCGACTGGCAGCCTCGAAAATTGCATTTTTTCTCTTACTAAGGCTTGACTGAGTAGCTCTTTTTTTATATAAGATCGTGTGTGGGCAACCTCACAGGATTTGCTTTCAGTTAATTAATTCAGTAAGCGCTGGTTTACTGACAATTTGCCAAGGGTCATAAAAACTTCTGTTCATTGCAATAAGAAAAAAAAAAATAACTTAATTTTAAGTTGTAAGTATCCAATCCAGTGGAACTCCCAGGAAGTACATGCGCATTTAGTGTGCTTAGTTAGTCTCTTAAAACTCAAACAGCCAAATATAACTACACCTCGTATCTTGTCTTTACATTTTACTGTAGTTTGTTGCATGTTAAACCTCTATTAAAGTTAATCTGCTCTGTGATTTACAAAAGGTCGCGTTGGTGGTGTAAAGAATTACACATTGGTTCATGATCTGTGGATCTACTAGCGAGCACCATCGTTACCCTAATTGACGACAGACTAGTAACAATAAATTTATTGCATTGAAGTAATATGGGAGATCAAACTTCGGTATTTGTTAGGGGATCCAAGCTAAGATAACAATATTTTTTAAAAAAACAAATAAATTTCTCCATCAGCCTCAATGCTGCAATGCCTTTTAATAATAGAATTCTTCTAGAAAGAGTAACTCAAATTCATATAATATTAAGCAATCGAGGGATCTTAGATGAAAAATGAAAAATTGAAGTTGAACATGAAAAAAACTTAATCATCGTAGTCTTTGTTTTTTTTTAAATCCAACCTTTTCTAACATCGCAAAGCATTCTTCTCAAGTATGTGTCGAGTCCATGACTTTTCAAAAGAGTCGCCTGCAAAATGTGACCTGATTATATATATATATTTTTTATTATTAATCAATAACTAAGGCACCAAAAAACTTAACTCTTTTCTAAATAAAAAAGCTGAAACACACACAGATATCGCGTAATGGATAGTCTATACCTTATAGATCCCAATTGTTTAGGCATTCTAATGACAACAGGAAGGAGCCGCTTTGAACATAACATCCTTATTCAGGGATCACACAAAGCTGAACATCACTTATGTCAATTATCAATAAAAGCATTTGAAAAGGTTGAACTTATTCCTAAATGACATCCATCACTGATGTGAAAAGTTTAAAGACGAGACAAGAAACCAATACCCTTTCTTTCCCTTACTTTTCAAAGTAATGTCAAACTATAGTAGTAGTCCTCAATCTTAATGGTGAAACTTTAAGGCTATATGGAATGCTATCGACCTTGGGGTAATATATATATTAAAATGCCCGTTAGCGTTGTCCGGCGATAATATATATATCTTTATGGGTGGACTGGGGTTGGGGTAGGGTGGTCAGAAATGCATAATATCTAAGCCATTATCTGACTCGATCGAGCGATTTCGTACCCTAATGTTTCACTCCGGGTCCGTATGTGTGTCGACGCATTAACAGGCAGTGCTCCAATATATAGTTAGAAACAACATTTTTATATGGCAATCCTACTAAGGGGTGGCCCGATTTGTCCCAGTTTTTTAAAAAACGATGTGTACAAAATTTGAGCACTCTACGTGGACGCGTTCCTAAGCAGTTTCTAAGTATATAGTGTAGGGCAACACCAAGAACGGGTAACGCGATTTGGTGCAATTTGTAATTTTATTTGCTATTGCTAGGAAAACAACACGTACCAAACTTTTTATTTGGCAACCCTATGTAGGAGTTGCCCGATTAATCCCAATTTTGAACTTAATTTACATTTTTAAAAAAACAAAAGAGGCCCGTGTACAATATTTCAGCTCTCTACGGCGATGCATGAGGCAGTGTCCAAATATATAGTGTAAAACTAAAGTTTTGTATGGCAACATCAAAAAGCGGTCACCCGATTTGCACCATTTTTGAAATTGTTTTTGCAATTTTCATAAAAACGCCATGTACAAAACTTGAGCACCAGTCATCGACGCGTTCACAGGTCGTTTCCAAATATATAGTGAAAACCCAAAATTGTATATGGCAACACTACGAAGCGGTTGGCCGATTTAGTCCACCTTTTGAATTTTATTTATTATTGCGATGAAAACACCGCGTACGAAACTCTCTACGTGGGCTGGTAGTCAGACAGTGTTCAAATATATACTAAAAAAACGAAATATTTGTATAGCAACCCTACGAAGTATTGCACGATTTAGTCCATTTTTGAAATTATATTTGCAATTTTTATTCTCAGGCATTTTTTTAGCTCTCGACAACAGCGCCATCTCTCGTGTCCGCAACTCTCCTATCTTTCAATCTAGAATCAACCAAACATATTCACAAAATATCATTGAAATCTGTTGGGCGGTTTTGTAGATTAACGTGTACGAACACAGTGACACGGAATTTTTATATATTAAAATAAAATAAATAAATAATAATGTCTATGGATATTTGCAATCTTTTGCTGCAAGGTTAGGTATTTATTTATACCTAAATAGCTAAAAATTTCAGTCCAATTCGGTTGACTTGATTTTCCCGAAATATCTGGAAAGTCTGGTGGAAAACCTCATGAGGAGTGTTTTGCTGCATCACATACTGCACCTCTATCAAAATTCTCAGAGGAACCACTGCAAGAATGAGTTACTTTCACTTTTATTGTGTGTGTATGTTTTTTTAGACTAACTTATCAGCGAACTAAGAAGCTATGAAGATCTGTTTATAAGCCACTCATTTTGAATTAGTGCAGCTGTTTTACTGAGAAATGTGTTTGGACCAAACTGAGCCTGAGAGTCGATATATTATAACCTATTATCACAACTTGCTTCATAAAGTGTGATGAGGGTATATCAAGGTCATCTATATGATACTTGTTAATTTTCTGGGGCCATCCACCCACCATTATATAATCTTTGGTACTACTGATATACTATAACTCTTTAGTTGAACCTCGAAAACGTTAGTTTTCATCATACTTGATGTAATGTGCTTATTATAAAAAAAAAGTCTTCAACTTATGAATTTACTAGCTATGTATAAGATTTCATCTAACAAATCTTTCCTCTACTACTTAAACTACATTACTCCGGTTATAAAGTTGGAATCGAAAAACAACTTGATCCTCATTGCATTCAACTTATAATTTCTAAAGTGTCCATTATCTTGATATCAACTCCAGATCTTTTCACCTTATGTCAAACAACTTCTTATCCACATCGTTAATGCTTGTAATCCTTAGAGCAAACGCAAGTATTTGTATTATCTGCAGAATCTCAGAATCTCCCAGGTAATCTCCGAGATAAACTCATAAGAAATTTAACATTCAAGTCAACTGAACTGAACAGAATTATAACACGACGTGACTACGGAAAGCATTGAACTTTTATTCAAGGCTGCGAATGGAACGTTCTATTTCGCGAGGTACACTCCATCACGTTACTCTGTCCGCACTTCTTCTTCGACCAAAGGTGGAGACGACTTATTGATTGCCATTATTATCTGCAGGCTTACCGGGTAATTTAATATTTATGATGCAGTTTAAGGGCGCAGTTATGAATTGAATCTCACAACCGAAATTCTCTTAGATTTAGGTTTTGTTTTTTAAAACTCTGTAACTGAACATAAAACCACATTCAAGGCTGAATCAAACAGACCTTCGTAGACATCTATTGTGTATAAAGTATGGATGAATACCCATCAGGTCTGCTGCACAAATGGTATGATAAGAATTGTACTTAAGATTGCCTGAGAATCAGAATCATCTGGAACCTGCTGCATGTTGAATAGTTAAGATACTTGCGCACAGCAAAATTGCACTTTGAAAATGATGCACAAAATGAGAGATTCGTAGCAGTAATAAAAGGAATGCACAAGGAGTCAGATATGCAGGTCAACTTTTTATATACTTATACATATTTCCCGCACTCGACCGCAGAACTGCAGTGTACTGGTCAAGAAACGTCGCAGAGTGTTGTTTTTATGCACGCCTACCTATTTGTATTTCACCGAACTCGTTCCATTTTTCGTTTTCTTTTTATTTGATTTAGTAAAATAAATTGCTAAAGGAAATGAGAAAATAACAGGGTTTTACATAATTTATACTGCCTTAAGACGTAATGGAATCAGCTCAGGTAGTAATTTTTTACGCAGGCATTAACACGATTTCTACAAAGGCAAGGAGAAGCGTAAATCATTTTATGTACACCCTGTACACACGTATCTATTTTATCAGAAGGTAAATATTTTTAATTTAATTTTTTATTTTTATTTATTTTTTCAGTTTGTGGAAAACGAATGTTCCCTGAGCCACGAATTGTTGGTGGAGCCAATGCTGCATTCGGTCGTTGGCCATGGCAAATATCTTTGCGGCAATGGAGAACATCGACTTATCTTCATAAATGTGGAGCGGCTCTATTAAATGAAAATTGGGCCATTACAGCCGCTCATTGCGTTGATAAGTAAAAATTAATTGGACAATTATTAATTTTTATTCTAATTAATGTTTTTTTTTTTTTTTATTAAAATCATGTAGCGTTCCACCATCAGATCTTCTTCTTCGTCTAGGAGAGTATGATTTGGCTGAGGAAGAGGAACCGTATGGATACCAGGAACGGCGTGTTCAAATTGTGGCATCTCATCCACAATTTGATCCACGAACTTTCGAATATGATTTGGCTTTATTGAGGTAAAAGGATTAGTAGCAAGTAATACAGATTAGATGCTAATATTAGATTGAAAATTATTTTAGATTTTATGAACCCGTTGTGTTTCAACCGAATATTATTCCTGTTTGTGTACCAGAAACTGATGCCGATTTTATTGGATTAACTGCTTACGTTACTGGTTGGGGTAGACTTTATGAAGATGGACCACTTCCTAGTGTTCTCCAAGAGGTTTCTGTTCCAGTAATAAATAATACAATTTGTGAAACAATGTACAGAGCTGCAGGCTATATTGAGCACATACCTCATATATTTATTTGTGCAGGATGGAAAAAAGGTGGATACGATTCTTGTGAAGGTAGGTTGAAAAATGTTTATAAATATTAAAATTTAAGTCTATACTAATATAGGATTAAGAATCTACACAAGTAAATTATTTTCAACTAGATCTCCTAGATATTCTAGTGTAAAATTTAGTTGGAATCAATTAAGCAGACGTCCAGTAGAATATTTTAATTGCATTTCCAGTGAATTTGTAACAGATTTCTGGACATGAAAATTATATATCGCTTAAGTTGACAGTCAATTTAAGCCGAATTTAGTTTAATTAAGCAAGAATCCAGTTTTCACAATCACAGCAGATTTCTGATGAAATTTAAAACTTTCGTTTGAAATCTGCTCTGGCTGATAAAACTGAATTCCTGTTTATCCTCGCCAATTTTCGTCTCCAATATCCTGCACCCTGTATAATATCCTCGTATACATGTTCATGTTCGTTTATTTCTAAACTTTTCGCTTTGTATTTTTTCATGCAATCAGTCAAGTTTGGGCGCTACATAGGCCCGTAAAATAGAATTGGACTGCCGAAAATTCCTATATGGCATTAGTTCTTAGAAAGAATAAGCAAAACTGGATAATATAAATATACACTTACTTGTTTACTTTTTTAAGGGAACGTATATTAATCTTTTCTTTTTTTATATTAATAGTCAAAAGACTGTTGATGTCGCACAGTTTACTATTGAATTTCATTTTTGAATTTTTGAATTTAAAAGGAACAACATTCTGTTTAAAAATAAATTATTGGTATATCCTTAGTAACATTTAATTCAATCGATCTGCAGCCATAGTTTTTCGATATTGGGACACTATCCCTAATTGATTTACTTTTTAATAACGTTCTATCAACAGACCCCTGACTCAGAAAGTTTGTGTCTGAGCGCCCGTAAAATGTTCTTACGAGTTGGTGGTTTTGGGGTCCGGGTGGTAACTTTGAGAGTGCCGTTCGTGACAGAAGAGTTTTAGGGTAGTAAACGTGGATGGATTTACATGCGGTTTTTTGGTTTAGATTGAGTGAATATGGAGCTTTACGATAGGGCAACATTTTATTAAATATTGGGGGTTTTGGGGTGGAGGTGGTAACTGCCACACTTGGGGCTGTCCAATTTGGGCCGTGTGTGAATGAGTCGAGAGTCGATTTTCGAATGTCGAGTCTCGAGTTTCGAGAGTCGAGTGTTGAGCTTTGAAAGTCGATTTCGAGAGTCGATTTTCGAGAGTAGAATTCGAGGGTAGATTTTCGAGACTCAAGTTTCGAGAGTATGACTAAAAAGTAGAAAATAAAATATATTAAAAAAACTTTTATAATAAATAAAATGCACTAGAAAGTAAAAAATAATTTTTCCTTTCTCAGTGATATAAACAAGAAAAGTTTAATGCAAAATAAGAAATGCTACAACTCAGATTAAATCTTAAAAGTATGGGCATGAGATGCAGTTAGGCAATTGTGATTATAGTTATGAATGCCCAAACTTTTAAGATTTATTCTGAGTTGTAGCATTTCTTATTTTGCAATTAAACTTTTATTGTGTATACTACTGAGTAAGAAAAAAATTATTTTTTACTTTTCAGTACATACTATTTACAAAAATTATTTATTTTGATTAAAAGTTATTTTAATATATTTTATTAATAACTTTCTATCAACTAATGACTCAGAAAGTTTGTGTCTGAGCGCCTGAGAGTGCCGTTCGTGTTGAAAGAGTTTAAGAGTAGTAATCGTAGATGGATTTACATGGCGTTTTTTTTTATATAGAATGGGCGAATTGGGAGCTTTCTGTTGGCGCAAAATGTTCCGAATGTGGTGGGAGTTTTGGGGTGGACCACCCGGTAGTCAGCACTATTTGAGAATGCCGTTCGTGACGATTGATTTTTGGGGTAGTAAACGTGGATGGATTTACATGCGATTTTTGATTTAAACTGAGTGTATGTGGAGCTTTACGATCGGACAAAATTTTCTTACGTGTTGGGGGTGGTAACTGCCACGCTTGAGGCTGTCCAGTTTGGGCCGTATGTGATATGAGTCGAGAGTGGAGATTCGAAAGCCGAGTTGTGAGATTCGAGTTTCGAGAGTAGATTTTCGAGAGTCTAGATTAGAGAGTAGATTTTCGCTAGTCAATTTTCGAGAGTCGAATTTCGAGAATTTATTTTCGAGAGTAGAGTTTCGAGAGTCGAATTTAGAGATTCGAGAGTCGAGTTTCGAGAGTATGACTAAAAAGTAGAAAATAAAATATATTAAAAGAACTTTTAAAATAAATAACCTTTGTAAATAAATTCCACTAAAAAGCAAAAAAAAATAATTTTTTTTCTTTCTCAGTGATATACACAAGAAAAGTTGAGTTAGAAAATAAGAAATGCCACAACTCAGATGAAATCTTATAAGTTGCAATTGCAGTTAGATAATGGTGATTATAGTTATGAATGGCCAAACTTTTAAGATTTAATCTAAGTTGTAGCATTTCTTATTTTGCAATCAACATTTTCTTGTGTATATCACTGAGAAAGAAAAAAATTCTTTTTTACTTTTTAGTGCATTTTATATACAAAAGTTATTTATTTTAAAAGTTTTTTTGATATATTTTATTTGCTTTTATATATAAAAGCATCAAAAAAATTGAAAAATTTCGTTAAATGTATGAAAACATAGTGATCGTTATACAATATATCGAATGCATGGTGAATATTTTCCCCTGTCTCTATAAATATATCCTCTAAAGCAACATAAAATACTCCTGTTTCCAAAGGTTGCTCAGATCTACATATGATTATACGCCGAGCCTTTTTTTTTTATAATGGTATTGATGTCATCTTCAAGTTGAAAATACTAAAAGTACAAAACAGTAGTCAATTAGTTCTAGCAATTCAAAAATTATTTTCAAACTTACATTGATCCACCGTGCTTGTGGCACTAAAAAATATTTTGAAGTTTTTCCTACCAAATCCTCCATATCTGTGGAAATTTGGCAGTATAGCCGTTTTATTTAGAGGTTGGGCAGTTTTTTGAAGACTGTTGCGAGCGTCCTTAATATAATAATATTTTATACTTTATCAATTAAAAAGATTGTTAGCTGGCGGAGTGCTGGTACGCTTACCCTAACTTTTACTGTTAGCTGATAGCGATCAGAAGATAATTTGCTTTGCCATTGTATGTAGTTAGCTATACAAATTTTGAATAAGATGAATTTAAGAGGAACTTCTAAGTATATTCCGTGTCTTTGATTGAATTGGACTTTAATAAATCGTTTCTGAATACACCTCAACAAAAATGCTTTAGATAACTAACTAAAGTGAACAATTTTAAGTGGGAAGTGGTAATGAGTTTTTTAATCTTTCGAGACCCGTATGAAATACAAGTCTACAGGCAATTCTCAACTTACTGCATATGAGCAGAGAAAATTAAATAATAAGTACCGAGGTACTGTAAATTACTGGCCTAAAAGCTGAAGACCAAAAATTCCATAAAGAAATTTTCGGGAGTATAGGTACTGCGTGTAAAGTGTTTCGATCAGCAGTAACAGGGCGATCTCATCAGGACAGCAATGAACCCTGAAAACTGCCTGCTGTCTACACTACAGTGAACTCAGATGCCAATAAGTTGCTGGTGGATATATAGACTTTTTAAAAAATCTATGCGTGAATCAATTTTAATTTAATTTAGAGTCTACATGTGGTATAACGCACTTAACAGAGTTAAGGTCTAACGAAAATCGTAATTTTGATTGGGCCTTTACAGCCTTTAAAAGCCTTTAAACTTTATTTACCTGACAATCAAATTTTATAAATTATCTCCTAAGCACATTGTACACTATGCTAGACCAAGTAAGGAAAGATAATTAAAATTTCTCTTTAATTTTAAATTAAATTCGGTACATTTTCACTTTAATTGATATTCATTTGAGTGAACTAGATATGCAGTCCAGGAATGAATAATAACTGAATCTCCAAATAATTAACTGGAAATGGAAACACATTTGAAAAAAAAAACTGAATTTCTCGAATTCCGGAAAAACTAGAAATAAAAATAAGAAAGCATTTATTTATATCTGGAATATACTAGAAATTTTTTATTGTGTACCACAGGGGGGATGTGTCATTAGAGAAGAGAGTTTTACTCTTAAAAAAATTACCGACTTTGTGTGGACCTAACTCTTAATATGTGATTGTTTGATTCTCGTCAGGTGAACGATTAATATTTGTGGATAAGCTCCTCTAGTAAAAGAGCATGTAAAATGTACTGCTTGCCTGGATATAGATCGCTTTACCAGGAAGAAATGGGAGTTTCACTGGTTGAAAGAAAAGGACAGTAGGTTTGGCTGAATTTGTTATTTCTCTCAATTGAAACAAATAACCTTTTAAAGATAAGAGAAAGTATTGTAGATCATGTTTAAATCATGTTTGATGTGATAGATTTACTAATTTTGCTTATTGCAAATTGTTCTGTTGGCTTTATTTTTATATTCTCTAAAAGGCTGACTGGACAGTTGCAATTGTGTATTAAGTGGGTAATATTTTACTAGTTTCAGTTGCAGTGACGTGCAGATTGTTGATGGGGGGGGGGGGGGGTGATGCAAGAAGAGCTAGATATCGCATGCAATACCAGAACCAGAGCAGAGGATACAAGTGTTATATAGCTGGTGATACATTCCGGAATGGATCACAACATTTGAAATTATGGATACGTCGAGTGATTCATATTCTCTCGCATCTGAAGAAGAATTCTATCAAATTTACACAAAAATTCTGTTAAAGCAACATTTGCTCTCGGCGCGTTCTAATATAGCTTCCACTCCATTCCGGAATGCACTAGCTATTTCACAGTATACATACTCTACTCTGGTATACCATATATATAATTTTCTTGTGTGATCTATAGCAGTACGTAACTGACAGTTTTCTTAGACTTGCCTTTCATGTGTTTTGAATAACTATTTTCTTTATTTATGGTTTGGGGAAAAAATTCTTTAAATATTGAAAAGCTTCAGAATCATGCTGAAGAGCTTTAACAAATCGGTTCGTGAGACTTAATTTTATTTGCAATGGAGGCATCACTACGCGTTTAACCTCCAAAGTTGGGTCACATTTAACATATAATGTATTCCTATAATGAACCCTTTGCGGTAATGCTATTTGCCTGCTCTATTTTCCCATATGTAAAAGTAGCAAGGCTATTTAGTATATCCGTCTTGCATTCCTATAATAAAGCCAATCATCTTATGTTAGGTTAGGCTAGAGTGTGGCCATCGCACTTGTGATCAGCCTCACTTAGACCATTTACGGTCCATTGTGATTAATGGAACCCTATCTGGGAAAAATACTTCAGATTAAGGGGAGCGCTAAAGCCAGCCACGAGAGTTAATGAACCTTACCAGGTCCCCCCGTTCCTTGTCTGCTAGTTCCCCCAATTCGTCGAAAAAGTAGCTGCCGAGCGTAGTCCTCCTATGCTTGGCAAGGTTAGGGCATTCACACAGCAGGTGGTGAATGCTTTCAACCTCTTCCTCAACCAGAAAGATTTTGCAGAAGTCATTGTATGAAGCTTGCATGCTCTCTGCATGTTTATCGAAGAGCCAGTACCCCGTAATATTTCCGATAAGTTTACGCACATTATTACGGCTCCTTCTCAGCAGAGATTCAGTCCTCCTAGGACAAACTATCTGGAAATCGCGGATATGGTCAATTTTCCCCATCTGCGACTCTCCAGCTTACAGACCTGTATGTCTAGAATCCTCTTCACTAATATTAGGGGCCGGTCTATGGGTTCCTCCGCTACGCAGCCCTTACTGGCCAAGCATCTGCTGCCTCGTTTAAAAATATGTTACTGTGACCAGGTACCTAGTAGAGATCAACGCTTTGGTTAGCACCCAGTATTCCAAGCTCACAACGACACCGTTGCACAAGGCGCGATCTAATAGTGTTCAAGTTCAAGGCCTTGATGGCAGCTTCGCTATCTATACAAATCCTGATAACACGATTACTGGGTACATCATATGTTATTACCAGCAGCCCTGCTGTTTTACTGATAACAAGAACTTCCGCCTGGGACACACTACAATAGTCCGGTAGCCAGTATGATGCCTGCATTTGAGGGAATACTGAGTACACTCCCGATCCCACTCCAACATCTATTTTCAAGCCGTCTGTGAAGACACATACATCGGAGTTTTTTACCATAAGATTATCATCGCATTCCTCTCTACTAGGGATGCTAGTTAAGAAAGTTTTCTGCAAGTCTAGTCTAGGGACGATATAGTCCTTAGGATAGCACTTCAATATACTATTGTGACCAAGGTCTGCTGTTGTCTAGCATCCTGACTGTCTAAGGCTTAGTGCACTTTTTGCAGCCATTCATTTCCCAAGTGCAGGAGCCGGAGTATTATCTCCATTGCTGCCGTTGGTGTTATACGAAGAGAACCTGTAACAGCTAGACAGGCAGCTCTTTGTATTTTTGTAAGACTTGCTTTCTCTACAGCGTTCCACCACACCAAGATTCCATAGGTGAGAATAGTCCTCACATGTGCGGTATATGTCCAGTGCAGTTGTGCGCCCCATCTTTTCCCAGAAGTTTTCTTGCAGGCATACATAGTGCAATGGTCGATTTTTTAACACGCTTTCAAGTTCTGCGTTACTAGACCAATCATCTTAAAATTCTCTATCACTGGTCATCTAATACTTCAAACCCCACAAATATAACAGAATGAGTCCACATTTTGTGCACAACTTCTTGAGGCCATTTTTGAATTTACCGTTACACAAAATGTGTATAAATCATGTATAAGGAATTAATATTAAAATGACTAAAAGATAATACTAGAAATTTTCAAAATGTACTTTATTCTTCGTGAATATCCCGACAAGACCGAATCAGCCTTTTACCATTCTTCCTGGCAACAACTCTTCGATATATTTTCCACGGATAGGTACAGACAGTACGTTGCCAGATGAGCTATAAAGTAATAAAACTTTTCTTACAACTAACTTATTTGAAGAAGCCGCTGTTTGCACACATGTCAGCAGAGCCACTGCCGTTGGCCGTTGCGGTACCGTCGTGTGTATAAAATATCTAGAAAGAAATCAGCCAATTGCACACATGACGACAGCGGCACTGGTACGGCAGTATACAAATATAGCAATTTTAGCGGCCCGACGCCGATTCTGTCGTCAAGTATGCAAATATCGTTTTATTAAGTTTCTCCTTATATGGTCATACAAGAGCTTAAATATTTATTAGTTAATCAAAAATATGTTTTTAGATATTTTTCGAAATAGATGGTTAGAAAATAGTCATTAAAATAAAAACTCAATTTTTTTTCGACTTGTGTTATCTTACTAATATTACTTGCAAAATCCTAACTTAAACTATTTACTCTAATTTTTCCCCTAGTTTAAGTTTTAAATAAATTTTGTTCTATTTGCTAAGCAATTTTTTTTTTAATAATTTCAGGCGATTCGGGTGGTCCGATGGTTTTACAAAGAGATGATAAAAGGTTTCTATTGGCGGGAATTATATCATGGGGTATTGGATGCGCAGAGCCAAATCAACCTGGAGTTTATACACGGATATCAGAATTCCGGGATTGGATAAATCAAATTCTCCAGTTCTAATCGCTAAACTTAATTTATTGTGTCAAACACAAGAAAGCAAACGAACAAAACTTTTAAACAAAGAGTTAAAAACTCACTGAAGAGATTTTATTGAAGTTATATTAATGTAAAATTTAGGAAATGTTGATTCTTTTGTTGTTGAAGTTTAAAAATTAAAAGTGTTAATTTAATATTTTTTATTAACATCTTCAGTAGTATCTGAAGTATCTTCTCAACAACAGAATTGAGGAGAAGCTTCAAATTAAAGCCGACAGTGAAAACTCGTTTTCTGGTTTTTACTTATTTTTTATTAATCAGAAAAATGACTTTTCATGATTTTAGACCGCTTTAATGTGAAGCATTCGTGGTTAGAAATCAATATTAATTAATTAGGCAATTTTTCACGAATCATCCAGTGATTGTATAGAGACTATAAAAATTCACAGATGATACTGAACAAAAGTGTTACGACATAAGATGCACGTAAGTTACTCTTAGAGATACATCCCAAGGAATTATTTATATCATTCAGCATCAGTTGCATCATTTAGGCATATTTATGTAATTCTAGGCATATTTATTTATTTATACGTATTACATTAAACGAACATTAGATTTATAATAATATAGAACTGTGTTGCATGAGTACATATTTTTGTTGATTTGTATATATCGTAAGTATATGTTTTTTTTTCTGACATTGTTCTTCCTTTTTGGTAAATTTCTGTAGTTTTTAGCATAGCACAGCAAAATAAAAAAATGTGTATGTGTATCTCCATGTAATACCAATTTAGAAATCCTTTTTGCAATTTTGATATTTTTTTATAAGTAGAAATTAATTAATTATTCATTAAAAAATATTTTAATTGATATCGAGGTATTATTATTATTATTTTTTATTAATAATTTATTGACATATATGAACCGCGACCAATTAACTGACAGAATATTTTTCCAAATTATACATTTTGATCCTGCTAGAGGACGTAGACGTCACCAATATTCTTGATAAGAGGAAGTCATGTTAAAATTATGCTATCGAATAGGAAATTGGATTAATTTATTAATTTCCGCCATTATAGCGACTATGCAAATGTATAGTAGATTTACTAGACTAGACAAACTGGATTTAAAATCAGTCGTTAGCATGCGTTACATGAGGAAACTTAATATTTCAAATAAAAAATAACATAGAAAAATTATCAGATTTGAATAAACAAACGTTGAAATGTAGAGTGATCATATTAAAACCCCATGTAAATTTTGACCGTCCGCGAACATATTAATTACGTATTCGAATTATTCTATTCAAATATACCTAAATCAGATTACACATCGTTATGCTATTTATTTATATTTGTTCAAGAGGGCATTTTTTGGGATTCTCCGGTATGTAACAAAAGCCAAAAATTTTTTTTTTTGGTATTTCATCCCACAACCCATTTTATTTTTGGTTTCAAGTCTTTTGTTTTTCTATTTTATTAATTTTTTGGTCTTTTTCAGTTTTAATTTCTTTTCTTTGTTCTAATTTTCATTTGTTTTTCAAGTCACTGAATTTATTTCGCTATTTGTTGATGAGTCAAAGCCAAGCCTTGAAACTTTTCACCAAAAATAAAATGGGTTGTGTGTTGAAATAACAAATAAAATTTTATTTTAGCTTTTGCTATATACCGGAGAATCAAAAAACAAAAAATGCCCTCTTGAACAAATATAAGTTTGCCCCGGTAATAATCTTAAAGAGTAATCTCTATTTTTATTACTCTTTATTTAGTGAAAAAATAGTAAAATATAGGTACATTAATAAAATTGCACACTGGACCAGCGAGTCTTAACTCTAACTTACGACTGCCAGTACGGTACAGTGCATTGCCAAGAAAAATTTAAGTTTCAGGATGATTTCCGCCTCTGTCTTCAATTCAATTGATTCAATTTTAGTAATATTACATTAAAGTACATTCTGTCATTGAAATTTCAAATTTAAAAAATTGAAAATCCTAAAAAAAATTGAAAAATTCGTGACCCGAAAAGTCATTTTTTTGGTTTTTCTCAATTGTAAGCGGGTTCTTTAAAAATAAACCATCTACATTTATAGACCATTTTAAAGTAGACATTTCAACGGTTAGAATGAGCCCAGATATAATATTTAAATCGAAAAAAACCACCAATAAAGTTTTTCGTGGATTTTTTTTTTTTTTTGAAAATTGTAAATATATCGAAAACTACATGCTTTCCGCATTCCAAAAAAAATTGTGCTTATTCAGTGCAAAAAAGGTTATACTTTCACAAAATTTCATGTAATTTGAATTCTTTTTACGAGAGCAAAAAATAAAAAACTTAAGAATCGGGTTTTCAACCCCTTAACCCCCTCCCCCTCCCATGTAGTTCGAAATTTCACTCTATTTCGTGTTTAATTTTTGTTTTTTCCCCTTAATTATGACCTTAACTAAATTTTTCGTCTGGTCGTTGCTTGTTATTAATTTTTTCCGTTTTAGCCTTCACAATCCGTTTTGTCACCAGCCTAAAAAGATTACTTCGCCGTATGCCACTCGCGTTATATTAGTTCCTAAAAACGATAGCTCCTTACGTCTCTGTATAGAGAATTATAATAAATAAAATTACAGTAACAGATAGGTACCCGTTGCCCCCTATTGAAGATCATCTTGATAAATTATGGAATAAGAAAATTTTTAATGCACTGGATTTGAAATATGGTTTTCATCAGATTAAACTTTCAAACAATTGAAAAAAAAATGTACTGCTTTTATGGCCACAAATGGTCAATATGAATACAATAAGATGCCTTTTGGCTTATGTAATGGCCCTTAAGATTTTCAAAGATTTTTAAATGAGGTCTTTTCTATTTTTTTCTAATTTACTGAAGAGAGGCGACGCTTTTCATTCATTTAGATGACATTCTGGTAGCATTAGAAAATATTGATAACCATTTGAAAATATTAAGGGAAATTTTTGATCTATTACATCTATTCCATTGCATTTTTTGTAAAAAACGTAACAATTCCTGGAAGTGTTCAATATGATACATTTAGGAAAGCAGGCTCTAGCTAGCACCTTGGCCAACGGTCATGGTTGTTGAAGCCAATAGAGAAAACAAGAAGCGCGGATAACAGAGAGAGCCTATTCATGTTAATGCGATGGAAGGTTTGTTTTAATTGAAAACCATCTGCCAAAGGGTATTTGATAAGCCCTCTATGTAAAGACGGCTTCTTAGAATAATATCGCCGCGGCGTGGCAAAACAAACATTTGAAAAAAATAACAATTATAGCTCGTAATTGGAGATATTCAGCGAAACTACACAATGGCGGACAAATCATTGTGCATTGTTTTAGTGAGTGTTAATACATTTAAAGTAAGAGATTAATCTTTAAATAATTTCTTTTTTATTATTGCGTTAAATGTCATAGTTTTTATAGAATAATTAGCCCAAACGATAAAAAAAAAACTACATAAATCTACAGATTGGGAAAGTCTCAATGAGTATCCTAGAGAATTTAATTGGTCGGTCTGTTTTGCTTCAAGGGATGTTGATGAATGCACATTTGAATTTAATACAATTCTAAGTCTGGGGCATGCGTGAATACATTCGGTATTTACAGAGCCGATCTTAACAACACCGCTTTTGGTTTCAAGATAAGTATAACCAAGCAATAAAAGAGAAATAGTCTGCTTTTTTCACCTATCAATTGCATCCATGTCCAGAACTGAAACACTATCCAAAGAGACAAATTTCTTTTTGACCAGAATGGTAGAATCTTCGCAAAATGCAAATGCAGCAAAGGTTTCTGGTCCCTGGTCAAAACCATCACTCCTTGAATAAAACTAATATTTTGACTGTTCGATTCACTTCAAATTCTCCTTTTCCACCCACTTTACATCTCCCTTGTAGATCACATCTACAAGGTCCTTAAGGATATCAACATATCCATAGCTGCTGGTCATGATAGTTTCAAACTCCCGTTAAATATATTCTGTGCCACGTTCTTGGCTAAAGCTCTGCGAAACCTATTTTACTTGTCTTATACGACAGGAAAATGTCCAATTGCTTGGAAACTACCTCACGTTCAGCCTATTCCCAAGAAATGAGAGGGTAATGATACCTCAAAATTTCGACCAATTACAATCACTTTGAATCTTTAAAAGGCTTTTGATTCTATCATTAACTCCAAATTAATGAAGTATTTAATAACTAATCAAACCCACAACGATCGCCAATATGGCTTTTCTTTTTCTGACTTTTCTTATGGAACGTTAAAGCCTTAGTCCTCGCAAATTTTCCGAGTCTAAAATCGTTGCCCTAGAAATTTCTAAGGCCTAACATAGTGTCTGGAATTCAGCCCTTTTAGCCAAACATAAAACACTTGGCTTCTTCGCCCTCTGCTATTATGAATGTAAAGTGTTTTATCTAGTCGCTGAATACGGATTATATTAAATGGCGTTACATGTCAATCGCAGCCAACAAATGAAGGGGTGCCTCAGGGTTCTGCTATCTCTCCATCTCTCTTCTCAATTTTCATTAATGATCTGCTTTTCCTTACTTTCAATCCCATACATTGTGTTGCCGCACTATAAAAAATGTGCACAAATGTTGCTACAAAGCTTAGATATTTGTCTGTAAAATGTAGGGAATATTCGTTAAAATCTAGGGAATATTACCAAAAATGTGAGGAATATTCACTACAATTTAACGAAAAATACCTAAGCTTTCTGGCAACAATTGTGCACATTTTTTCAATGACAGTAGACTTGTTTTCGCTTACTCCCTTGACACCTTTGTGGACTACAGTTGAAATGTGACATCTGTCAAACTGGATTGCCTGATTAGATCCTTGAATAACATCCTTGATAGTATCCCCGCTTGGAGCAAACCAAATCGCATCGAATTCAATACATCCAAGATCCAAAGCTGTCCCATCTCTTTAAAATAAGATCATAATTTTTCCAGTCTCATTTCTTTGGATGCAGTACTGACTTACGGTACACCGTCTTTATGCATTCTTGACATTAATAATTCCAGTAAGTTAAGCTGGACAGATCACTACTTCTCTCCGTTGAGCAATTTTCTTTGTTGCGAATGGTATCCACTTGCTAATCTGTTCGACTCGTATATTTTAAATGATAAATTCTGTGCATATTTAACATTTCCAAGTAGTGGCAAGTGTCTTCAAACTTCTGTTCAGTTTTCAGCATATACCATTTTTAAACCATAGTTGCGACCCCCCCCCCCCCCCTTCTCAACCGGAATCCTGGATCTGCCACTGTGGGATATGAAGTATCAAATAAAGATATTCCTCATAACATGGCACATATTGATGCCATAAAAAGTTACCCCTTACCAAGAAATATAAGAGAAGTACAACGCTCTTTAGTTCTAGTAGGATTTTTTTGGAAATTTATAATAAATTTCGCGAAAGTTGCGATACCTTTACAGAACTTATTGAAAAATAATTCAGAATTTGTTTTAATGAAAACCAAGTACGAACTTTCGAGATTTTAAAGCAGAAACTTGCTTCTAGCTGAGGAAATTTTTTTTTTTATTTATTTACAAAGTTACAACGATAGCGCACAGATACCGTGTTCCAACTATATACTTCTGTATAATTATTAAAAATTATTAAAAAAATATAAAGAAAGATTTAGAATGTTAACACTACTTAGTAAAAAAAGATAAGATGTTCAGACTTACAATTATAAAATACAATAAATCGTGAGGTGACTAAGGAAGAGCTTATATCATAACTAATACAAAAAGAAAGAGAGGGTGCTGAAAGGTGAGTTACAAGAATATGAAAGAAAATTTGAGGAACGTGAAAAC
Source organism: Dioctria rufipes (assembly GCA_963924295.1). Classification (NCBI taxonomy): domain Eukaryota; kingdom Metazoa; phylum Arthropoda; class Insecta; order Diptera; family Asilidae; genus Dioctria; species Dioctria rufipes. Next base: position 318,115,521 of record OZ002740.1, on the reverse strand, counting down.
TATTTAGAATCCATTGAGAAAGAGAGCATACACATGGAGACAACCGTAAATTATAAACACATAATATGGAAATACAGGTAACCCCCATATAACACGGTAATCTACAACACGGTTCCACTCAAACACGAAGAAAAAATTGCGGCTACCCTCTTATAACACGGTATTTTTACAATACGATAACGGGTTTTTGTTTAGCATTTATTATGTATTCAGAAAAATACATTACGCACTATGAACACAATATGTGGCAATATTTTTTTTATATTGTTTCAATAAAGATTAACTTAACTTTTATGGGTAAGAGTTAAAAAAACGATTTTTTTTTTATTTAGCCCATCTTTTGAGAAATTAAATTTTAGTCCCAAACGATATATGTATGTACTTGTATAACACACAGAGGTGGACTCAGATTTTTTGATTGGGACATTTCTCTTGAATATTCTGATTGATCATACTGAAATATATCGGTGATTGTCAGCGAATAAAATCTGAGTGTGTGTGTGAAGAAAAGTTTATTTTCTACTTTTTTATGCGGCTTGGCCTCAGTTTTATTTGAAAACTCGTTTTTTACTTATTTTATTTTCTGCCTTTTTCACGTTAACTCAATTGTTATTACGTGCTGCATGGAGATATTTTAAAACAATTTTTAAGTCATGTTTGGTGCCGATCCGAAATCAAAATCGTCGAAGTATCTACTCGCTTTTTAGCTGTATTCCAACTTGCTCCCATATAACATGAATTTTCCTGATTTTCCATGTTTTCCACAGACTTTTCTTATTACTATGAAATTTTTTTAAAAATTTACGTGAATTTTTCTCGATTTTTCATACAAGTTTTCATGATTGTTGAAGAGAAAAAAATTTTCCGGAAAAGTCGGAAAATTCCGGAAATTTTCGGAAAATTTTCCAGAAAAATTGGAAAATTCTGCATTTTTCCTGAAACAGATTTATCACTAATCATATCGAAGAAAGTTATTCCGATGATTTTCCGGGTTTTCCACGGATTTTTCCACAAAAGCAACTTTATGCAACTCATTTCGCTCTACAACTTTGTCTTAGGTTGCAAAACGCTCAAACGCTTCCTTTGTCGGAATAACTCCGGAAAAGCGTTTTACATGAATTTTCCTCGATTTTTTCTGCAAGTTTTCACCATTGTCGGAGAGAAAGTAATGATGCCAGTTGATAGGGAACTTGATCCTGCATAATTTAGAAAAATTTCGGAAATTTTTTTCGGAAAAATCGGAAAACTCTGTATTTTTCCTGAAACGGATTTATCACTAATCAAATTTGTACCAAATTTTCAAATGATTTTTCCCGATTTTCCGGGTTTTCTATGGAAATTTCCGGTTCAAATTTTGATAGATTCAATTGTCACGCGACATGAACTTGTGTGCCAAATTTTAGCTCGCTGTGATGACGAAAAGTGGGTCTACGAGAGTGTCGAAAATAGTAAAAAGGAAATATATAGACAAGTTCTTGTACGAGTTAAAGGGAATGGCCTCAAAAAAGAATGTTTATGAGGAAATTCATATTGTAGAAGTGAAAATGCAAATTTTGGATCGTCTTTCAAAACCGAAAAAAGCAAAAACACTAAATTTAATAGAGGCAACAGACCGAACTATTAAGAGAAGTGAAAAATAAAATTGAAGTGCTGTTGCTGCAGGCTTTTTGATATCCGCAAAGTATGCAGCTCGGCCACGTGCACCAATAATTGAGAAAATGCAAAAAGCACTCAGCATTTGGATTGATGATTGTAGCAAAAAAAAAAGTATTCCATCGAACGGTAAAATAATTAAACAAAAATCCTTGAAAATTTATAATTTATTTATTACACCAGAAGATCATTATTTTAGAAAAACTGATTCAGAAATTATTGCTGCAAATGAAGCTTTCTATTAAGCCCTGTATGGAAATAACATCCTTATCGTTCAAAGAACTGAAAATATCAACATTAAACGGGTATTGGAAAAATGTATGGCCAGCGGCATATTAGAACTTGCTAGATCGATCGGAGGAGAAGGATTTATGGATGCAGCTATTAAAGACGTTCAAGATTTGTTTGTCGAAGAAGAAATTGACGAAGAAGATTTGGTGGAAATGACGAAAGTTGTGAAAATAATAAGTTTACACTAAAAAAATACTGGAAGGCCTAAGCATAGCAAAAGACATAGAATTATTTTTCTTGAGTGCAAACCCTTCGTGAAAGAAGCTTAAAATTCTAAAGGGAGCTGCAAAATTGCTTATTACTATATCATGCAAATTACAACGACCTTAAATAAGGGCAAACTAACAAAACAAGCTTAAATATTTTTTTTTTTGAAAGGGCAGAAGGCTCACAAAATCAAGAAGAAAGTGAAGATAATATTGTTCAACCAAACAAACGTTCTCGTTTAATTGTACTGAGCAGCGATGACGAAAACGAGTATTAAATGAAGCTTAAATTAAATGAAATTAAATAATATTTATATTTTTGTTATCTTTCCTAATAAAACTGAAGTAACCTATATGGGATTTAAGAATTAAGTTTCTTATACGGAATTAAAAAAGAATAATTTAATAGCTTTTGGAACATTACGTCCAGGGGCGGATTTGATCACTTGGCCGCCCTAGACCTATGGAAGATTGCCGCCCCCCTACTCCCTGTAAAACACGAAAAATTGAATGATCTATATCCAGTGAAGGGACCCCAGGCTAGAATTAGCGGAGTAGGCTGCCTCATAAATCGGAGTAGATTTGAAAAAATGGAGTAGAATTAAAAATAACACTTTCCAACGAATTATTTTATTTAAAAAAACGGAAAAGTATAAAAATGTAATGAAATACCCACAACTACAAGAAAAAATCGCCGCCCCCTAAATCTGCCGCCCTAGGCCCGGGCCTACTCGGAATATAGGGAAATCCGCCTCTGATTACGTCTGCTTTTTGTACTGCCCACTGACTTAAAACAATTGACTGAGCATATAGCTATTTTCCTATAGGAAAGAATGGCACAAGTTTTGTAGTTTTCTCTTACGCGCTATGGAAGAGTTGGAGCTACTAACACAAAATATCGCTTACTGAAAGTTTTCTTATGCCATATGATGTTTTTATGTTGGCTGGAGATGCAATCACCGCAGAAAGAATAAGGTAAATATAGTGTTTACCATGCTCCATCTTTCCCATACGCCGGATTCAGGTCAATTTAACCTTTTGAAAATTAAAGTCAGAATGAGTTTAATTCCTTATAAGCGATTAAAATATAACTTGGACAAAGAAAATATATTTTTTTAATTTAATTTGATTTTCGGGTTTTTACATGTTCTTTTATGTAGTAAACTTTTTAAAGGGTGGACAAACCCTGATATACAGAAACACAAAATGTGTACCACATGAAATTGAAAATCGCTAAGTTCATTATTATAAGTCAGTGTACTGCCAACTAGTCTCACAAAACACGGTCTCGCATAACAGGGAAATTTCTAGGAACGTATCTACCGTGCTATAGAAGGGTTACCTGTATACAAATTTACACTGGGAATAAATTGCTGGTGGCCATTTCGCTTATTAAAATTATTTGCTCGAAACAAGTGAGGCTGTTATTATTAAACAAATCGACATTATTAAAGAAAGTTTTAGTATTTGTTTGAATACGGAAAATTGGTGATTTACTTCTTAAATTAGTTCTTGCAAATGGAAGATTAAAAGAGTTGAAATTATGCGATAGACGAGATGGAACATTAAAGCTTAAGTTCGATATTCATTCAGGACAGTCCACCATGTTGCTAGTAACCTTATACAAAAAAAAAATTCATTTAAAATAAATCTGCGGTTTTGAAGTGTAATCATTGAGAAACTACTTAATTGTTGTGGGTATTCAGAATGGGTGCTAGTTAGTTTATGAAACGCCTTAACGGTAGTTCTAATTCAATTATATATGTGGAATAAAACAGGTTCTACACTGGCGAGGCATATTTATTTATCTGAAAAGTTACTACGATAATGAACAGACAAAGTCCAATAATACATTACCGTACAGAAAAAAACAAAAATATTAAATAAAAAAGTAAGAAGAAGAAAATATTAATAATAATATAAAAGGAAAATAAAATAGGTACATAATTCATGAAAAAAAAAAGAATATATAAAATAAAAAACGAAAAGTGAAGAAAATAAAGCTAACTAAAACTAACTAAGAAAGAAAAAAGAAATTAAATGTAGAATACAAAATCTATCCGAAGATATGAAAACAATAACAAAAAGAGAGAAAAAGTCAATATGAAACGAGGCATTGGTAGAAGGGTGAAATGTTTAGCTAGAAAGTCTGATCTCATTGAGTGTCAGTCTTTTAAATGTCGGGAGGTCGGTGTTAAAGATATCAATACAATTGAAATTTAAATTATACGATTTAAGAATTCTGAAGATAGGCGACTTTTCCTTGATGTTGGATCTACGAGAGGGCAGTCTGAAGTAAGGTATATTTTTGGGTGTGCGAGTGGAAGCATTAAAGTCGATTCTAGACAGTATAATAGGACAATCAAATAGACAGTTTACCGTCTTAAAAAGAAAGATATTATCCAGGTAGGATCTGCGATTGACCAAGGATAACAAATTAAAATTACTGAGCCTTTCGGGATATTCAACCGAAATATTATTGAATTTAAATAACAAGAGCCTGGAAAATTTCCTCTGAATTGAATCGATTTGATCAGAATAAGAAGAGTAAAACGGATTCCACACTTGACATGAGTATTCGAGATTACTTCTAACTATAGAGTTAAAAAGACTAATATAAGAATCGGAGCAATTAAAGGACCTGCATGTATGAAAAGTAAACCCGATTAACCTAAACGCTTTGGAAGTAATGGCTGTAATATGGGAGGCAAACGTAAGCTTTGAATCAAATATAACCCCCAGGTCATTTATTTCATTCTCCCTTTGGAGGCAAAAACAGTCATTGATATTTGAAATTCTCCTAAATATCTTAGTATAGTCGGCATAAAGTAGGCAGTCACTCTCAATAACCGTGGGTAGATCGTTAATGTAGATCAAGAGAATAAGAGGACCAAGGATTATGCCTTGAGGAACGCCAGACAGCTGTTTATAAGGGACAGACCGGAAACCATTAAGAACAACTAAGCTGCTTCGATTAATTAGGAAGGAGAAAAATCAAGAAATTGTATTTATGTGGAATCCTAGTTGCACCATTTTGAAAAGAACACGTTTATGTGAAATTTTATCAAATGCCTTCAAAAATTCGGTATAAATGGCATCAACTTGCGCGTATTCATCAAGATCGTTAGCGATAGTGTCAGTGAAAAGGACAAGATTGGTAGTGGTTGAACGTCCCGGAAAAAATCCATGCTGCTGGTAACAGATATGCGCTTTGACTTGGTAAAATAGTTGACAGTAGGTAATTCTTTCGAAGATGAGAGCAAGGCTGTTAGATATCGATATAGGCCGATAGTTAGTAATAAGACGAGGGTCACCAAATTTATAAATCGGGATAACAAATCTATTTTTTAATATCTGAGGGAAAGTATTCGTGTAAACAGATGGGTTAAATAAATTACGTATTGGTTCAGAAAGCATGCGAGAACATTTCTTGAAGATCAAATTAGGCACCCCATCAGGATCTGGGTTCTTATTACAATCTAACATATTAAGTATATTTGAGACTGCTGCAGAAGACAATCGTTAATATGCTAAAATAACTATTATTTTGAAGAGAACTGAGTGAAGATAAGTCCAATGAATGATCCTGCCGCGAGTAGACAGACGCAAAGTATATGTAGAGAACAGTTCACATATTTGGCTGTGACTAGTTGACTTAACGTTATCATATACTCCATTTCTTTGGGATAGAGATTAGACTTTTTTAAATTTTTATTATAAGCCCAGAAGGCCTTCGGGTTTTCTTTTATAGAAGATTCGGTGGAATTAATATATTTAGCATAACATTCCTTTATGAGTTTTTTAGACTTACACCTGAAATAAGAGAAGGTTGTGTAAATTTCAGGGAGATGGGTGACGCTATATAAATTCCTGTATTTTTCTTTTGATTTTAAAACCCTGATCAACTCTTCACTAAATCAGGTGGGATATTTGGTACTTCTACTTTTCTTACAAGGAACAAACCTACGGATTCCTTCATTAATTATATCGTAAAATCTGTGGACAAATTGATCAATATCATATGTAATAACAGATGAGAAGTCTGAGCCTTCGAAGAAATTGTTCATGCTTTCAAAATCACTGAATTGAAATTTTCTAATTTTAACGAATTCATTACGAATTACTTTATTTTGACAGATATTAAGCTTAATATTTAATGGTGGGTAGTGCGAGTCAACTTTTCAAGAGACAAGAAGAAATAGAGTTTGAAATGGTATCAAAAGACAAGTTCGATCACACTAAGTCCAACAATCCATTGTTTGGGTTGTATTGATTATTAAAAATTGCTTTAGGTTGCACATAACCGTGTTATTTAAAAGAGACAGAGCAGGTGTGCTATAAATATTTGAGGGTTGCATACAATTATCAGTATAATTATAATTCCAATCTAAATATGACAGGTTAAAATCGCCAAGTATGAAAAGTTTAGATCGTTCCGGGAGATTTAAAAACTTATCACTAATATTACAAAGTGCAGAATCATAGATTACGTTTGAAGATTACGGCGGAATGTACAGGGTGGGCCAAAAGTCACCATGGGGTTTAAAAATAACTAACTTTTTCGTTTGTTCATTGCTCCACACCCTGTTGACCGTTTCTCTTCATTCCTTTTTTACATGATAGCCAACTGTCTGTTCTTCATAGGTAAGCATGTTTCCCCACCCCATCTTACCCCATGGTGACTTTTGGCCTACCCTGTATAAGCAACATATGTACAGAGTAAAATTATTCTCACCCAAAGATCTTCATAGACAGTCTTCAGAGAAGGTACGCGATAGGAGTAGTTACTTTTAATTGCGATAAGACAACCACCACTATCTTTTGACCCTGATAAAAAAGATTTCTATCTTTTCTATATACGACGAACCTTTCATCAAATAACTCGTTGTTGTATATACCCTCCCGCGGAAAAGTTTCAGTAAAGCATATAACGTCGAATTCATTAGAAAGCACATTAAGTCGCAAATTCCATAATAAGAAGCATTATGGAGAGTTATGTTATGAATTATGTGCGAATTAGCAGATATGTAGGATTTACATGATCTAAATAAAAATCCTAGGACATTGAAAGCCCTAGTCATTATATAATTAACATAAGAAGAAAATAACAATTTATTGTCAAAAATAACACCAAGATCTTTAATTTTATGCCCCAAAGACAACGCGGCATTATTTATTGAGTATTAAAATTGAAGTGTTTCACGTTTTCTACAGAAGAATATAAATTTGCAATGGGTAATTGTTAGAGATATATGTATTAGTTTGCCTTTAACTGTACTATTTGTACTATGTACATATGTGTCTCTTCAAGAATATGTATCGGAAAGAGTAGGCTCGTCAAGTTTTTGACGTGAACCGTTCATTTTTGTTTTTTAATATTGAATATAATTTTGAGTATTAAAAAACAAAGTTTGGTGTTTTTACTTTAAAATTAATTAAAAGAGCAGGAGCTATTTGATGGTTAATCGACTAGTTCCATAACAGTAATATTATGTGATAATAAGCTTTCATAGCACCATTTTTTAATTTTATTAAGATCATCTTGTAATATTATGCAATCATTTACAGTATTTATCATCCGAAATTTTTTCGCATCATCTACGATTCAATACTTTTAGGCAAATCATTAATATATATTATAAATATGAACGGACCAAGAACTGTACCTTGTGGGACTCCTGATATTTGTTTAAAAGGTATAGATTGAAAGCCATTCAAAACCACGACAATGTCTCTGTCGGTTAAGTAGGAAAATATCCATTTAATAACATCCTAATGACACCCCAAGGATTGTATCTTTACTAATATACTTTTATGTTGAACTTCATTACATTACTTAGTAAAGCCGGTATGTATAGAATTAACATGTGTACAGTTATTCAAGGCTGTTGCAATAACGTCAGTAAAAATCGCCAAATTAGTAATGTCCGAACGTCCAGGAATGAAACCATATTGATATTGATTAATCAAGGCATTCGTCTGATGGATTAACTGTACATGTATAATTTTTTCAAATATTAAAACCAAGCTGCTAGAGATAGATATGGGTCGATAATTGATTACTAATTTAGGGTCGCCTGCTTTATGAAAACGTATAGTAAAACATCAACAACATTAAAATTCTGGAATAAATCTATGTTCTAATTGACATATTGAACAGGTCGGTTATAGATCAGAGAGGACTACGGAGCATTTTTTGTAAAATAAATTGAAAATTCCATCTGGATCAGCTGTTCGAAATCGCATTGATAGACAACAATAAAACAAATAGATACACCGAAATATCAGGTACCGAATTATACACTGAGCCAAAATATTGGGAGAACATATTACATATGGTATCAGGGGAGTTTGATATATTGTCCCCATTCCTCGTGCATTTGGGAAATTAATTAGTACCTTTTGTAAAGCTCCAGATTCTCTTAGAATTATTATGAACGGCGGTCTCTATGTCCACTATATAAGCCTTTAATGTAACATTCATTTAATAGCGTCTTAGTAATTTTGCGAAAATAGGAGGAAGTCTGGTAAATCTCTGGATTTTTAGTGAGAATTTTACATTTTTCTGTACTTCTGTTTCAATTTCATTGTCATACGTAATTGCAGGTAAAATCAATTGGAATAATTGTTAGAGGATTTAGACACTTTTGGAACAAAGATCTCAATACGTTGATTGAAGACAGTGTAGTAATTATTAGATGAATCGTCAACATTATTTGTAATGGCTTGGAAGAAATCGTAATTGGATAAATTATAATTTCTTGCCCTCTTTTTATATTGGCTCATATGTTGAATTTTATTTAAACTTAATACTATATCCAGAGGAGGGGGTGGTCATCAATACGACTCAATGGCGTTGAAGATTTGTCAACCGAAATATTTTCACTCAATGTATTCGATAATACCAAATCGAGAATTCTCTCATTGCTATTCAAATCGTCATTGTATTGACTTAATCCACAAAAGGACATACAATTTTGAAGACAGTTCCCAGGACGAGTTATATTTCACATAATATGCATGCAGTTATTAATATAATCATATAAACAGTTTAAAGATCGTAAATTAAAATCGCCCATAATTATTATTTTGGAATTCGCTGGAAATAATAATGATTTGTCGCAGATATTTTAAAATCAGAATCATAGACTTCGCAAGAACTTTGCGGTGGTATGTATTGTACACCAAAAATAAAGTGTGAAATTATTAATTGTAATTAAGGCTACTAAATCTTCATTATTTGCTTCCAATGCCACTTTCCGACTAGATTTAAATCTATTATATACAGCTATAAAGCAATCGCCACCGTCTAGCTTATTAGTTTGCTCATAGTTGCGATCTTTTCTAAACACGGTATAACTGTCGTCAAAAAGTTCACTACTCATTACTTCAACCCGTAAAAATGTTTCTGTAAAACTAATAATATCGTAATCGTTTGGCAATATTTTTGCTACGCAATCCTCTAATATTCTGATAGTATTATATTAGTTGCATTATTTTTGATACGTTATGATTTAAATGAGGAAATTAATTAAAATATTTTTCAAAAATAAAATCAATAGATTCAACGTTCCTGGTAATGAAATCCTTCTTCATATATATTTTCCCATTCTTCACCCATAAGTAGTTAAAACTAAGTTGCGATCTGCATAAACTGGCTCTATAAAACAAAGTTCTCTTACTCCTTGATAGAAATTCGTTAATATAAACTCTGTTGTCTTCATCATAATCTAGATGATTGGTACGAAGATCCTTTCTCAACTTATAAGCTTCTCGATCATGTATGAATTCGCTTCTGTATTTTACCATAATCGGCTTGGATTTAGTTATCTTCTTGATCTGTAGGACTTTAAAACGTCACCATCAGCTAGGGGGAACTTGAATACAGTATGAATTTTCTTGACCACATCCAAAACATTCTCACTCTCAGTAACTGAGATATTAACTATTTCAATAAAATTGGTTAAAGTATTACCCGCAACGTCAGCTAATCGGTTATTCACAACTATGAGATTTCTCTTCTTCTAAGGTGTTTATTCTTTTCTGATGTTCTTGTTAGGACTCTGCAATTTTCCGTATTCCATTGAAGCTAGACACAAGAGAGCTCACAGAGCTGTTAAACTCTTCTGGCCTTAATTTCATTTTATCCATCTCGGATGACATTACTTTTATTGCTGCCATAAGGTCGGTTGAGGTATCCACTGAGTCCGAATCACCAGTAACGATAGAAATATTTCAGTTGGTTTTTGTGCATATTAGCATAGCTGGCATAAGAACTAGATGTCGCATAGCATACCGTAGAAAAGTATACATATTTTAAATAGCTGGTCCATTCCGGAATAGACCTCAACATGTTTCTGAGGCACCGAGAAGAAATGTTGCTTTAACAGCAGTTTTGTATACATTTGGTCGACTGCCTCAACATGGTAGATGCTGAATCACTCGACGTAACTCTCATCAATTTTCTTTTCATGTGTTAGAATAAGTAAACAAAATTATAGTTGTCTTTACACCAGTAAAATTTATTTCTTTAAAAACATGTAATATAAAATTATGTCACCTTAATGCTGATCGTCTGTAAGAGAAAGAAAAGGGTTCTTGTGAGTAATACATACTCAGTGGGTACAAATAAAATCTACATTATTCTATACATACTAAACTAACTCATTGGTATACACTAAACTGGTAGCGGGACACACCAACGCAAAAGAATCTTTCTCTTATGGGGCGGGCTGGAATCTCAACTAGAGATTAAACCCCACTCAAACACGGAACCTACCCACGTATTACACTCCGTGTGATGCAAGTTTTCGTTTCTCGGGACCTACCTACGATTCTCCAACTAAATACCCATTTAATATTAATATTACACACACTTTAATCTAATCTACCAACAATCTACATAATTAGTCAATTATATTTAATTTTATCAAACACCCACCTGTATTCTACTTGTCAACAATCTAGCACTAATTATTATTTTTCTCGGATATTTAATTCGACTATGCGCACTAACCACTTGCAGTCGACTAGGCAGGTACAAGAAAGGGTCGCGTCAGAGATCCCTTCTTAACCAAATTAATTTTTATTTTAGTTTTCTTTATTACCCTATGCATGCAGGCGAGGCCGTCAGCATCCTTCAATAATGGTTTAGTTTGTCTTGAAATTTCCGGTTAGTGATTTGATTTGATGATTTAAAAGAAACAACAACTTTATTAAATTCATTTGCACCTTTTTGTAATGGGATTGCATGACGGTTTTGCACCAACTAATGTCGAATTCTTTTCAACGAGTTCTACACCGGTACAGTGCAGCTTTACGTATTTTTGTTTTTGTAATGCAACAACAAAAACACGTAAAGCTGCACTGCACCGGTGTAGAGCTCGTTGAAAAGAATTCAACATAATATTCTCCTATCGAACTTAACAATTTTCCTAGAAATTTACAATTCGCCTTGCCTTTGACAAACTAATAACATGCAAAGTCTAGACACGTAGAACAAAAATATGCAACGCTTTTCGTGCACAAATGGTAAGCCAGCAATGCCTCGCTCTATACAAAATCTCCATTACCACGACCCGATTAAGGTAGGGCCACAATTTTATGTTAGAAATTTACTGGAAATTTCTTTCTTCGAATTTTCATGCATTGGCCGAGAGCTCTAATATAAAATCAATGATGCCTCGAGCTGATGGAAGGAAGGCCGCAATTTTTTCTTAGAAATTTAATGGAAAATTCTTTCCTAGAATTTGTACGCACTTTTGGAGGCCGTCAACAATTGCTATGAGCGTAGACGCGTAGCCAAGCAATAAATGACTATCAGAACCAGCTTAACACAAGCTCGCTGCATGGACACGTTTAATAAATAAACGGTCAACAATACATGCGTTTCATCATTTAGTCGGTGTTAGTACTAGTATGTTACACTAAACATAAACCAAACACCAGATGAAATTACATGCAGAAAACATTAAACAAAATAGATTAAATATTATATAGAGGTTTTTTTAAAACATGCTTAGAAACGTCGAGAACAAAATGCTCAGCCATATTATTAACAGTAATACACATGCGATTAACAGGTTCATACATGCTAAAGTTAGACCTTGAGGAGTTAACATGCAACAAAGGTAGCCTTCTTAAATTGTGCCTACTATCACGGAAAGAGATTTTGTTAAGTAAAAATGGAGATCCAATATTCTGGTTTAAGAGTTGATGCACAAACGTTATATCGGCAACCATACGACGTTCCTCAAGCGAGTGCATATTTAAAAGCTTCAAGCGATCCTCATAGGGTGGAAGAATTAATGAATTATTCCAAGGTAGGTGCCTGAGAGCAAATCGTAAGAAGTTCCGCTGAACAGATACGGTCGATGTGTATACCGTAAAATGGAGACCAGACCTGGCTAGCGCATTCAAGAAGTGGTCTTACAAAGCAAGTGTACAAACGCAATGTTATGGTAGGATTTGAAAACTCTCGGGACCAACGTTTTATAAAACCCAGCATAGAACTACTCTTTGATACTGTGTAGTTTATATGGGAGATAAAATTCAATCTGTGGTCACATTTGACACCCAAGTCACAGACAGAGCTAGCACGGCGAATCGAGGAATGCGAGAACTCGTAATCATAAGTGATTGGTTTCTGATTTCTGTGGAAAGTCATAACCTCACATTTGTCTATATTTAGTACCAAATTATTACTTTTGCACCAGTCGTAAAATTTGTGAAGGTCAGCCTGTACCTGTTCACAATCGCTAACAGATTTAATCTGAGCGAAAAGCTTAATGTCGTCAGCATATATCAAGACTTTACAGTGCCTCACAACAGAGACAATGTCGTCAATAGATAGAACAAAGAACAAGGGGCCCAAGTGACTACCTTGAGGCACGCCAGATGAAGCCTTCAAGACTCTAGAGATGGAATGGCGGAATAAGATTTGATATATTCTGTTATCTAAATAAGACTCCGTCCATTTTAGAAATGTTGGGGGAAACCCATACTTTTCCATTTTAAAGAGTATCACGGAGTGAGATAACTTGTCGAACGCCTTACTAAAGTCTGTATAAATACAATCTATCTGATAGCCTTTTGCAAACCCGCAAATGGTATCCGAGACAAATTCCAACAAATTAGTGGTTGCAGACCTGCCTGAAATAAACCCATGTTGGTTTGAAGAGAGCAAATTCTTACAGGAAGATGATAGTTGAGAGTAAATGATAGATTCGAATAATTTGGGCATGCAAGATAATTTTGCAATAGGTCTATAGTTAGAAATCTCATTTTTACTACCTTTTTTGTGGATAGGTATGATAAAGGAGTTTTTCCATAGCTGCGGGAAGCAACCACTATAGAGCGATTTTTGGAAGATAATTCTCAGCGGAGCTACCAGGGCGAGGCAGCATGACTTAAAAAAGGCTGGAGGGATCCCATCAGGACCAGTTGTGAAGTCATTTGGAAGCCCATTAATATGAATGAGTATATCCTCTTCTGAAATTGAAGGGATAGTGAATGAAACGTTATGGGAATCGTTCATATGACTGAAAACGCTATTTTGAGGATGAAAATTTGACGAGGCAAAGGCATTGTCAAAAAATGAAGCAAACATATCGCAAATTACAGACGAATCATCACTAGCAGAATCCTTGTACCTCATGGTATTGGGGTAGTTGTCAGTTTTTTTCTTCATATTAATAAATTTAAAAAAGATGCGTGGGTCATTAAATAATTTCGTACGCATCATTTGAACATACTCATCATAAAGTGTAGAAGAAAGTTCTCTGAACTCATTATATGATGTGAGGAAGTTGTTGTGAGTTATAGTGTCCTTGCCCCTCATATAACTTTTCCACAGTTTATTCTTCCTATTTTTAAGACGTTTCAGTTCTTTATTGAACCATGGCGGTGATGTTTTATTCAACCGCTGACGCTCGCGGGGAATACAAGAAGAAAATAAATCGAAAAGAATTGCGTAAAACGTAGAAACATCTACATCAACACTATTGCAAGACAGCAGTGTGCTGAAATCAATAGAGGCAAGTCTACTGGAAAGTTCTGAAAAGTCAGCCTTTCTAAAATTGAAAAGGTATTCCGCTTCGTCACAATATGTGAGGTTTTCGGTTACATAGCAATGTGTAATTAGAAGAGGGGGGTGGTATTTGTCAAGAGTAGACATTATAACTGGGCAAGGTTCAACTAATAAGTTACCCGCGTCAGTAGAAAATACCAGGTCTAACTGCCTACCCATGTCATTCTTAACATTACTGATTTGGCTGAGACCAAGAGATGAAATAGTGTCAAGGAAAAGTGATTCCCTTGTTGTCAAGTTATTAAGTGGAAGATAGTCATCGTCATCATCATTAAGTACCCATTGTATATTGGGTAGGTTAAAATCACCAATAAGTAGTAATTCGTCAAGAGGTTCCATCTTACCATGGATAAAATTAGATGTTAAAATGAGTAGGTCATAAATATTCTGACCTTTGTCGTCGACGATATATATGGAGTCTGTTGGAATATAGCCACAAAGTATGTATAAGTCATATTTTAAGAGAGACACCTTAAGAACTATAAGTTCAATGTCGAGAGTGTTGGAGAAACTGGGGAGCTCAACTTGGCTGCAATTTAAGTGGTTTTTACAGGCGAGGAGTACGCCACCGCCACGAGCTTCAGAATCAGTATACCGATCTCTTCTAAAAATTTGATAAGAATTGTGAAAGATCTCAGCATCGCGAAAACCATGATGCAGCCAAGTTTCAGTGAAAGCAACTATATCAAAACAATTTGCAACAGAGGATTTAAAGATTTCTGCAGTTTTCGTCCGAATCCCCCTTACGTTTTGATAATAAAGGGAGAGCGACTTGAGTTTTTTGAGATATCGCTGCTTATTTTAGCTGTACTTCTATTTTGGTGCCCAGCAGGTATGAACAATTTAGTAAAAGCGCCAGAGGGCCAAAATGTGGGATCCAATAACTTATCCTGCTCATACGCGGACACAGTTAGAACAAAAGATGCAACAGGTTTAGAGGATTTACTAATTTTTCGACAAGAAATACCATCTGTTGCAATATTCTTGGACTTCAAATACTTCAATATGTCCTCGCACATCGTTTCTGGAGAGAAACGGGTGACAAAAACACTGGAAGGTTTAGGTACCGTTCTCAAAGAGGCACCACTACCATTTCCTAGAAAGGACACAGATGAAGTATCATTCGATACTGTGGAACGCTCCCTCACTTCAGCTACAGAAGCAGATGTAACGAGAGCCAGAACACCGCTTGCTGTAGATTTAACAGTGTCCTGATTTGAAAGAATCGCCTCATTGGGGCTATGTTGGCGTCTTCGGTGGTTCCTCTGCTTTTTGGCTGGTTTACTACGATGTGTATTAGGTACCGGACGGTTAGAGTCTACTCCTTGCTGCACGAGAGGTGATGGTTGAGAGTCAGACAATTCCTTATCCACTGGAGATAATTTCTTGACATCAGTCGCCAAGGAGCTGATAAGTCTCGAGTTTTCGGAAACAGCAGATACCCAAGACCCAATATCGCCTTCAACACGCCTTAAACTACGCCGAACGTCGTAGATTACTGGGATAAGTAACGTGCTGTTGGAATTTTGAGACGCAGATGGTGAGTCATTGGCAAATACTGCATTAATAAGCAAAAAATATTCTAGTAAGTTTCTAAGAAAAAATTGCGGCCTTCCCTACATCAGGTCGAGGAATTGTTAATTTTATATTGGAGCGAGGCACTACTCTGCATAGTTTGTCTATGGCCCTGTCGTTTGCCGACGTTTTGTATACATTTGCAAACATCGTCCTTTACTTCTCTATCCGTAGATTAAGTTCGTCTCCAGTCACCATACAGCCGTCCGATGACAGCATCTATTGAATGAGTGAGTTTACGCCCCACCCACCTCACCGAATATGTGGTGCTGTGTATCATTCCTTTAGTTTGATCAGTACAGCAACATGAAAAGAGAAATTATGAGAGATACGTCGAGTGATTCATATTTTCCCGCATCTATTCCGTTGAGGGAGTCGACCAAATGTATACAAAACTGATGTTAAAGGAACATTTGTTCTCAGCACCTCTGAAACATGTTGTGGTCTATTCCGGAATGGACCAGCGATTTAAAATCTGTATACTTTTCTCTGGTACTGTATGCGACATCTAGTTCTTATGCCATCTATGGTTATACCCAATGAAATTCAATTCTGGTTGAAAATATTCAGGCCCTTGTTTAGATTTCCGAATTTGACGAAATTATTAAAATTTGTAAGGATGTGCCCTTAAAATTACCACGTTGGTTCACTTAAATCCAAGGAATTGAAGAACGTGTCAGGGCTCATCTCACGGGCGTGATTTCAAAAATCCCATAAATGATTACGAGGTATTTTCCACAGCCAAACTTCAGTGCAAATATATATTTGGTGTACCTAAAGGTTGTAATCTTCATGAATTGTTCCAAATATTTTATACAAAATCTTTACTTAAGAAACAAATGTCACTTTCAGTTATGTTCTTCTTCTATGGCAGTGTATGTATTAATGCAAAAACAAGATGAAGGACAATTTTACTCCATAATTTTTTTTTTTTTGCTTTTCAGTAAATGGACAACTGAAGTAGAATCCAGATATCATAGTTTTGAATTAGAGACGTTAGCAATAATTTACACCTTGCATATAGGATTTCGTATTATAACAGACTGCAATTCGCTCAAACTCACGTTAAAGAAATAATCCCCGGTTTAGTAGGTGGGCCGTAGCATTGCAAATGTAATTGTACATACAGAGGGGAAAAGAATGCAGCAAGTTGACGCCTTATAGCGATTCATCATTTTGTCAATTTCGAAGGATAGTTTTGGAAAGTCCTTGGCTATTCTTCAGTCGAAAGATGAATCTATCATGAAATTTAAAGAAGAATTTGCTTAGAAGAAAGTTCATTATGGGCAAGTAGAAACGGACGAAAATCAAGGATAAATTATTATTTTATGTCCCAGCAGGAATGAGAAGCAAGGTAATTAGATCATGCCATGATACTATCGGTCATGTTAGAGTTAATAAAATGATCGATTTGATTAAGCAAACTTATTGGTTTCCAAACATTAATGATCATGTCAAGGAATACATTGCAAATTGTTCGAATTGTATTGCATATAACCAAATCGATATAAAAAGTCTCGACCATCTACTGAGCATAGATAAGGGTTCAGTCCCTTTTGTCACCATACAAATGGACCATTATGGACCCCTTGTTAATTCCAAATCACAAAATCAATTCATTTTTATGAGTCTGGACGCATTCTAGCGGTTCGTGAAAATATATCCAATATAAACCACCTATACAAAAGAAGCTTTAAGGTACATACAGAAGTATTTCGCTAATTACAGTGTACCTAGGCGTCTTATTTCAAACTGAGGTAATGCATTCACGTCAACAGAATTTTCTAACTGTCGTCAAAAATTAGGAATCAAACATGTTTTAATGGCTACAACTTGGCTGCGTTAAACGGTGCTAATAGAACGGCTGAACAGATTCCTATCATCAATTCTATCAAAATTATCAGAAGTTGAAGATGAATGAGACATCGTTATATCTAAAGTGCAAAAAGAACTCTATTATTTATGAAGAGGAGGGCGATTTAGTAGTAATACAGCGTCCGCAAACTCCAGGTGCAAAGAAATTATCTATTAAGTTTAAAGGACCTTATGAAATTAAATAAATTCTACTGAATAAAATATATCTGATAGGATATGTAGGTAGATTTCAAATTGCACACGTTCCTTTCGAAGAAATCTTGGATTCATCTAAACTTAAGTTATATGGATGCCAGATTTAAGGAACAAAATTCAATTACTGATGAAATATCGGAGACGACAATTAATATAAAACTTTATTATCCGATGCTACGACATGCTCTAGCAATTACCAATTGTAACACATTGACAACTAATGTTAATTATTATGACTCCCGATTATGTATTTTATATATAGGGTCTTTCAAATTGAGTTTTCAAAAGTACACGCCTGTGTAACACACTTGTTATGATTACACCGCAGTTATCGCAATGTCACCATAATTCACGTGGCACTTCACGAAAATTCCTAATTTCATGCACTCATTTACATGAGCGCATCAAATAAATTATTATTGCATCAAATTTCTTTTCAAAAATGCGTTGTAAAATTTCAACGAGCTCAAGTGCCTAGTAATATTTTCTTGCAACGTTCTTGCAAACGTCAACATAAATTTCTTATTTTTATTGACCGAGCTCGTCTTCACTTATGTATACACGAGCTCGGCATCATATTTCTTGAGCATATTACAAGTGCCCTTTTTTAGCTGATAACGCTAGCGTCTGAGAGGCCACCTTTTAAAAATCAAATCGAATAAAGTTGAGTTGGAAATATATTTTTGTACGAGTCGGTTCGCGTATACTTTTTGTCCGGAATATTAAAATTTGTAAACGGATAGTAATTAGCATTTGTTCTAAAAAGAAAAGAAAAGTGTAAACAAAATAATTAATAATTACTAAACGAATTAATTATAACGAAAGCGAAATCGAAATAAAAATAATAGAAGTGAAAGTGATTTTAACTTTTCTCTTGAAATATATATATTTCTTTCTAGAACCAACTCCTCCTGACTGGCTCTTCTCCTGACGGAAAGCACGGCCAGCAGGATTACAACACACTCCAAACATCGAACGCACCCATATTATATGCCATTTTGACAGCTGAAGATTTACCATTTATAAAAATGGAGTCGTATACATTACAACGACGTACTGAGATTATTGAATTATTTTATGAAAATGGTCGTCCTGTGAGAAACATATTTCTCAAATTACGCTATGTTTATGGTCGACGCTATCGTCCAACTGAGTAACAAATTGGTAATATTGTGTGTAATTTTTCAAGAAACTGGTGCAGTACAAGATCGAGAAAGACGTCAGTATAAAACTGAAAAGTATTGATACTGAAGACATGTGGTTTCAACAAGATGGGGATACGTGTCATACAGCCAGAGAAACTTTGCAATTACTGCATACAAAGTTTCCAAACCGTGTTATTTCCAGATTCGGTGACGTGAATTGGCCTTCAAGATCCTGTGATTTGACACCGTTAGACTTCTCTCACTGAGGTCATGTGAAAGTACAGGTCTACACGGATAATCGTCGAAACGTAGAAGCATTGAAAGTAGAAATTATTCGAGTTATTGGTCAGATACAGCCACAACTATGCCAGAATGTGATTGACAATTTTGATAAAAGAATCAGTATAAATGGCAAACATTGTACTTCAAAAATAAACAAAAACTTTTTCAGTTTCAATTCAAATTCTATGTCTTTTAATTATTTACTTTTGAAAACTCAATTTGAAAGACCCATTAGTTATGAATTACGTTCTGATTATTGTGTCCTATTATAACTATGGGTTCTATGGATTTATCCTTGACCTATTAGGCTATGATTATAACAATAATTTTTATTATAACAATTATGATTTCTTTGACAGTTAGTTGCTATATTATGATAGAATAACTAGATTTCAGTTTCTACAACCACGAGTATGCTAATAAAAAGGGTAGATAAAGAAATGCATCCCTTCGATATTCAAAATATTCAATATCTTAAATTTTCGAAGTTCGATAGAACTAAATATCTCGTAAGTTGCTCTAAATTCATAAATCGCTTGACAAAAATGTGAAGTCTACCATCGAAAATTCGTCAATTCGAAAATTAATATATTGCCGGCGATACAAAAGCCAAAATCGTAAATGTCTGTTGCAAGTGTCTCTCATTTAAAGATAGTTACCCGAGGTATGAGCAAAAATTGAAGACATAGTTCAAAAAGACAAACACAGAGGGAAATACCCATTTCAAGCCCGCCACCTCCAGACATGTGAGATGTCTTTCTTAAACGATGAATTATGATATTCTGAACATATTTTATTAACAATGTTTATTTCAATTAAGCAGACGACATTTTATAATGAACTGTCTAGTCAGTTGATCGAACGCAAAGCGGATTTAGTAAACAAAATATACAGACAAAAGGAGTTCTATCGTTTAGCGCTACTGATTCATGTATGCATTCCCCGGGATATCTATACTAAGAGTGAGATTCTCAAATCAGAGTTTGTGGGAGCCCCACCGGAGTGTAGGGAGCATCAATTATATTCTGGCTGTTGGTGATGGTGAAGTGACCAAGTCAATATCTTGGTGGACGATGCAGGCTGGAGATTTGAAGTTCTACTCAGAGTGACCAATCTTCGGAAGGTATAGTCTAGGTTAATTTCCTAGACTGACTAAACTGACTGACGGACGACCACGAAATTATAGATTGAAAACACAACTGTAGATATCCGGATATTCCAAAAGAGTAGTGAGTGCCATCTGTTGAACACTATTCAATATCCAGTCGCCGTCAATCTGTAGCCAAAAATTACTCAGTTAACCAGTGGTGCGATGGTGAAGAAAATAAATTGTTTGGTGACCAAACACCACTTTTTAACGGTAACTACAATTCGGCGTTTGACAATAGTGTCATCTGGCGGAGGTTAGTAAACATAGTCAATGATGTTATTCGAACTTCGCTATATTAAAGTATAAGAACAAGAAAACACAAACTGAAGTTTCTAAACAAAGCAAATCTATTTATCAAATAGTAAAACTAGCAACGAGTTATATTTTCTTTTCTTTTCTTATTGACATTCCTTGTAATGGTGGAGAGGTGAAGTTGGTTTTGTTTTTATAAAAAAGGATTATCTGCAGAAAGTGGGCGAGTGGGATTTCTTTTCAAAAAAACAAAAAAATATTAGTAAACATACACTTCTAGCAATTTCCTTACAGCATTCTAGTATCAATTTGGCTGATCTTTTGAAACGCGGTATTTCAAATTCTTTGCATATAAAACTGATTGCCAACAAATCTTCAATGAGATATCTACTGGAGTAAAATTTATCGCCTCTAGTAAGTTATAGAAGAGTTGAAAAAGTAGGCTTCTTCGTCCCTTTGAAAGAAATGAAAATGATTTAAGAAAGCTTGGAAATTTTTAATTAATTTTGACAGTTTTCAGAGGATTTCTGATGTTATAATGGTGTTGTAGAATTGTAAAGTTTGTGAAATTAGATTTAAGTGAAGAAAGAAACAAACAAAAAACAATGTTAAATCAGGATCAGAAATCAACAAAGACAGTTCGTGGGTTGTTTTTCTCTTAACTGATTAAGAAGATGGCTCTTTTCAGTTTAATTTAATGTATTACGAGTATTATTACGTACGTAGACATTTTATACCAATACCAATCATAAATCCAACACACTAGGAACTGAAGGAAATTTACTTAATTCCATTTGGAATCTGGATGAAGTCTTATCTACGTAATACCTGGTGCAGCCGTTCTGCTCCCAAATTACATAAGTGTTAGTAGCTCTTTTAGATTTTGTTCATTCTTACGGAATCGGAACAAAGTGGTGTACACAAGATCTTGTGCACACGAATAAACTTATAATTACGGAATCCAGCCGCTGAGCGAACAGTGCACATCAATGCGCCCTTTTCCATTTTTATCTCGACATTTTAAACTTCTGTCGGTTCTCGATTTCAAATTTTAATTTGTCTGACAGTTGTTACACAGTTTCCCGAGTTTTTCCCTTTAATTATATATCAAAAAGGATATGCTATTTTTCTTCATGTATAAGAATCGCATCGATTTGCTTGTTTAGTCATGGAAGTAGTAAACTACGATATTTTCTGAACGGAGACATCATTTAGTGGTTGAAACTTTATCAAGTTTTGAACAAGTTTTATAATTTCCTGTCAACGTAATTCGAATAATTTTTCAGTTTATAATTTTATATTATTATATTTTATATTTTTCATTTTTAAGAATTTTCCTAGTGGCCCAATAATTTTGCGATAATATTTCTTGGTGTTGCCTTTTGTATGGCTGATATCATGGCTGTGTTCAACTTTTGGCTAGAGCCGGCTATAGCTGACTATAGCCAGAATGGCTGTTATTTGTGTGATTAAATGCCAAACTTGCGTCATTCCATTCATTGTAAGAAATGAATTGATTCCCTGAAAAATAAGTGAAACCTATATTAATAAATAATTTAATCACAGTGCAAATGTTCAACATTATCATCCTTGTTTGTTAATAATGGCACAATATTATCGTAAGTAATTTCACCTTTGCTATCCATACAGTAACAAAATTGAGACATTTTTTTGATTACTTGACATCAAAAACTAAACAAGCAAACGTCAAGCTACTTTGGCTTCAACTCCAGAGCACTAACCAATTTGGCTATAGCCGGCTACAGCCAAAAGTTGAACAATTAATTCTGACAATTGAGATAACATATACAGATATGATTTTTCTTCATTTATAGTTCTTATTTTTGGCTCAAAATTGGCTATAGACAATAACTGAAGTACCACATTCTGGCTATAGCTAGCTATAAGCCGGCTCTAGCCAAAAGTTGAACACAGCCCATATAGACACCCGATGACAATTTGTAAATTCAAATAAATTTAGATATGTCAGAAATATCCAACTGACAAAAACTAAACACCCAGCTCTCTTGTCATTTCCGCGCCGGGTCCACGCGTACACGAATTTTATACTGCATAATGCATTGCAAATAATTTCCACGAAGTTATATATTTTCCGTTCCTTTACTTTCTCGTGCACACAAAATTACACGATTTTTGCACATATCACAGCTTACACTCTAGCAGGAATTTACCCGAAATTTTTAGTTACTGCAGCCTTCTTGCAAGGAAAATAGAGAGCAGTCATAGGGTAAGTTATTTTTTAATCTTCTTAGTATAGTTTTTTAAAAGCAATTAAGTTACCGAGTGAAGATGGTTTGACTTTAGTGGGATTTTTGTAAGAGTTCAACAAGTTAAAACAATACTCAATTCGTAAAAGTTATTCCACAATTCTTCTTCTTATTTTTCACGAAGTTGCATGAAGAGCGTTCGTCTACTGTGCATTTTACATTCTTCCCCCACCACACGAGTAAAACACGAGTAAGTTTTTACCCAAAAAGATTTTGCACGCGAAGTATGCGAACAAAGCTCTAATCTAAAGTTTTTCCTTGGGCGGATGTGTCCTAAAAATGTATTGAAGGGGAAGTGTGACATCTACATATTTTCCCCCAATTTCTGAGTACGTGAACAGAGATCGGGTGCTTTTGGGTGAAAATGTTATAATGCATTCACCTAAATTTGAGTACGTGAACAGACCTTACGATGTTTACTCAATATTTTTTCGCACCTTCCCTTTTCTCCCTGTATTGGTTTCATGCTGCTTGTATCAATCATTTTATTTCTTACTTAAATTTATACAATTGAAGTTTCCATGTACTTTAAAAAGGATTTTGCAATTGTTTCGCTGACTTCACCAAAACATTTTTTCTGCATTTTTGGCTGATCTAATTTTTGTTCAGCTTATCTCTCACATTTGCTTCCATCCATTTTCAGAACAATTACGGAATAGGTTTTTAGAGCACCATAAAAAATAGTGGCAATTAAGTCAAAATAACATAGATGAGGGAAAGTCTAGACACTAAGAAGCAACTCACTAGTTATTCCGTTCTCTGTATGTTGAAAAGATGAAATCGTAGCGTGGGTTGGACACCCAGGCATTTTATTAAAAGCTATTAGGATTTTTGTAGTCTGTCTCTCCGTCCGCCTGTCCGTGTCCCTGTTCCACGTCTCTACGTCCGATTGTCCGTCCGTATGTCTGTCTCTGCTTGTCTGTCTGTCCGTCCGTCTGTATGGCTTCGTCTGTTCGTCCGTCCGTCCTCACGATAATTCGAAAGCGCGTTCACTAAGTACTAAATTTTGCACACAGGCTTCGAAAATAAAAGCAAATTTAAGTGAAAAAATGGGGACCATACGGACAGCTCGTGAGTAGAGGTGCCATACAAAAATTTCGTTTTTTATTATATATTTAAGCACTGCCTGAAGGCGGGTCGACATAGAGAGCTGAAATTTGGTACTTTTGTGTTTCCATAGCAATAGTAAATAAAATGTCAGAAATTAAGTAAATCAGGCAACTCCTTCTTGGTATTGCCATACAAAACTTTGGGATCTCTCTTCATTTAATTTTTACTTTCAGCTAGGGTATAATATTATTGATCTCAGACCAGTTAGTTTTTCCATTTCTTTTATAATAGCCTAGATGAAATCTATAGGGGTATACTAAGTTTATCATTCCGTTTGTAACACCTCGAAATAATGATGGTAGAGCAAAATGAATTGGACAGCCACGCATAATATTGAAAGTTATTTTGATTTTTGCATGTCCGTCCGTCCGCCCGTCTTTCTGTCGGTGCGCACGATAACTCGAGAACGCGTATACTTAGAGAGCTGAAATTTTGTACACGGACTTTACAAAAAAAAAAGTTTCGTACATGATGTTTTTACCACATTAGCATATAAAATTTCAAAAATGGACTAAATCGGGCAACTCCTTCTTGGTGTTGCCATATAAAAATTTAGGTTTTTTACGTATACTTTGAAAACTATCAGTCCAAGATATTTTTATTGTACTAAAAACTTCTGCAGAATACGAAATCCTATATAATTGGTTATCATCATTTTTTCTGTGCGACAAACCGTTCTAGAAATATATGCGAAAAACAACTTCAAAATCAAACTTGAATAGATCGGTGACCATACGAAATTTAATACTGGTATCTAGGGTATCATAAGAATTGGTCTTAGACCAATTCTAGCTTTTTTACTTGTAAATATTTAATTTTATTCTCAGACTTGATTTTATGCGGGAAGCTGCAAATTCAGTAAAGCAATGAAAGTAACTCAAAGCAAGGTAGAATTCGATTGTAGTTTTCGTTTTTTTTTTTTTTTAAGAAAGGAAAACGAAGTGTTGAAATTTTGGATTACAGAAAATTTGTGGGTGGTGGGAGATTATTCCTTTAAAAACAAACAAAATAACTTTTATTACCTGTAGATGAGAGCAGTAGAAAGTAAGATCTATTTACGTTATTGAAAATCAGGTAGTTGGCTAAGATATGGTATTATTTTTTCTCAGATAATGCACAGAGGCTCTTTTAAAAAAATTCGTTCAAGTGTAGAATTTAAGGTGCTCTTTAAATTATTTGATTTATTATATATTTCTTTTTGCAATTAAAGATATTTGTCTAATACGTTTGTTTTAATAATAAGAGGGAGTTATTTCTTGGTTCTCCATGAGTAATAAAAAATAATCCCAAAAATAGCAGACGACCAATGTAATAGTTTTAGGATTTCCAACCTTGCAATATAACAGAAAAAATGTACGCAATTAAAATTGTACGCTGCAATTGGAACACGCTTTATATCATAGCGATGAATATTACGGGGACATTTTTATCTTTCACGAAAGTATACACTTCGCTCTTATTATTATACCCTATATGATGAAATCGATTTTACATACAGAGCTGAAATTCAGCCCTTTTTAAATCGTAAATTTAAGTTTAAAAATGGAACAAATCAAATAACTCCTTGTTAGGGTTGCCAGACAAAACTTTCTTTTTTCGCAATTTCTGACAACGCGTCCAAGTCGAGCGCTGAAATTTTGTACACGGTGTTTTCACAAAAATAGTTAACACAATTTTAAAAATAGTCTAAAGCGAGTAATCCCCTTTTAGTGTTGCCATATTTTAGGTTTTTATGTGTATACTGACAAAACGATGAGTTCTAGACGTTTATATTGCACTGAAATGTTCTTAAGAATTATCGTATGGCTAATTATAATCATGTTTACTACCCGACGAACCGTTCTAGAAATATATGCGAAAAATCGCTTTTACAGACGAACTTGCACAGAGGGATGACCAAACCGTACGAAATTACAAGCGGGTATTCATATAGGGGAGTATCGGTCTTAGATCAATTCTAGATTTTTTCCTTGTTTTTAGTCTAAAAAAGTTCACTTTTCACCGGCCTCATCACTTTTTAGTATTCAAAATCATCTCATTTGGAGTGGGATGTGCTTGCCTGGGATGTGCGGGACTTGTCCATTGATTTTATCGCGGGAATCTCTAAGTGGTATGTTATCTAAAAATAATATATTTTGTTTAATTTGTATTAAGTGTGGAAAATATTTAATTTTTTACTAAAAATTCCTTTAAAATTGGGTATCAATAGTTGAATATCTTTCATATTAAACAGGATTTTCAAAAAGCACAGTATGAAATTATCCAGGAAAATACCAGGAATCAAGCAAAGCAAAACTCATTACAATAATTTGGACGGTTACTGAGAAAAGTGCACCTTTGTGGGAAGAAACGTAATATTCGGCAAACTCAATTTTAGAATCTGAAATGAAATTCATTTAGAACCAACATTTTGCTACTAGTAAGCAAAACTCTGAGATTACAGAGGTGCACAATAAGCCAATAAATGGCTGCAGTGCAAATACCACTCGCCCCGGTCATGAGAAGAAAAAGAAATAGAATTGGACCTAATAGCATAGTGTACAAAAAACCGCTAACAATGGAAAAATTTTACCAAAGAAACTGACCAGGAAGGACATTGAAACAACCCGACTCATTTGCGAAAAAAAGATATGGCAATACTGCTTGACTAGCATCACAAAAGTGTCAAAAAAAACTGAACCAGAGAACAGAAATGCACAAATGGTGGCTTCAATTAAAGCTAGAATGATTACCAAAACAAAATACTCAAATATACATCTGACTTCTCGAAAGATTGGATCTTGCTGTCATCAACTTGATAATGCTAAATTATTTCCTCTATTCATTTACAAGATCTTTTGATGTATAAACATAGACGGCAGATGTAGTGATAAGTGATAACCGATGTCAAAATTTATTAGCAGGAATTTTGTTTGTTTCCTTTTCTGTGTAAATTTGTAATACAAAAGCATTTCTCTTTCAGGTTCTCATGAATATGTATCTCATCGCATCATCACCAATGCTAGGAACAGGATAGGAACCAATATAGCAATAAAATATATACTAAATATAACTGTGAAGAACTCTGTCTCTCTCAAGTCTAATCAGGTCGTGCTGAAGGAGTGGGAAGAAAACAGAAGAATTCATGAGGCTTTACTATGCAGTGTAGATTAGGCATAAGATAAGTGATATTGTAGATGTAAGCACTAGCCCGCATACAAATTTCGAGTTCATCGCATTAGTAACTCCAAGCGAATTTTATTATTGCGTACCGGCAATCAATTCTACTTACCATTCTGATAAATATTTGGCGAACAAATTCCTAAGAAAAAAAGAAAAGAATTCCAATCTGCACTGTTGTTTTTGGACAATTTCCAACCCAGATTCCAAAATTGAGAAATATATGTATATTGATAAGAAAAATTATATTTCTGGACTTTGTCGTGCGATTGCTTTTTTAACGGAATATTCCATATAACAAGTTCTGCTTCTCTGCCCTGATTTTATCCATCCGGCAGCAAAACTCCACCAATATTCTTCTGAAAATGTTTGGTATAATTTACCTAAAAAAAAAAAAATTTTGTATATTCTTGAACAAGAATATTTTGTGATTCTCTTACAGGAAGGAGAATTTATTATTGCATAAAATTTTGTAATTTTACTAAATATGGGGTGGAGATAGAATCGATTTGACCAAATATATCGAGCACGAAAATTTTTTTTATTATCCTAAGGAAAGAGCTTTTCAAAAAACTGTTATGTTTTGCCGAAAGGATAATTACTTTTATACATACACATAATGTATGCACATACATACTAAGTTTGCATTTTGTAGCATATAACTCTGCTAACATATTTGAAAATTTTTATAAACGGTGGATTTATGTCAAACTTCATAGGTATCCAAATTTGACTCTTAAACGATTTCATGAAGGTTTGCGTGACACCTAATCGGAACTATACAACAGTCAGCTGTTCCGTTTCGCCCGTCCATCTTCTGTTATAATTTTTAATACACTTAAAAATTTTCTGAAACAAAATCTCACGCAAGACACGAGTGGGTTATTTATATTTATTTATTATTTTATTACAGTAATTTGTGGAGTGTTTCAGAAAACATATTCGAACAAGTAAATATGTCCTAATAAAAATTAAATATTTTATAATTTCGTTTTCTTTTTTCTTTTTAATGGAATCGTTAGTTTGTCCAAAATTTTATTGCAGTAATTTTACAAATCTACACCTAACTACTGGTGGGAAGTTTTTCTACAAGCATTCACCAACTTTTTCTTATAAGTTGACAAATTTAAAAACAATTACATTAATATGTATAAATAAATAGTATTTAATTACTTTTTTCAGCGGACCTACTGATGCCGAGAATTTGCTTACCTTGTGATAGGAACAAGACTAGTGAAAACCGTTATGCCGATGTTAACACGGTTGCAGAAAACTATCTATGGCCAAAAGCAATTGTTCCTTACGTGTTTGATGTCAAAATCTCAGGTAAAATATTTCATTCACTTCACCTTTTGCTCCATAGTATGTCCTTTTTTTATGAATAGAATATCAAAGAAATGGTACTATGAAAGCTATGTCCACTATCACGGCGGCCGTACCATGTGTGACTTACATAAAACGAACAAATGAAAAGGGATATATTTATATACGGGTGATTTTAAGATGAAATTTCGTTTTGACTTTAATTTGAAGTTTTTCTTATAGGATGGAGATGATGACCATGTTGAAAATGGATATCAAGGTACGAAGCAAGAGATAAGTGTGAATGCGAAATTAGTTACACTTCTCCCGGGATTTTTTCTATATAAATTATTATATTCCCTCGGTATGCAAAACCCGCATAAAGTTCACGATCGAGACGAATACGTTACAGTTTTCTGGGAAAATATAATGGACGACCGGAAGCACTTATTTAAAAAGTTTCCGAAAGAAATCCTAGATCATGGTCTTATTTACGATTATGATAGTATATTGCATTTTACCCCAAAATCTTATACAAAAAATAATCAGCCAACAATTATACCGAAGAAGAAAGGAGTTAAGATTGGCCAAAGGTATAAATTGAGCAAAACGGATATTCTAAAATTGAAAATTATGTATAAATGCCTCACATAATAAAAGAAAATAAATTTCTCGAATCTCATTGATACATACTGAGTATTATTTGCGTTTTGATGTTTGCGGCAGTAGTCAACACAGTCATCAATCGTAGGGATCATCTATCTTTCTCTCAGCTATCGCTTCATCACGGGTTAGCTTCTCAACTTGGGAAGGTAACGTCTAACAGGAATCCTCATCTCAAGGATGTTCTCGTCTTAGAGAAATTTTGCATTGAGAATGGATATCGTCTGGCAGGATTATTTTTCTCGAGGATTGTCTCGTCCCTGATAAACGTCGGATTTTGATGGATATGACTACTCTTTCGGAGCCTTGATCCGTTTCAAGTACCGATAATGAAAAAACAGAAATGTATATTAGTAACAAGGAAGGGATATGTAAGTGTTTCTGTTTGTGGTTTTTTTTTGCATTAGGCTAACAACAAGTCAGAATCTTCCTCGTATATTTGATGTTGTCGCTACTCATTATAAAGGCTGAAATACAATGACTGCGACACGCATTTGTCGACGCCAAAATAATTTTCGAATATATGTTACGACATTAGAGCATAGCAAATGCTGCGACGCGAAAATGTCGTCGTCAAAAAGTAGAGCTAATTTCTAATATTGTCGTTGCGCAGTGCGACATTTAAGTTTGACAGTTCGTGTGTTGGTATATTTCACGTACTATTCTTTTAAAACTGGCATAACTGCGTATAAGCTTTAATGTAACTTATACTTATTCTTAAAAATTGTAAAAAAAAATCCGTAGACATCACAAAACAGCAAAACTCAACTCAACTATCTTGAAATGACGACGAATAATGTCGCATTCATTGTATTACGTCTGCGACAAACGACGACGCCAATTGGCGTCGACAAATGCGTGTCGCAGTCATTGTATTTCAGCCTTAACTCTTTCTAGTTCTGTTAAGTAAGAAAAAAAACTGTAGCAGAAAAAATAAATGAAAATCCAGAAAGTGCCTTCCTTAGTTGAAAATTTATTTTTATTTCAAAATATATAATTACTATTCTATTTTTTGCAATTAAAAAAAAAAAAACGAAACCAAATTATAAACAGATAAATGAAAATAAAATTCAAGTAAGACACAAAGCAGAAAAAAATAATAAACTCAACAAAAATGCTGAAAGAAAGTTAATTTGTTAAGAACTGCACAGACTGGTCAAGATATCTTTGTATTTGTTGACCAGAGTGACAGCTTGTTGATTCTCGAACCTGAATTACGTAAATAAGATCGAATCTGAGCTGGTGTCCGGATATTATAGACAATTGGCTGCCATCTTGAGAATGTTCTTTCAATTTTGGTAGACTTTTCGTGTCTATATCTTTCCTATCACATTGATTCCCAACGGTCGTGATATTTCGGACAATAATTTAATTGCTAACACTGCACAAAGTAATTTTATTTTCAACTTTCATTATGAATTCTGCGATTGGTAATTTTTAAAAATTAACATGAAATTTTAATAAAATCTTAGTTCCTACTGAGCAACAAGATGGCATCGACGACATTTCACTCCCCATTTCCTGCTCACCACTAAGGAAGTGGTCTCTTTCCCTCTCGTTCTGGGCTTTGGAAAATTAAATAAATTTAAATAACTCGTTGGGGAATTCCATTTTCACTTTAAATTGATGTGCGATATGCTGCCAGCACATAAACTTTGACAAAGATGTTGCCATTTTAAAATTTGACGAAATGTGATTTGGGTGTGCTTTGAATGGATTTAATTTAAAGATAAATGTAAAAAATTTTTTTAGTTAGCCATTAAGGGGAATTTCACATGATTTTAATGAGGTTTCATTTAAAATGCACTTTCTAATGCTCTTATTTATATTTCAGGTGTTCTAGGTCATTTTCGGAACATCTATATCAGGAAAATAATTTCATGTAGAAATTCCTATAAAAAGAGGTAAATTAATTCATTGTTTATTTTATGTGTTTATGATTTGTTTGGGCAATGATGTTCATGTTCGCTGCAATTGCTATTGTAATCATAATTAGTATTTGTATAATAATTTCATATAATATTTTGGTTAATTTTTTCGTTTAGTTAGTTCTGTATGCTTATTCTAATTCACTGTTTAAATTTTAGGTACATTTCATGGGCCTCACAGGTAAGTATTTTGGACACGTATTTATTGGTATCAATTCCATTTATTTAATTCTTCTTAATCTATTCTCTTTTCAGATAAGCATGGCGAATACGGTCCTTAATGCTCACCCAGTTTTTCAAATTCGAATCTATCCTAACCGAAAAGTTGTATCATTTTTTACGGGACCAAATATTTCGCATGAATTTTCAGAGCATTTCTAAATTGTATCCGCTTTATTGTCACTAGGTCTCCAATATTGTAAGTGGGTGGCTTTCTTCTATTTTTGTTAATTACATCCGATTTTCTTCTTTTATTTGTAGTATGCTATTCGAGGTGTCTTGTCTAATAATGTTTTGTTCCTCTCCGAACGTGATTCCTTCAGATATACCGTTGGCTAGTTGTAAATCTAATTTATTTCTCATCATTACTCCGAATAAAACCACGAGTCCTTTTAATGGAGCCTTGCCAGTTAAAATTCAAAAATCTTGAAATCTTATCATTGTACCACTCCTCCAGATTTTGCATAGAAAGCTTCATTACCACCGTCATAATTTCTCTGTGTATTGTTATCACCTGTTCGTTTCCTTTAAAATCACTAAAGTGTGGTGAATTTTCTCATCATTGAAGTAATCCTCAAAAACATTAGAACTAAAGGTCTGTCTAAGATTTCCAAAATATTGACTTCTGATTTTCCAACTTCTGAAAGATTTCTGTTGCTGTAATTACTTTTATAGGGCAGATCTACACATATTTTGAGAATAAATTGATTATAATCAGGATGAACCTATAACTCTTCTTTTTTTCTATCAACGGTCCTAGGTGATCTATGTGATAATTATTTGATAGCAAATCTTCTATGGGGATGGGATGTCAAAATCCGTTTTTCTTTCCTTTCTTGTGTTCAGCCGGTATGCAAAGAATGTAGTTCCTACTGCATGTCTCAATAACTTCCTTCATTCTCGGTATAGCATAGCCTCGACTCGAAATTTTCTCCATTTTCTTTTATGCAAAATGCCCTTGTTCGTGAACGGTCTTCACCAACACATGTCTGCATTCCCTTGAGAACCAGAAGGAGTTTATTTCCTTTTCCGTTAAGTTGATGTAAAACGCCCCCTCCTCCAAATAATTCCCAAAAATTCCCTTTGCAAAAGTTGGGCCATGTTGAGCTTCGAGTCTGCGTTGAGCAGCTTTTCCTTTTGTAACTATATCTGATTCCAGTTCCATGATATACCATAGCTTAGCAGAGAATCAGTATGCTTCATTTACGATCCATTTCTGAGCTCTAGAACATAGTTATAATAATGCAATATTAGTGCCCATCCAGATATCTATGGCGCTACCATTGTCATCTTGAATGTGTCGCATTATGTGACAATCTTGAAAGGTATTCGGAGTAAATATTCTCGTAACTTCAAGCTCGTAGCTACTACGTATACATTTCCAGGGTCGAAGCTGTCCTGCGACTGTAAAATTACAATGGGCGAAATTTACTATCATTCAAATTTTTGAAATGGGACTATATAAATTTACATATTTACTTCAACCATTTCGGAGTTACAGGATGATTAAGCAAATATGTAACTTCCTTTTTGTACAACTTATGAAGGTGATTATCACTGTAGATTTAAATTAGTTAGAGTTTCCAGCCGGATTATTCCTTATACTAATCAGTTCAATAATAACAAAAGAATTTCACTTCCTTTTACTTTCATAGAGTTCAATAATTTCCAAGTATTAAGCCGATTTATTCCATATCATTCATATGTTGAACATTAATCTGAACTGTCAGTTTAAAAGCAAAATATTAGAAACCTCATTTGTGACACATTCTGGACATATAATTCTACACGGAATAAAAGTTGTGGAGAAAATGTAAAATCACAAATTAAATAACATTAAACTGACTGAAGTAATGGCTGATTTACATTACTCGAACATTGCTAGAAAATAGAGTAAGTAGTATCCCGTTATCTGAAAATACTTTAGAACGATAAGGACAAAAGATAATCCAGCAAAATTTTACTGAGTTAAATGTCAAATTCCCCGACTAAAAGGAAATTTTTACTACCAAAATTAGCTATAAAAAGTTCTAGCCAGAAGTATATTTTATGGCAGTAAATTTTACTATTATGGCAGCAAACTCATAATATAACTACAATCGGGTACGAATATAATTGTTTACACTCACACAAATTAAAAATATTTGAAGAGAGTCACAGCACAACAGCTGGAATCTGTCAAAGTTTATTAAAAATTTTAAACATTTTTTAGAAAAAAATTAAAATTTTTTTTTACAATTTTTTTCATTTTTTTTTTTTTAACATTTATTATGTTTCTGTATTGTTCTTGAAAATAGTGCCTTTTTTTATCCGATTTTGAACTTCAGCATAAACGTCCAACTAATTTATGCAAACGACAAATTGTGTTAAATAATGCATTGACAGTCGATCACCTCTTCCTTTTTTTCTAACACTGCAAATTAATAAGACCATCCCGATCACTTTCTCAGTAAAATCGCATGTTCGAGTAATGTAACTCAGACATAATACGCGTAAAATCACAAATTATATATTTGTGCCAAAGCGGCAAACATCAAAGGGTATATCTGTCAACTTTTCCGTGCGAAATATATGTCTGGATACATAAATCGCTGCGAAAAATGTCTCCACTTCATATTAGCGCCATCTGCATTCCATGATCTAAACATTGATTTTTTCTTTCGAACAGCATACTACTTTACGAAATCCAAATCCATAATTTTCGTGGCACTTTTCGCCCACATTTTTTTTACATAGATTTTGTATAGGAAGCGAAATTTTCGCTTGAACAGCGTACTACCCTTAAGTCGCAAAACGTTTGATATAGTATTATGCGCCGCATGCTCTTTTGCACTTTATGCTCCTCTTATGCTCTGCGATGCACATGCAAATTTATCAAAATATAAAAATATTACCTTGACACATTGTTCTTTCCTTCTACCACTCTTACAATGCTGGTTCCATTCAATTTCTTGTTATGCTGATTTGGCAAACTCTGCCATTTATCCCACTTTGATTTTGTTCATTTATTACACGCTGAAACCTGAACCTGAACATTCTAAAAAAAAAATACATATAGTACCACTTATACAGGGTGTTTCGTCCATGGTGGTCCATAGAACAGGACGTGATATTAATCACCTAGTCAAACAAAAAAATGTATGACAAGAGGGGAGCGGTATCTCAACCGGTTTGGAGTTACGTGTGATTAAGAAAATATACAGGTCTTTCACAAAATACCCTGTGTTTTAAAAAGTATAAAGTGTACGGTCACTTACAGAGCCCATTGCATGCTGAACTTCATGGCCTTTCGGACGATTGGTCGACCAGCCCCGTACTTCTCTCCCCTTAGGAGTTATAGGAGTCTCAACTAAAGATAATTTGTTTCCCTAGTGACTGAAAGAATATCATTTAAAAAAAAACGTCGTCTAATTGAGGTATGATCTGAATATATTATGAGTTAATAACTGCTTAACTACTGCAGTCAGCAAATTGGTATAATAGGTCAAATTGAAGAGGATAGTCTACAATTTACATTTTTTATAAAAAATGTTATATTAAGAACTAGTTGTAAAAAAAAGAGGTTAAAGTCAATAAAAAGGTAAGAACATTCGAAATTTTTAGCTTAGACCACCATAACTCGTAAGATGAAGAGGGGTTCTGTGCTGGTCGGGCAATAGGACCCCCCTCCCGCCATAAGGGTAAAAACTTTGATTTTTCGTCAAAGCCTGGAACTAAATATCATGTTTAAAAATCACAACTATCCTATCTTTTTTTGTAGGGCAAAAACCCCTACTGAGTGGACTATGTTAACACTTGTTGATTTTTATTGCTTTCTTCGATAGGTAACAAAAGTTATTTCAATTTTTCTGTAATGGACATTTATTCTATAATGGAAATTCGTCCATAAATAAGACTTCTTCTTTGCAGCCTTCAACATAAAATTCATGTTTGAAAATAAAATAAAAATTTTTTAAATTATTAAATTAAATTATTAAAATTATTAAATTTTCACATGGCTAAGTTTAACTTGTGGAGAATCTTCCAGCAGTGTCGAGAAGTTTCTCTCCATCATCTCAACTGAAATAAAAACTTTTTCAATAATTTCAGGTATACTATATATGTATATAGGTATATGTATATAGGTATATGTATAGATATACATAATATAAGAAATAAATTGGAAATATATTAGGATCCTGTCCGAATCTACATAAGTCTTTGTTTTCGTTTTGTTTTTACAGATAGTGACGTAATATCGAGTCAAGCTCTATCCGAATCCATGTCTATGACACCGAGCTTTGCTTCCTTGTATAACAGTTTAGATATCTGGTTAGCTTGATCACCGAGTCAAGAGCCGAGTTGATTTGTTTAAATAGACAACATAATTTGAGGTTATATCACAAATAGGAGTCAGATACATGTTGCGAGACAATTGTAAAAAATTGCAACATCTCGTTCGAATATAAAATCAACGACGTCTCGACCTGATGTAGGAAGGCCCCAATTCATTCTTACAAGTTTACTGGAAATTTTGTTCTAGAAATTTACTGGAAATTTGTTCTGATAAGTTTTATGAACTATAGGAGGGTGACACGTAAGAAGAGTGAATGCTTATTGGCAATTGGCAAAAAAGAAAGTATTGTATCTGAAAATAGTAAGTCCAATCGGCCACCAAAGTGCATAAAAACTCTACCGAAACATTTTCTGTAAATTTCTAAAAAAAGTATTGAGTATTTCCGTATCTACGCTCATGAAAATTGTTGCCGGCCTCCAAAACTGCGTATAAGACCTAATAAAAAAAATTCCAGTTAAGGAAAATTTTCAGGAAATATTTAAGTAATTTTTTTAAGATATTAGGAAATCTTAAGGATAATTAGGAAAGAGATCTTGCCACATTCAGTGAGCGACAGTGAAGATGTACATTTAAATTAGTAAATCCTAAATTCAGTAAATATCTTATGAAATAGAAAAGTGGCTATAGTATATAACAGAATCGTATAGAATAATATAGAGTAGCACAACTAAGGGTTTTCCAATACGAGGTGTTATTTTAATTAGCCCGCTATTTCGGTAGATGTCACTTTTGGAGCTGTCACTTTTTGACATTTGACAAGTAGAAACTATGCCATTAATAAAAATGGAACGATACACGATTCAACAACGCATTGAAATTATTAAAATTCACTATAAAAATGGTGAACATGTGGCAGAGACGGTTTGTAAAACTCGAACATTTTTGGGTCGTCGTGAAGCACCTTGTCGGACCGCAATACAGAAATTGGTAGAAAAATTCGAGCTGTCGGGACAAGTTAGTGATGTGAAGAATAAAACCCGTGCACGTCGCTCAAGAACAGCCGAGAATATTGCTAAGTGTTGAAGAAAACCCAGGTTTGTCCATTCCTCGTCGTTCTTTGGAATTAGTCATTCCACAAACGTCATAACACCGTCTTTTGCATAAAGATTTGGGTCTTAAGGCTTATAAAGTTCAGTTAACACAAGAACTCAAGCCGGCCGATCATCAGCAATGTCGAGTCTTTGCTGATTGGGTCCTTGAAATGCATGAAAACGATCCGGAATTCCATCGAAAACTCATCTTGAGTGATGAGGCCCATTTCCACCTTGATGGCTTCGTCAACAAGCAAAATTGTCGGATCTGAGTTATTGTTGAAAAGCCTCTCTATCCACAACGTGTGACTGTTTGGTGCGGTTTATGGTCCCGCGGGGTAATTGGACTTTACTTTTTCGAAAATGAGGCTGGAGCAATAGTTACGGTGAATGGATTGCGCTATCGACATATAATTAATGATTTTTTATGGCCGGAATTGGATGGTATTGATCTGGACAACGTTTACTTTCAACAAGACGACGCTACGTGCCATACAATCAACGAAACCATTGATCTTTTACGGGAAAAGTTTCCGGACCGTGTTATCTCTCGAAGAGGTGATCACAATTGGCCACCGAGATCTTGCGACTTAACACCTTGAGACTTCTTCCTTTGGGGCCACGTGAAAGAGAAGGTCTACGCCAACAGCTCAGCGTCGATTCAAGACCTCAAAAATGGAATTCGTGAGGTTATCGAGGACATAGGGCAGCCACTTTGCGATTTGGTTATGGAAAATTTCATGAAAAGGATATGGTCCTGTAGGCGTGGTCGTGGTGATCATTTGGCTGATGTTATTTGCCATTATTAACGCCAGACCTTCCTCTTTATAATGAAATAAAGATCCGATCATTTATCTCAAAAAATGGAATTTTTCTTTGAATATCAAAATAACACCTCTTATTGGAAAAGCCTTTATTTAATATGAGTTTTGTTATGGTACTATGACAGTGTTGAGTGATTGATTTGGACGTGAAGTCCAGATTGCCAGCATTAGCTGACAGATCACTCGGTAACAGCGTTGACTGCAGGGCGGCCCGCTAGCTTGCCTCAGCTATTGGCGGATAGTGTGGGGTGGGTACCACGAAATAACTACCGCTGTCACCTTCCCATGAACAAAAAGAAATCGTGCCTATCTTCCTGAAACGGAGACTCATAAAAAGGAAAGGCACACACTAATCCTGAAGGGATCGCGTACATCACTCACCCGAAGTTGATCCTAAGGGTCGGATGACCTGATCCATTGCCGTCCCCGGCCTCCCATCACATCCTGGCTACTCGGTTAAGATGTCCCTGTTTGTTTACCTGTACGAAGTAGAAAGAGAAACCTCGGGAGAGGGAAAGTGAGAAGAAACAACCTAAGATTTACTCCATATTGGGATCTGTTTTAATTGATAACTATGTCACATATATACATTTCAAAAAATTAATTTTTCTTTCTTATAATCACCCCCGAAGCATTAAAGTTGAGTGGAATTCCGTTGCGTATTTTAGTTTCTCCCTTTTTTCTTGTTTCTTTTTTTTATTAAATACTTTATTTTGTACCTTTACTGATTTACATTTCCGTACTGGTTAATGCCGTGGTAACCCAAAGTGAGTTGAGGTTAGAATCCGAGAATCCAATCATCTCCTTTTAGTAGGTAAGCGTATTGTTCGCGGGTTATGTTCGAAGCTGGGTCATCCCCAGAAGGCCTTCTGGAATACGTATTGCCGCGGTGTTAAAGCCGGGAATTTCACGCAATTTCCCGTTGGGTTGCACGATTACAATAGCACAAATCTGTTTTTCTGTTTTTGTTTTTTTTCTTGTTGTTTAATTTCTTTTGTGGTACTTTTCCCAACTTATCTTAAGGTGTTCTTGTGAATGGCAGCGTTAGATAAGGACAAAAATTCTTCAACTATTCAATACTCGACGTATCAATTGGGATAAACTGTATTTACAATGGTACACGTACAATGCACACTTAACTAAGGCCGGATTTGTCAAATGTTCAGCCAGAGACTGCGCCCGATTAGTCTGACAAATCATCACTGCTGTCATTCAACGATTAATATAAAAAAACTTTTATTAAGAAGGATATATAATATAAGAAAGTTCACTTTGTCCACATTAGTTCGAAATGTTGAAATGTTCTTGCCAATGGCAGCGTTAGACACGGACGCAAAAATTATTGGTCGTCGACTCTTAATATTAAAAAAATTGTATTTAGGTAATAATTTAATATGATAAGTTCACTTTGTCCAAATTATTTCAAACTATTCTTGCCAATGGCAGCCCGATTAGTCCGACAAATTATCATTGGTCTATCCTCTTGCTAGCGGTCCCGTGTCGAGTACCGTTCGGCCAGTCCCGCTATTTTTATTTTTGTG
Organism: Dioctria rufipes; assembly: GCA_963924295.1. Lineage (NCBI taxonomy): Eukaryota > Metazoa > Arthropoda > Insecta > Diptera > Asilidae > Dioctria > Dioctria rufipes. The sequence continues at coordinate 318,076,408 of OZ002740.1, read as the reverse complement.
GGGTGTTGTAAAAATATTTTCCAGTTCCTTTGTTTCTCAAAGCATTATGAGTAGCATAAATGCGATATGGACCTGTAAACTAGAGTATACTTATATTCTCCTTTTATTAATGGTGTGATGGTTATTCAGCCGAATCGTGATTTTTCCAATTCTTGACTCCTCGGCGAGCTTGTTTCCTTTCTGCCTTCACTACTCTTCTCGATTTTCTCGTTTCTTGCTTTGGTTGTTTTCTAATTTTAATTTTTTCTCGCGATTTAACACCTTTCTTTTCTGCCGTTTTCTTACTAATTTTTTGTTTGTTGCTTTCCTCACCGCTGTCACACACTTAATGCCATCCACCTCTCTCCTCACCAAAAACATCACCGACCGTCCCTCTTCCGGCATTTTGGTTCCCCATTTTCTTGCGTTTCACCGCATGGTGTCAGCTGTTCCGTTGACAGTCATGGGTGGGTAGGTGTCTGTACTATGACAAGGCTATGTTTACACCTGCGACCATAACAGTTTTATGTGTAAATGTTGCAAAAGTGGTGCTTTTTTGGATAGTTAATGAATGCCGCTTTATTGAGTGATACTGGTTTGTACTCGATCTCACAGGATATGTTCTTGATTAGACGAGAGCGTTGATTCATCCCATTATTGTCTAAGGAACCTAGTCCGTACTTGTCCTCGTAAAAGATCTGTCCCATCTGTACAATGGCGTTCATCTCTGCCGCTATTGTGAGTGAAGGGGGCATTAATCGTAAGGCTCCGTTCGACCTTTGATCCAAGATCGAAAGAAGTAGTTCGAATATGTAGTATAGGCAAACCCACTCAGTACCGTTATATTCAAACCCATACTTTCTATTGTACGGTCGGACCCCCTAAGACATTCAGTCGATAGTGCGACGGATGCATTAAGTCATAATCATTAAACAAAAAAAAAAAATAAGTGGAAAAAAAAGCGAGCTTAAGACGATAACGCATTGTGTTTTTCTTTTAATAATTGCTTTATTATATCCCAGAAATAATGATGGTAGAGCATAATAGATTGGACACCCACGCATAATGTTAAAAATTATTTTGATTTTTGCACGTCCGGTCTGTCCGTCCATCCGTGCGTACGATAACTCGAGAACGAGTATACTTAGAGAGCTGAAATTTTATACGCGGACTTAAAAAAAAAGTGAAATTAAATTCGAAATGAGATAAATCGGTCAACACTTTCATGGGGTTGCCATAAATTTCGTTTTCCACTACATATGTGGACACTGCCTGAGAATGCGTTAACATAAAAAGCTAAACTTTGGTGCATTGTGTTTTCATAGTAATAGCAAATAAAATTTCAAAAATGGAAGAAATCGGGCTACCCCTTCTTGGTGTTGCCATATAAAAATGAAAGTTTCTTACGGATGCTGTGAAAACTATTCATCCTAGACATTTTTATTGTACCAAAAACTTCTTCAGAATATGTAATCCTATAAAATTAGTTATAGGAATTTTATCTGTCAGACGAACCGTTCTAGAAATATATGCGAAGGACCACTTCAAAAAACAAAATTGCTCAAGTTGGTGACCATACGAAATTTCATACGAGCATTCATCTAGGGTATCATAAGAATTGGTCTTAGACTTTTTACTTGTTTTTTTTTTTTATAACAAATAAAAATAAACACTAAATAAAAAATAAGAAATGAATGACGTTAAAGAAACTTCACATACAATTCCGAAAAAAATAGTTGGCAAATTTGTTGAACTACCATCACAAAAATGACAATACAATTTTAACCAAAGCTCTGAAATGCATACATTAAGGCTTGCATTAAACCTTAGAATAAGGGCAAAACAAAAAATTAGATTTTTTTAATAAAAGACTCCTCATAGGATTGAGTCGTGTTGCCATCAATTCCATGTATAATGAGTATGTTCAATTATTTCCTCCATTCATTTACAGGATCTCGTGATGATGTATAAACATAAACAGCTGCGGTAGTGGTAAGTGATACCGGTTGCCAAAATTATCAGCAGGAACTTCGTTTGTGTGTTTTTCTGTGGAAATTAAAATTTAAGAATATTTTTCTTTCAGGCTTTCATGAATATTTACCTCAGCATCACCAGGAATATAACTTGAAGTACAGGATAGGAAAGAATATAGCAATTAAATGTATAACTATTAAGAACTCCTTCTCTCTATTTCAAGTCTCATTTGAAGGCAACGAATTTATTCTTTTAATACAGTAGTATGTGGAGTATTTGAAAAACCATATTCGAACAAATAAATGTGTCCTAATAAAATATAAAAACCTTCGGTTTGTCCAAAATTTTATTACAAAATTTGTTGCAAATTTACACCCAATTATTATAAGTCCAAGGCGGGAAGTCTTTCTCCAAGCATCCATTAACTTTTTCTTATAAGTTGACAAATTTAAAAAATAAATACACTAACATGTATAAATAAATATTATTTAATTTTTTTTTCAGCGGGCCCAATTTCCAGAAGCTACTTACTTAATGATATGAAATTGACTCCAGATCAAGAAAATGTTCATTATGGCAGGAGAAATGTTATTCCAGAAGAAAAATATCGATGGCCAGATGGAATCGTTCCTTTTGTTATTAAAGATAATATCCCAAGTAAAATATTTCTTTCATTCAACCTTTTACTTTGAACATTTATCTTCTTTTTATAAATAGCCAAACGTCTAGAAGATATTTCGACTGCTATGTCCACAATCATGGCGGCCGTAGAATGTATAACTTTCGTAAGACGAACAAATCAAACCGGATATATTTATATACAGGTGAGTTGAAGACATAATTTTTTGTCGGTTTCAATTTGTTTTTTATTTCCTATAGGCATCTGAAGTGGATTCACATAATTCTCTAGTTGGATATCATGGTACCAAGCAAGTTCTAAATTTGTGCATGTCTGTTGTTGAAAAAACCCCGGGTTCAGTCATCCATCAATTATTACATGTGCTTGGTATGTACCATCAGCATTTTGCCCACAATCGAGATAAATACGTTTCGATTAATCTTGATAATGTAGAGGATTGGGCATGGAACCATTTTATAAAGTCGACACCAAGGATGGTAGATGTGCCGAGCAAATCGCATGTTAAATCGACAAGCTTCGGACTTCCTTACGATTATGATAGTATAATGCATTTGGGCTTAAGAGCTTTCTCAAAAAATGGTATGCCAACAATTATGCCCCTGAAGTCAAGTGTAAAGATTGGCCAAATGAATCATTTAAGTAAACTAGATGTACGAAAATTGAAAATTATGTATAAATGCCTCACCTAATAGGAGAAAATAAATTGTTCGTTAATTTCTAATTGATATAATTGGATTATTATTTTTTTTATTGAGTACACCTATCCCCCGATTTACACTGGAGATAGGTTTCTTAAAAAACCCTGTAAATCGAAATCGTAAATTTTTATACTTAGAACCGTGTATAAATCGAAAACAAACTGAAATGTGCATAATTCAGTCATTTATTACAACGTAAAATAAAACTAATATCTTAAAAACATGAAAATAACCGTCTATTAATAAAATGACAAAAATATAAATGTAATCCATTTTACATATAGAAACAAAAAAAATTTAGCCAATAATTCAATTACTGTTATCACTTTCGTAGATTTTATTAATCTTTTCTTCCTGATTGGTATGATGTTAGTACTTTCATCACCCGATAGTACCTACCTGGTAATGGAATCCGTAATTAACAATTGTGTTTGGGTTTTGGTTAGATCTCTTCATATTGGGTTAAGCCTTTTTTAATATCTGGCTGAAATAGCAGAGCTCGTCCAACATTCGGATATTGTAGAAATTGATTACCAAATTTTCGCCCTAATTCAAGTCCTTCACGGATGACTTTTACTGTGAACGAAACTGGTTTAGACTCCTCTTCTTCAGGATCACTGTCACGATCATTTGTTTAATTAATGAAATTTAAAAATGACTAGAAATATAAGAGCCCACATTACCAACCGAACAGAATTAAAAAATTACTGCAAAATTTTTTTTTTTTTTTTTTATTATTAAAACGCATGCTCTAAAAACTTATATGGTATAGAAAAAACGAACGCTTATTTTTTACTGGCCTAAAAGGTCATCCCACCACGATTTTTGTTCTGGCCGCTCTTATTGGTATCAATCCACTGAACCATCTCTACCCAATTATGGGTAATTGATGCTGGATTTAAGATAATGTGAGGTACATATATATGTATAAGCTATTTTTGCCAAATATTGATTTTACAGACTAATCTTTGATCTTAATAAGAACGATTTATGTCATCTCGCACTAGCAACTGAAAACAAGACATACTGGATGAGAAATCATTAAATACTAGTAGCTAAAATGTACTAATTCATGGAATAATTTAATAGCCATTGATGCAACAGGCCGAAACTAAAGCGATGGTTAAATTAATTATATGTATGCTAACAAATTATTCCTCAATAGAGTTTTGAAAAAAAAAAAAAAAAATTTACTGTATTATTACACCTCAAATTACCAAATATTTGCATAGGTAGTTGAATCCAAGACGTATTATTTCGCCTTATTTGAAGGAATTATTTTTAATCATTTATGGGATGCTGGCTGCATGAGATATTGTCCCAATTGAGTTCGCTTCCCATCTTGAGAGATTCCAGTGGAACTTCTTAGATCATCAGCATAAGAATGAAATTCCGTGATACTATTGAAAAGTCATATTTGGAAGATAATCTTTGCTCCATTTCGAAGAGCATCAACTATAGTAATCACAAATATTCAAAATATCAGCAACGGTGGAATACTCATAAAGACCTTAAATCAAGAGGCGCAGGAAAAATTGTACGAGAGGCTGAAAAAAAGCTAAACAAGGAAATTTATGAGGTTTCAACGCCAAAAACAAGGCATCCAACAATTCGCATATCGAACCTAGACCGGGAATATAAGGAAGAAGAACTGAAAGTCGACCTAATGGGATTAAACCACTTCATCAATCAGGAGGATGAATTTAGAATTGTTCACAAGAGGGAATACCAGGTAAGGGGAGAAAAAAGATGGTCTGTAATTGTTGAAGTTCCGGGAAAAACCTTTAACAAGATTGTGAATCGGTATATTCATTTGGGATACAGGGCACATTTTATAAACGAAGAAATAAATATTATAAGATGTTTCAATTGCCAGATGTATGGCCACAGAGCGAGTAACTGTACAAACAAGATCTGTTGTACGAAATGCGCAGGTGAGCACCACACGCAGGTATGTTCCTATAATATCCTCAGGTGTATAAATTGTGTTACATTGAAGTATCACAAGGAGATAAACCACAGTGCATTGAGCTATAACTGCGGAAAAAATTTGGACCTAATTGGTAGAATGAGGGAAAGAATTGATTATGGCTCCGAGAAGCTAAATAACTAAAGAAAAACACCCTAAAAATATAAACTCCCAGAATATGGATCTAAAAATACTATATGCCAACACAAAAAGCTTAAGAAATAAGTTAGAGGAGGTCGAACTAATGGTAACAGAGGTGGGACACGTGGACATTGTGATACTAGTGGAAACTTGGATTAAGCAAGATGAAATACATTACTACAATCTTCAAGGATTTACTCCGATATTTAACTGTCGTAAATCTACTACGAGGGGGGGAGGAACAGCGATATACATAAGAGATAACATAAAATTTGCAACCGAGCAAACCACGGAATTGTCATTCGAGCAATTCAATGTGATACCTATTATGATTGAAGATACAATTCCGAAACTAATAATTATCACATACTATAAGCCGCCTAATTCTAACGGAGAGCAATTTCTAAAAGCACTAGACTCTATATTATCTAAATATAAAAATTGTATGTTAATATCGGATACTAACATAAACCTGCTTAATGAGAATGAAGACACTAGGAAATATTTGGAACTACTATCTACTAATAATACAACAGTGCTGAATAAAATTGACATGAAATACCCTACTAGAATTTCGGAGCATATTTGCTCAATAATTGATCACGTAGTAACAACTCTTAATATGGAAAAATACCACTTTGAATTGGAACTCAAAGACTGGCCTCAACTGGATCATCGCATCATGATAACTACGCTTAAAAAGGCTTTAATGAGGAGAGCAAAAACGTCTAAAAGGAAAATAATAAGAATAAATACTGAAATTTTAAGAACAAAGGTAAGATCTGCTATTGATGTTTGCGAAAATCTAAACTTTGATAAACTTATCGATATAATCCAAAAAGCAAAACAGGAAGCAACTGATACCAGATTAATCAGAACTCGAGAAAATAACTGGATTACATTAGAGATAATAAGCCAAAGAAACAAATTATATAAAAAAATCAAAGGGGGTTCAAATAATCCTCAACTAATACAAAACTATAAGAGTCTTAAGAATGATATCGTCTGGAAAACAAGAAGAGCAAAAATGTCTTATGTGGAACAAAAAATGCAAAGAGCAGGAAGCGACTCAAAAAAGATGTGGACAGCAATCAACGAGATAATACGAAATAGTAATACGAAAGGTAGAAACGGCAGTATAGAAGAACTAAAAGTTGAGGATAATAACCTGAGAGACAAACAACGAATTGCAAACTACATGAACAAACATTTTGTGAATGTTGGCCCCTCTCTTGTAAAAAGATTGGATGACAAGTGTAATAACCCTTGTCAACCAACTAAAAATGTGACAAAGTCAAACTGCATATTTATCAGGCCGGTGAACAGTGCTGATGTGGAAGAGGTATTATCTCAGTTGAAAGTGGACACAGCACCAGGGTTAGATGCAATAAGAGCAAAGGACGTGAAGGATATCAATGACATAATTATAGAACCATTAACAAGAATAATAAATAACTGTATCGAGGATGCGGAATTTCCAGCCTGTCTGAAATCTACATGCATAGTGCCAATCTTCAAAGAAGGGGATAGAAGAGATCCAAATAACTACCGACCTATAGCGCTCCTCAATGTATTCAGTAAAATATACGAAAGACTACTTCATAATTAACTAGTAGCATTTATACAAAGTAGTGGTGGATTTGATAAAAAACAATATGGATTCCAAAAGCAAAGCAACACGACAGCTATTATGACTGATGTAATGGAGTTCATTAATAAAGAACTCGATACTGGTAATTATGTTGTCGGAGTATTTGTTGACTTGAAGAAGGCGTTTGACACTGTGGATCATAATGTATTAATAGAAATATTATGCGAATTGGGGATTAGAGGAAAAGCAAGCCAATTACTAAGTAATTATCTGCGAGCAAGACAGTGTTGTACAAAAGTGGAAAACAGCTATAGTACGAATGAAGTGATGAGTACTGGAGTCCCGCAGGGATCAATTTTAAGTCCGCTCCTCTACTCTCTGTACATCCAAAATTTAATGGAAGCTGGGCTGATTGCGGAATATTATATATATGCTGATGATACCCTTTTCCTGTACAAGGGAAAAAATGGAGATGAATTACAGAGAGAAATAAATGAGGACTTAATACGATACACAAGATGGCTACATGGGAACAAACTTACAATAAATACATCGAAAACAAGCTATATGGTTTTTCAACAGAAAGGCAAGCAAAAGTTGGTCATTGGACTGCAAGTGGAAGGAGAACTTATTAAACGAGTTGACTCAATAAAATATCTGGGAATGATAATGGATGATAAACTTACTTGGAATCAACACACTACATATGTGAGGAAAAAAGTGGCACCTCTTATAGGAATCATGAGGAGAAGAGACTTCTTTAATCACCACACAAGAATTCTAATCTACAACGCATTTATACTACCAATAATTACTTACAATATAATTAATTGGTCACAATGTAGCAATAACTTACTAAAATGCATGCATAGAGTATTAAACAAAGCCATAAAGTCCATATTCAATTTACATAGACTTACACCAACGCATGAGCTGTACGAATCGACAAAGTTCCTGAGCTTAAAACAATTAATTTATTTGGAAAAAGCTAAAATGATATATAAGATACGAAATAAGATGATAAAGTCGAACATAAACTTAATAGAGCATGGAGAAATACATAACCATGGCACACGATCACGCCAACATATACGCTTACCTTATGCTAGAACAGACAGAAAATTAAAGAGTTTGAAACATACAGCTGTACCTATTTACAATGGATTACCAGAAGAAATAAAAAATACAGAGCAAGTGCACAAGTTCAAGAAACTAATAAAGAATTATGCACATAAAAATGTTGCAATAGTATGATGTGTAAACTGATTACTATGTAACAAAGATAACTAGTCAATAAAAAGGTAAAAGATGAAAAATAGGAGAAATGCTCTTCACTAATACCAGCCCTTGGCTGTCTGTGAAGATGCCCAAAGAAAAAAAAAATAAAATAATAATAATAATGAATAGCCTGACTAGAGAGATGGAGAGAGTGGTGGAAAGGAGGATAGCTCTGTATGTTTATGTTTATAATTATATAACTTAGGGTTTACCTAATTGGGTTTAAAGTTTAGTACTATGGACTGGACATATTATTAGCCTTAATGGTAAATTTGGATATTAAGGCATAGAATCAGTATTCTTCTAATATATTCACACTTTTATTATGGAGTAGATTATATAAAATCTACTTAAATTATTTCATAATCCTAAGTACCAAGTTGATTCAATTATATTTAATGTTCCCTTCAAACTTCCGACGAATCCAATTTCCCACGAAAAAAAAACGCATCCTTTCACTTTATTTTAAAGCTTAAAGTAAAGCAAAGTTCCTGTTTTTTTTATAAATCATTGATTTTATTTTGCTGCATGATGCATTCTTGGCATAAAAAAACATGTCACTCCTGGCAAATCAGTACTCTTTTGCTGGTTCGAGCACATCTCTTCTTGAGCCTTCTACTGGGAGATGTAAAGCTGCTCGAAAAAAATTCTTTTCTTAGAAAGCGGACATATTTTTGGTAGAGCTAAATTGATATTTTTCTTTCTTTCCATAAAAAATCCTTCAGTAAAATCTACTATAATTGCTTGGAGAGGAGCTTTCTCGCTTTGTGGTTTCAAGTCATTGCATAATTCATACGTTGGCTGCAGACGTATTATGACAAATTCAAAATACTTGTTCCGCTACTTTGTCGAATCTCTCAGTATTTTAGTAGCTGGCCTGTTTTAGTATTTCTAATAATTTTTATCAAATCAGTTTTTCGGCAATTACTCTCTACTAAGGCCTCAGTGGTATTCAGCCATTTTATTCCCAATATCCTCGTTTTAGTACATCTGAATGTAGACTCTCCCCGTTTATCTTACATAGAAGGTACATTTCGGCGATTAAACATACAAATACTTAGAGAAGCATATTTACCACAATATAAAAGCTATGAAACCTAAGGACTACGTCAGCGGTTTTTCTTGTCTCTCCAATAAGTCTTACAACTCATTCTCAAAGGGTTAGTGATTCTTGTGTAATTATTGAACCTATACCAGAATATTCATATAGGTCACTTAAATATTCTGAAACAGCAACATAACCATTATTTGATATCCTGTTTAGTTAGTCTCAGGGGCATGTAGTGTTTCAGTGAAGAGCGGCCAAAGGTATTGCTGCAGTTTATATACAGAAACATCCAACAATACATATAATCAATACAACTACACATAATTAATACAAATGCACTAGTTATAATGGGCAAAAATTGCAAGTTGACAGGAAAAAACACTGAACGGCTCCAGTCACAGTGCGCAAATATTCAAAGTCAAACTGTGTTTTATCAAAAATTACCCAAAAACCTTCAATCTTTCAAAACTCGTAAGTGGTTGAGATTTACGGCCTCATGTAGCTCTATCACCTGAGGACGAGTTTGCTATCTTACTCAGGCACCCTAGACACAGGGTGTTCAGTAAATAAATCGGGTTGGGTATGCCAAGGAATTCCTTGAATTAGAGCTGTTAATTTTCGAAGCTTCGCATTCTTTTCCATACTTCGAAGCCTCGGAAGATTAGTCGCATATTTAGGCTCCAAACAAAAAAAAACTTAGATTCCTTGCGGATGGCAACACCTTGATAACAAACGTGACTTTTACAAGTTACTATGGGACTAGTATTACACATTTCTAACGCTATTGAGCTAATATTTGGCACGCTTATGGGTCTTTCATGACAAAACATTTGGTTATGGTTATTTGTTTTCTCTTTTGGTTGGAGCTAGAAAACATGAAGTCCTGTTTGTCGACCGGGGTGAGTAGCGCACCCGTGACAGATGTCGACAGGGCGGTAAGCTTTGTTACCGCACTAAATACTGGAGAGTAGCTTGGTGGCTTAATGAGAAGTAATCTACCTGCTGTCACGATGGACAATTAAAAAACACTAAAAAAAACATCTTTTTACATCGAACAATCTTTAAAAACTAAATTTCTTTGAAAAGAGAGTGTTTCGTATCAGCAAGACCATATACTCATCAGTACGGCCTGGTTCCTGTCTGCCATATACACCAAAGTGAGCAGCCGAGCTGACCTCATATATGCAATTACAATAATTTTGCGAGACTAACATTTCATAGAGAGTTTTGGTATGAAATAAACTCGTCGCGAATTTGGTCAATATGTAATTGACCGAATTTGTTGCTAAAACAACAGCTCGAGAATTGAGTAGAAAAAAAAACTATTCTAACATTGAAAAATCTTCGAAAAAGAAATCTCTTCACCTTTTAAGCAAAACTGGTATAATAATAAATAAAATAGAATTACAATTAAAACCTTAAACAATAAGCGTGCCCGGGGTAAAATGACGAACGAGGCATAGCGACGAACGAATATTATCTGTAATCAGATTTATTCTAAACTGGCCCTATGATACCCAGAATTCTGGGTTAAGTATTGCCAATATATGGTCAACATTTGTTTCACATTAGTCTATGTTTGTTACATGAAAAGAGCAGACGAATTTTGCAATTAGAACGCGCAAAAGTTTTAGCTATGCCAAAGATTGTAGCCATTTTGATTTGATGGGTGAGTAACTCTAGTATATTTTATGGTGTGCAGTTTGTCGGGATAATAATAGATTTAATATTAGTTTCCGATAAATTTTACATAACATGCGGAAAAAGGCTAAGTGTGGTGGGGCATAATGACACCATCCAAGAGAGAGAATTGTCCATTTAATGTAACCAGTCCAGAAACCACGGGGAAAGAAGTTTTCCTTCTTCTGAATTGAATGTATCGAGTATAAAATGTGTATTTTAAAATAATTTGAATGTTGAACATTTTCTTATATGTGAATTTGAATTAAAAGGGGGCTTACATACTTACTCATAGCCAAATACCTGCCGAGAGCTAGTTTATTAAAGTTCTTATGCCACAAGTTAGCATCCTGGTAAGTGAAATCATTAATTTTATATTAATTAAATATTTTACTGCTACAAAATCATAAGATATGTTAAAACTATTTTTGTTTCTATTTACACTTTCACTTGAACTTGTAAGTACATCTTTTTACCTTATTGAAATTAAGTATGGTAAAACCTTTATAAAAAAGCATCTATGATATTCAAAAATTTAATTTTGTCAAACTTATTAAGATATCTGGAATTTTCTTATTTTTCTCTATATATGGAGTACATATTAGAACACAGAGTGACGTCACAGCCCATCAGCTGTAATGTGTCAAAAATTTAGAGAGAATACCTTGTATCCCCTGCATCGTGATTTGCAGCTGTATTTCTTTTCAAAGAAATAAAAACTTATAATAAAAAAATACTTCCAACAAAATCTTGCTATCATTCTACTATGAATTTTGCTGAACTCTTTAAACATTATTTTAAATTCTTTGCATATAAAACTGATTGCCACCAATTCTTGAATGAGATATTTACTGGACTACAATTTATCGCCTCTACTAAGTTATAGACGAGTTCAAAAAGTAGAATTCTTCGTAATTTTGAGAGAAATGAAAATAATTTAAGAATGCTTCGAAATTTTTAATTATTTTTGACAGTTTTTGGTGAATCTCTGCTATGAATAGTGTTAAAAAATTTGTAAAGCTTGTGAAATTAATTTGAAGCGAGGAAGGAAACACAGGAATATGTTAAATCAGGATCGGAGAACAACTAAAACAGTTCGCGGGTTGTTCTCTCTCTTGACTGATGGGGAAAACTGCTATTTTCAGCCTAATTTAATTTAGTACCTATTTCCTAGACGTTGATATTTATACCAATCTTAAATACAACACACTAAGGCAAACCATTGTTCCTGGTATTTTCTGAAGAAATTTTAGTTAATTTTATTTGGAATATGATAAAATTTTTATTTACGTTATAACCGATATGACCGTCTTGCTCCCAAATATGTAAGTAAATGGTTAGCATTTTTTTATATGTACTTTTTATTTTCTTTCGTTTTTAGTTTTAAGACCTTGAGCAACTGCTCCCGTCTCCACATTTTTTTGCAGGATCCTTTTACATTTTTACAATTGAAATTTCCATGAACGTGAGAAAAACCTTCACCACTGACAAGACATACCCATATATCGACGACTGTGCTAATAAAGTCGTGTGTAAGAAGAGTTCGTAGCAGACCTAAACTCACTGATATCAGTTAAATACTTTTTTATATTATTGGTATGAAACGAACTAACATTTTTTCAATGCAGGCAAAGATTCAATTTTTCTTAGAACTATTTATTGCCCATATTTTTTCAGAATTGGTTTGTTGTCGCGTTGGTTGTGACTGGACAGATAAACATTTTTATTAAATCAGTTAGAGCCCTGCCTACGACATCGGTACGACTTTCAATCGGTAATCAGTAATATAATTCAGATACCAATAATATACATTTTGGTTCGTACCCATGATATATTTAGCAGAGATCAGTGAGTTATTGAAGTTTGCTACGACCTCTTCTCATACCTCGCATTGTTAGTACATTAGTCGACATCTAAATATTTCTTATCTGTGCAAGTTCATCTAGCTGCCCTCATCTGCTGTTTCTGCATCGAATTATCATCAAAATTGTCCTGTGCCTGTTCCACATCAGTACAGTCAGGTCTTACTTCTGACGATACTGATGATCCAGAAGATCACGCATTTCTTCATCTGTTTTGCACAGCAGAACGGAGCCATAATCTACGCGGCCATTATGAATAAATACATAACAAAAAAGGAAGAAAACGAAAACATTTATGACTGTGAACAAAATGACCATTCGTACAACAAAGCAAAGCAATAATAATTACCTCTAGAATAATCGAGAAAATTCTTTGTAAAAATGATCTAGCGGCAACATTTTTTTTTGACAGAGCTAAGCAAAGAGAAAAGTTTGCAGTGAAATTCTAAAGAGAATTGAATTCAGATATTCCTGTACTGTCCGTTAATAGAACGCACACGCAAATTTGATTAAGTGACTGAAATGAATGCACTGGCAAATTTGGATCAAGATCAGTGGTCTATTTCTTAACAACGAATCAACACTATTCACTTTATTTTAACTTTCAAGTAAATACTGCACTTATTTTTTTAAGACTGCCCACTAATTATATTAAGATCAGATTATATATCAAGTTTTCAGGTCAACGATTCAAACGTTTAGGGAAACACACTTACAGGATTGTTTATAATAAATATATAAATAGATATTCAATATAGGGTTAATATAGATCAAAGTTAAAATAACTTAACTTCAAAACACTGGCACACTTACTTAGCTTAAGTAACTTGAGCAATCGTATTAAGAGAGGATTATATAAACTGTTGGGTCAGAGATCAACACACACTAGAAAACACACTAATTGACACCGATTAATGATATACGATTTTCAGAAATAGATATGTTGAGACAAAGGTCTATACATAAGTTTGGGTCTGAGATTTTTGTATCACACTGAAAACACTTATTAGCACCAAGTTGTAATATAAGATCGTCAAAAAAATGTAATAAAAATATATGTGTAAAATAGATGTGCACACGAGATATATAATATAGATATATATAAGTTAAAATATAGTCAAATAGATATATGAATAAGTATGAAAATGTTACAAGTGACTGGTACTCACCGATCTCCACCTTGGCACTTGAGGAAATTGGCTTTAAGCTAATGTTAAGACCCTTTGTTCTAATGTTTTGTTAGAACAATTCTTTATTTCCGTCGAGACCAGAAATAAAGTGTTAATGTTAATAAGATTATCTTAACTTCAGTCGAGACCCGAAGCAAGATTCTTTATTTCCGTCGAGACCAGAAATAAAGTGGTTTGTTAGTAAATGATTATCTCAGTCGAGACCCGAGATAATATTCTTTAAGTCAGTCGAGACTCGACTTAAAGTGAATGTTAGTAAATATCTTAACTTCAGTCGAGACCCGAAGCATGATTCTTTATTTCCGTCGAGACCAGAAATAAAGTGTTTTGTTAGTAAAGGATTATCTCAGTCGAGACCCGAGATAATATTCTTTGAGTCAGTCGAGACCCGACTTAAAGTGAGTGTTAGTAAATATGTTAACTTCAGTCGAGACCCGAAGCAAGATTCTTTATTTCCGTCGAGACCAGAAATAAAGTGTTTTGTTAATTGTTAAAAGTTATATATCACTCGATACCCGATATAAATCTTAGTCCCTAACTAGCCAACTTACCTCAAGCGATGCCAAGTACAAAAAGAGATCGAGATCAGTCAGCTTGTCGTTTATATAGCCCTTGCTTGCACACGACACCACTGATAGAGTAGCAGCGGCGCATGATTACAAGAATTGGCAGTGCAGCTGTGATCTTACGGTACTGGCGATAAAATTTGCCTAGCAACGAACAAAAATGCATAGCAACAAGAAATTTATAGCTTCACATGCTGCTGTGTTAAATTAAATTATATTTGCGAAAAGAGAAATTCCCGTTCGATGATACTTATAATGATGATAAAGTTGCAAATTGATCGCCTTGACTGATTATATTTGTGCCATGCATTGTATCCTACATGACAACACATGCTTTTGTTAGATGTTTTACCTATTTTTAGGAAAATTGTAATTAGATTGAATTTATTGTCTTTTTTAGAATTCAATTTTAGCATGGTATTTTTTAATATGTTCCCTTTTCAGGAATTGTTTTTTATCACGAATCTAACAAATGTAAATAATTTTTATTTGATCTGCTCGTTGAGCTTATAATTTTATGTTGTATTTGTGCAATATGTTATGAAGATGACAAATACATGGCTATGATGGGTGGTGTACATGTTTTTTGCTTAATAGTAATCAAATTAGAGATATGTTTACTAAAAATTTTATGCTTTGTTTTCAGCACGTTTTCTTTTAGAAATTGTCTGTTTATAAAAATATATTCGAATCGACTTGGTTCGAACATTCCACTAATTCAAAATACAATAAACAATAGAAAAGTGCAGTTAAAACAGATTTACCTTTCTGGATTTACTTTTCTGAATACATATGCAAATAAAAGTCTAATTTCAGTCCTCTCTGAAAAAATTACTTTCCGGTGAAGTTCAGCCCGTCAGTAGACCAAGAAGGTATATGTAAGTATGTCGTCTCCAGCGATAACAGTTTGATTCGAGGTTTTTATTTGTATGGCCGTTGTGACGATAATGGTTCCAGGATCATTTAGATGGAGTCTGTTTAACAATGAACACGTTATCCTTAGTTTACATAAACTTTTAATCGATTCTTGGGTTTCTATTACCACGCACTATTAGCAGTAGTCTACATGTCTTTATTTTATAATGTTTCAAAAAATTCTATTTTCGGAAACGATTTTATGAAGAAAACAGCAAATTCAAGGAAAGGGAAATAGAACTTTATTCATGGGAAAATTTTCATTATTGAATATATTTCAATTACAGAAAATATGAGAATGGTGGGGGATTGTTTCTTTAAATACAAGACAAATACCTTCTGTTACCTATCCAAGAAAGCAATAAAAATTTAGTACCATTGAAATCGTAGTTGGGTTAGATTTGGTAATTTTTTTTTTTTAAACAAGACTGATACTAGAGTTAATGAGAAGGCAGATAAATAGAATAAGAAAGAGCTGCGTTATGTGACTGCTCAAAAAAAAAAAAAACAAAACAACAAAAATTCAGTTCCGGAAAAATAGTTGACAAGACTGCTGAACTACCATCACAAAAGTGTCAATAACAATTTAGTAATAGATCAGAAAAGGATAAATTATAGCTTCAATTAAATCTGAGAAGAATAGGTATGTAGAATGAGAGAGATGATCTACAAAACAATTTTTCGGATTATTTTACCAAAATTAATGTTAACTTTATTCTATGCTTAATTATTCCCTCAATTTATTTACAGGATCTCTTGATATATAAACACAGAGTTCAGAAGTTCAATAACGAATCAAAGTCGGTTACGATAACAGATGTCAAAAGCTATCAGCAGGGTGCTTTGTGTCATTTTCGATGGAAATTTTAATTTACAAACATTTCTCTTTTAGGTTTTGAAGTATATGTACGCCAGAATAATCACTGGAAGAATTATAACTTGGAGAACAAGATACGAAAGAACATAAGGAAAACAAGAATAAATGTAAAGAACTTTCTGTCTGTCTCTATCTCTCGCTATCTCTCTCTCTCGCTCTCTCCCGCTATCTCCTTTCTCGCTCACTCTCTCGCTCTCTCTATCTCTCACTTTCTCTCCCTCGCTATCTCTCTCGCTTTCTCTCCCTCGCTCTCTCTCTTTCTAGCCCTCTCTCTCTCGCTCTCTATGGCTCTCTCTCGCTCGCTCTCGCTCTCTCTCACTCCCTCCCACTCTCTATGGCTCTCTCTCTCGCTCTCTCTCACTCCCTCCCACTCCCTCCCTCTCGCTCTCTCCCCTCGCTCGTTGTCTCTCTCTCTCGCTCGTTCTCTCTCTCTCTCGCTCTCTCCCTCTCGATCGTTCTCTATCTCGCTTGCTCTCTCTCTCTCTCTCTCTCTCTCTCTCTCTCTCTCATCTCTCATTTAAAATTGAACAAAACGATTTTCTTCAGGAACGCAAACTATCAAAAATAATGACGAACACTAGGTTAAATTCCTAAGTAAAATATAAATTTTTCCAAAGCCGAGTTTAGGTCATTGCAAAGTTTTTGGAATGTACTTCCCCCAGTCCTAGTTTTTATTGCTGGGTCGTGTGATATGCACAAAATGGAACCGATCTTTTGAATATATGTCTGATGACTAAATGTGAATTTTCCCAATGCATAAACTTTCCTGCATAATAATGTTCTTCTAGTAATTTTGAGGTTATTTTCCTTCTCTTAACAAAATTCAATAAAATTAAAGGGATCTTGACTAAACCGTCCTAACCAACAATACTACTTGGAATTCAGGTAAAAAATTATCCAATAAATTCCTAAGAAAAATAAACACTTCTCTATCCTTATTGGCGACACATTAAAATTATTTTCCAGAAAGGCGAGTTCTTTAATTGTTATTAATTTTTTGACCTTTTCCTTGTCCAGAAATCCCATATACTGGAGAAAACAAATTGTTTTGTCGATTGTAGCGAACTATTTGTACTGTTCGCTCATTTATAAATTTTCAATGAAAATTTTTGAGGCGTTGTTTTGTTTATCTTTTGTTCTGCCCTGTTCGGCGGACACAAAAGAGCACAGTTATTATATTTTGTGTAGTTTTTCAGAAATTGTAATCAAAGAAATAAATATGCCTTAATAAATAAATATAAATTTTGTTTTCTTTTCTTTTTAATAAAATTGTGTATCCGTTCAAAGTTCTGTCGCAAACAATTTATAAGTTTTTGCATCTGTTCCAGGCGAAAAAAATTTTCTCCAAGCATCGTAAATTTTTCTAATTAGCTGATAAATTAAAAAATAGTAACATTTACATATATGTACAGCTAAATATAATTTAATTGTTTCTTCAGAAGAGGTATATATGCATATAACAACGAGTTATTTATATAAGGATATGATCTTGAATTGAGAACATCAAAATGCTTTTTATGGCAGCAGAAATGTTTCCACACATAAAAAAATATCGATGGCCAAGAAGAATTGTTCCTTATGTCATTGATGATAATATCCCAAGTAAAGTATTTCCTTCACAGAGCCTTTTGTTTCACATAATATTTTCTTATAATAAATCCAAAATCGGAGAGGTTATTATACTACAGCGATGTCCACAATTCGTAGGTACGTAAAATGATTTGGAGATGAAATTGTTTGTTGAGTTATGTGTTTTTCCCCCATAGGCATCAGAGGACATACAGTATTCTCAAGTTGATTATCACGGTTTCAGATAATATGTATTTTTGACAATGGTTGACCATGGTTGAAAATAATCCGGGTTCTGTCATCCATGAACTATTTCATACCCTTGGCATTGTCCATCAGCATAATGTTTACAATCGTTACATTACAATTATGTGGGCAAATGTACTAGAAGAAGGAGGAGAACATGATTTTGAACTACTTGCAGAGGGTTTAACTACAGACTAGGGGATTATGAAAGTATAATGCATTTTCCTTCAAGAGTTCATTCAAAAAATAATGAGCGAACAATTTGTACCCAAGAAGAAAGGAGCTTGGAGATTGGCCAAATAAAGAAACTTAGCAAAGGAGATATAAAAAATTTAAAATTATGTATAATTGCATTACATAATAAAAAAAATAAATTTCTCGGTTTTCATTCATACTGAGTATTATTTGTTTTTTGTTTAAATATTTTTAAAATATCAAATTTATTAGGTGAAAAACAGTTCTCTGGTAATTTTGCACTAGTCTAGTTTCAGGTACGTCCTAAACAAAAACACGGTCAAGGTTTTTTTTTTTTTAATATATATTTTTTATTTTTCTAAGTCACGAGTGAGTTCTGGCTGCCTTGACGTGACAGATAACACTGAGCCATCTCCATGCAAGTATGGATAATTGTAGCGAGATTTAAGATAATTTAATGTACATATAAGACATATTATTTGACATATTAATTTTGCAGAGTAATCATTGAAGATAATAACGAAGACTAATGTCAACCCGAATTAGATACTTGAAATTCAACAGGCTCAAATTCCCATAAATTTACTAACTTTTTACTCATTGATCAAATAATTAGAGCACGAGGGTACTTAATAATTCAGCAAATATTGATCTTAGGCTAAAGTTAAAGTGATCAGATACTGTATTAAATGACCTCGGTTCTCATTTCGAGAGATTCCACTGGAACTACCTAGATCATTAGCATGGAAATGAGTTAGTTAAATTTTACCACTTTAAAGGAGGATTTATATAATTTGGTTCAATATTAAGCAATATGAACTGGACATATTTTTAGCCTAAATAGTAAATTTCGATATAAAGACGTAAATTAACAATAAATTTAATTTTGCACAAAATCAAAAGTCCTGCAAATTTAATGTAACTCTGAATTTTCCACAATATTTTAAATTTGCAACTCATTTTTCGCGCCCGCATCATAACTTTTAATTTTAAAATATGTTTCTATTGGATCTAAATAACAAAACAATTCTAAAATTATTGCAAAACGATGGAATAACTATGGGACTAAAATTGCTTACTTTGCTGTTATTTAAAAAAAAAAAAAAAACCAAAATTTTGAAATTATGGTTATTCGTCACAATCTGGTAAGCTCAGGCAAAGTATGCGCAAATTAAAAAAACGTGGGCAAAAATTAACAAGTCATACATAGTCCTTCGTATTTTTCCTACCCCATCAGAATATAAATTTGCAACCCACTACTAATCATTCAAATGTTTTTCATTTTGGAAATACCGATTTATCAAAATAAGTAAAAATTATTTGTGATCGTTAGTAATCGCATCATTTGATAATGACTGGACTGATCTGGCTAACTTTTTTTTAATGTTCGTAATAGCCCGTTTCCGTATAAGGTTTTTGATGAAAGAAATATTGGAATCTGCACCCCTTCGTGGTGTTGCCATACAAAAATTTCGTTTTTAACTATATATTTGGGCACTATCTACTTGGTGTTTTCATAGCAATAGTAAATATAATTTCAAAAATGGTCTACATCGGGCAACCCCTTCTTGATGTTGCCATACAAAACCGTCGACGTGGAGAGCTCAAAATTTTGTACACCCTTTTCTCAAAATCTGTATCACTTCCTTTTATTTTTTCCGTAAATGGGTTTGTACTAGGCTTGTACTGCTTAGCTGATCCTTATTAACATTTAAAAAAAAAATTGCACTCCTAAAAAGAAGAAAAAAGATACCTTCTTAACGACAGACGCGAGGTCCGATACACTTTCTCACAATTACAAAGGAACTTACCGCATCAGCAGCAGGTAAAGAACTAAAATCTGGGAAGCCACTTTAAAAACAAAAGCTGCTAGCTCCTGTTAGACTTCTATCGGTATCTGGGGCCACGCATCTGTTATTAAGGGATATAATTGATGCAAAGAGACAATTGACTCGTGCTGATCTGTTTTAGTTTTTTTTTCTTGTTTATAAATATTAGTCAAATTAGAATTGTTGAAATTATTTATTACTAAACTTCAGGGTGTCCTGCAACTTTACTCCCAATAACCCCATTTTGGTGCATCCCCTTTACCTAGATACATTTCTACCGTTATCCATATAAATACATAGTGAAACAATGTTAATAGTTTTCTCTACCAGAATAATCCCATGAGTCATCAGCGACGCAATGAAAGCATAATTTGATACCCCTGTTTGTTAGATTCAGTGTAGAGCGACCCCAGGGGATAAGTTTGTACACTAAATTATATTCATCAGTCCAAATAATTACTAGAAATATACTAGTTATAACAGACAAGCAGCCGACAAGATCAATTATTGAATGGCTCTAGCCACAGTGCGCAAGCTTTCAAAGATAACCGGTGTTTTATAAAAATGACTCAGAAGCCTTCGATCCTTCACTTGACGACCCAACTGTATGGGAACATGGTGTTCGGCAAACAAGTGGGATTGAGTATCCCAATGGATTCCTTATGGTCAGAGTTGTCACAAGGGAGTTGAGATAAAATTAAAAGATGGCAAAGTCGAGGCCTAGTCAGATTTGTATATTATAAATCCGAGAAAAAGAAATGAATGAAAACTTGAACAAAGTGAAAATTATTTGGATTCAAGCGCTGCTTGAAGATGCAGGACAGGAAGAAAATCTGTCCCATCCTTTATCTTTCATCTTCTTGCTTTCCTTCTTTGTTTCAGAGTCGAAACTTTGGGTTCCATTAATTGGGAGCTGGAGGTCCTTCTCTCCTGGCTGGACTCTACGAGCTTTTCCGCTAAAAAGTGAGATGATAATAGTTGTTGGTGGACCAGTTAAAAGTTTTCACATAAATGTGAGGTTATGTTAACCACGCTACATGCCCGTAATGATTTTTTTTATAGTAGTTGCGATGTTAATAAGGTTATATATTTAATAGAAGAAGAAAAAAACTGTTAGAAAATTAGTTATATTAGTTATATTTATTTAGTTTAGTTGTTGACTCCATTTTGGATTAAACTTGTTCACTTTGGTGGTAGGCTTTATTTTAGAGTATTGAATTTTAATAAGTTGTTACCAGCTCGGAGGCTGGAACCGTAGTGAAATCTGTATCATTTAAATGCTGCTATATTTGTTTGTTAGTTGTACAAAACATGACAATTATATCATGGACACTTGATGTAGAGCTTAGTACTAAATTTTATGAAACATACGAACACTTGATAATTTAAAAGTGTTTTACGATTATTTCTACCATTTTGGGATCCTGGTTTCCCATGATAACCTTCCCCTATGGGTATTAAGTGCGTGTATAATCAGATACAGCAAACGGCTGCATTTCGATTGCTTTTTGACTGTTATTATGCTCATTCCTGTAAGGTTGGTTTGGCTCATACTCACATCTAATATATTGCGTAAAATTATATAGGTTTTCCCTACATGAACTATTTTAATAATTATAATTAAACTATTCAGTCTACTTCATAACATTCTTCTTTTCCTCCGTCGAACTGGTAGATTTTAAAAATTATTTTCTGTCAATATCATTGATGGCCGTGGTCGTGATCAGTGGTGTTCCACTAGACTACGTACAGAGCCCGGCTAAGTACTCATTTTTATCAGCTTTTGTGTGCAATAAAGAACACAACACAGGTACACAACTCTTACATCCTACGATTCTTATGTTGACGAATAAAAAACAAGACCCTTCAATTACCACCAAATTCTCAACATATGAAAACTCACCAAAGCCAAAGCGAAATGGGAATGAAACTTTTAAAATAAATATCGAAAAATATACGATTCCACCTAATAAGAATCCCTGCCAACTGATCTGCAGCCAAGGATCTCTTTGGTTACCGTTGACTGCAAAATGAGGCCAAAATAAGTAAAGGCATGATGAAAATCTACTTTTATTAACCTATAAAATTCACGAAGGAGATATACGGTAACAGAGGAATCATTTTCTTTTTAAATACATACTTATATGAAGTAATCTCTAAGAACCTCTTTAGATATTTAACAAAAAAGTTTAAAAGTAGTGAATATTTCTTAGATTCAGCTTGAGTAAATGCTAACATTGAGAAAACTTGCTTAATTAATTTCTCCAATTGTCGGATATGTTCCAAATACAACAAGTTTACGAAATGTCCCAATTTGTCCTAAAACTCAATTTTTATATCTCTTATCGATGTTTGTTATGATCAGTCATGTGAATAGACCAAACAGCAGTTATTTGTTAGTTATTCATTTATTTTTAATTAATATTTATACATAATGTAATTCTTATGCTTTTTATGGTAATTAAACTTTTAGAATTTATTTCCGGTCATATGCCTCAGTGCAGGCATCATTATTATAATAAATGTATAGAAATAAAATAAAAATAACTCGACAAAAAATGTCGAATAAAGAAATAATGTGAAAAATTCAGTCTTTTATTTTTAATGAAGCTCTTGTCCTGGGCAAATGTTCGCCATAAATTTGTTTTAAAAATTTGTATATGCTACATCGTACTATACTGCAACTGTGTACATACATATATGCAGGAAAAGTAACTTTCTCCATGTAATAAGTCACATTCATTTAACATAAATATTTACAAAATACTATGTTTACTTTTTCGCTAAATATATTGTTTAATTTCATTTACCCCAGGTAAATATTCAACCTGGAAAAGTCACTTAATGAATGATATGATATTGAATCATGAACAAGAAAATGCTCTTTATGGCAGAAGGAATGTTTACAGTGATGAAAAATATCGATGGCCACAGGGAGTTGTTCCTTATGTCATTGATGAGAGTATTCCAAGTAATGTATTACTTTCACTTCCTATGTGTTTGATAAAATTTCATTTTACATCATAGCAAATCGAAGAAAATATCTTACGCAAGCTATGACTAAAATACAAAGGTCCGTTCCATGCGTTACTTTTAAAGAGCGCACAAATGAAAATGGATATGTGCATATAAAGGTGAGTTTAAATGGGCAATCCGATGTAAGTTCAACCAGTTTTTTTTTTTTTTGTTTTTGTTTTACTTAGGCCACAACAGACGATTGTAGTTCTGAAGTTGGTTATCAGGGAAAAATGCAAGTTCTAAATTTGGCGATATCTACTGTGATAAAGGTCCCGGGAACAGTTATCCACGAATTATTGCATACCCTTGGTATGGTTCATCAGCATTCTACTTACAATCGCGATGATTATGTGACAATTATGTGGGAAAATATTCGATCTGGATATGAAAGTGAATTTAGGGTATATGCGAAAACGGTTGTTACTGACTTTGGGGTCCCATATGATTATGACAGTATAATGCATTATGATGAAAAATCTGCCTCAAAAAATAATATGCCAACAATTGTACCCAAGAAAAGCGGTGTTCGAATAGGACTGATGAAAGGCCTAAGTAAAGGAGATATAAGAAAATTGCGAATAATGTATAATTGCCCCGCAAAATAAATTTAAGTAAAAATTTCTGAATCTGTTGTAAATATCTAAAAAATTTTCCGGCGATCCATAGCTTTAGTTTTGTTGGTCAGTTTTGCAAGTATGGGAAAATTCAAAAATATCAAAGTTTTGCGCAACATATGTTATCACTGCAGGGGCGGATTTGATAACTTGGCCGTCCAAGGCCAGTGGAATACTGCCGCCTTTCTGCTCCCTGTAAAGCACAAAAAGTGGCTCAAAATATACCAAATAACCCGGTATACTAGAAAGCAAAGATCCAGTTCGATAATCCAAAATTTACATAATTGTAATCTCCATAATATAGACTGGTGCCAATATTTTTTGGAAAAGAAAAAATTAATAATAGACAAGGACCAGACGGAAAATTTAGTAAGGCTATAATTAAGAGAAAACCAAAAATTAAACACTAGATAAAGTGAAATTGCGAATTGGCGGGGGAAGGGGTTGTGCTAAAGGGTTGAAAGTGTTTTTTTTTTTGCGATTTTCCGCGAAATGTGACTTCCTAGCGGAAAATGTTCTTCGCGAAAATTGTAGATAAAAAAAATATCTAAAACTTTCGTATAATGCATTTTTCAACATTACCTCCAATGTTTCGAGAAAATGGTGGACAACCGATTTTCAGTTTTTTTATTTTTCTCGTAAAAATAATTCAAATCACATAAAATTTTGTGAAAGTATATCTTTTTTTTTTTAATTGAATAAGCACACATTTTTTGGAATCAGGGAAATATGTAGTTTCTGATATATTTACAATTTTCGAAAAAAAAAACAAAAAAAAATCTTCCACGGAAAACTTTGTTGGTGTTTTTTTTTATCTAATTATTCTATCTCCGCTCATTTTAACAGTTGAAATGTCTACTTTAATAATAAGTCTATATATGTTGATGGTTTATTTTTGAAAAAAAAGCACTTAAAATTGAGCAAAATCAAAAAAATTACTTCGAATTACAAATTTTTCAATTTTTTTTTATGGTTTTCAATTTTTTTTTTTTATTATTTACGTAAATAATGGATTAAATTTCAATGACAGAATTTATTTTAATTTAATATTACTAAATTTGAACGAATTTAATTAATGATCGTGGCGGAAATCATCCTGAAACTGTAGTTTTTCATGGCAGTGCATCGTACCGTTGGTACTGAAAGTCATACGGTAAAGTTAAGACTCACTGGCCTAGTGGGCATTTGTATGAACGTATATTTTACTATTTTCTCACTAAATAAATATTATAACGATGAGTAATATATTTGAATAAATTAAATTGAATATATAATTATTAAGTAGACCAATTAATTTATTATAAAAATATAAAAAAATTATGAGAAATTATAAAGTTCTAATTAATTTCAAATATTTTGCATTGTGGTTGCTCTTCATTTTCATCAATAAAATTTTTAAATTCCGATGGATTTTCGAGATAATCGATAGTTTCGAAAACAAGACTCTTTACTGGCTCTTCATCAATAATCTCTTCCAAATCACTTACGTCTTCGAAAATTTCTTTATTTCTATTTTATCAGTTGCTGCATAAATTGATAAATTTTAAGTCATGTTTTCGGCGGCCACATCTTTGTTTACTACAACCACTTTCACAGCTGCAGCTAGTACTTCTTAATAATTTTTCGGGAATTAATTCTGAACAGTCTAGGATAAATTTGGGCACGTGTTTACCTAGATACTCGTTCCAGCCCAATAAAATAATTTTTTTGTTATCGGCCTCGTTATCTAAATAACCAAGTCAAGTCTGCAATTGGTAATAAACTCTACAGCAAGGGTTGTGCAGCTGCTAATTCAGTTGGTGGTAGTTTTTCCAATTTGAAAGTAGATTTGCTAGCTGGCAGTTGTTGATTTAATGAAATACCCATTTTTTGCTTTTATAAATACCCGAATTCCAGCTATAAATTGAGATCCATTTTTTGCAATGATTATTTGGTCTGCATCTTTAAAGAAAATACTAGCTAGGCTTGATAAATTTTTGTTGGTCAATAATTATGTTTTACTTTTCAAGCCAAACCGGAAGTTTTATCGCAACCCGACAATGAGTGAAGAAATACGATTATATTTGTGTACGCTTGGCATGCGCGTAAAGTGGTGTTCCAGAAAAATTATCAGGAGATTTGTGACAATTCTTTTTCTAACGATAAGTTTTCAACTAGAATTTGTTCGTGAGGAATTTTATGCAGTCGGATATGAAATCCCCAAAGAAGCGGTAGCAGTAGTTTTTTTTTATATTTCGCAAAGTTCCTACTTGAAATGGATATTTATTGTGTTGAAAAAAATTTTGGATATTTTTTTCTTGATTCCTTCTGTGAAATTTTTTAAAGTAAAATCGTCTTTTAACAATTATAGTCTACATGTGTTTGTTTTAATTTCGGGATGAAGATTGAACAATATGATTATTGTTTTTACCATGACTTCCAACCAAGTCAAAACCAACATACGTAGAGATTTAATTAAGGCTCAAAAATACGCTTGGTATCTATGACATATATCTATAATGTGCTGTTAATCGGTGCTCAAGAAAAATTTTCTGGAGTTTGTGACGGATCAATTTTCTAACGGTTAGCATTCATCTGGAATTTCTACCATAATGTGATAAGTTTTGTATTAATTGGCGTACAATTCTAAAACTAAATAATAAAACTGTAATACCATTTCTTGGTACTGCATCACTTTATACATCTGACATTAACACTGAAGATTCCGAACCTAAGTATAATGGCAGACATAGAAAAAGGAAGGGATGTGTTGTGTCTACTGATTCCGAAGCTGAAGAGAAAGATGTGGAAGCATAATGAAAAAAATTCCTGAATTCCCAACTTTGGGAAGTCGGAAATTTTTCGGGTCCTCTGCCCTAAATGGTAAGCTTAAATTTCTTAATTATTGTAGTAATTACTACATGCAGGCAGTGACACCGGTTTCGTCGCCCCATTGTTCAAAACAAGGTACCCCAGTCAGACCACCTCGTTCTGAAATTCAGAGTTTGCCATCTCCAAGCTCGGTAAAGGAAAATTGTAATGGTAAGTGTTGTTTACACGTTTCAGTAATTATAAAACCAAAAATTTTATGAATATTTTAATATCTATTTCCTTTGCTTAATAATTATGAAATTTTTTTTTTTTTGGTTTTTCGTGATGCCTTATTTTTCACATTTATTAAAACGTTTAATAAGGTTCAATATTTTAACAAAAGATGTTGATGTTTTCACGAGCTTTTTATCTATAAATCTATGTATTATTATGAATTTCAGATTCATAATACTAGTTATCTTATCTTTCATAAAGGATACTAAGATATGTCTATTCTACGGTGAGCATTTAACAGTTTATTTTAGAAGTCCAATAATATAATACAAATTTCAATATTCGACTCTACCTAAAAATTACAGAAAAGTAAGAAGAACTCTATAGTGCTATTGTGATTTCACATGATTTAGAAAAGTTAACATGGCAACAACATTTTTCTCAATATTTAAAAAAATATGAATAGTCTCCTTTATTGACTGCAATTGCAAACAATGTAAATATTATTTCCATAAAAAAACAATATCAAAAGTCAAAACCAAATCTTAAATATTTCTATGTAATATTTTTGTAGATTGTCACGAAGATTTTAAAGAACACAAAAGACTTATGACATTGATGGGCTATAAGATATCAACTATACTAGAAAATCAAAAACAAATGTTAGATTTGTTGATGTGCAATCAAAAGACTGAAACATACGCGGAAGAATTGGATGAAGATGTTCTTAAAGACTTTCCTCTTACAAATTCTTCTGACATGAACCAAATTGATATCAGACCCGGAGAGAATAAAGACTACTACCGAAAATTGGTTTGAACCGTTTATATTTGCTCCACATATGTTTTTATATTTAAGTCTGTAATTATTTATAGAAAAACAAATTAAAATATTTTTATGTTGGGAATATTAAAGCAAGCATATTCAAGCTGCTACCAAAGCTTCTTTCGGACGACGAAGTAGCGGCTGAATATAATTTGAATGGGGAAAAAAAAAGAAGCCATTTTCAAAGCTGTCAATATTTAATTTATTTTTGGGTATGAAAATCTATATTAAATGTCTTATAATGCTTTAAATAACCACTCCTTTTTAACAGATACTGTTCGAGCTGATCCTCTAGATCTGCCAATACCACAAATAAAGAGATAAAAGATCCTATTATGACTTGGCTGCGCCACGCTACTGAACGCATTACTACGGGGAAAAAATACAGTACACTACCAATATTGAAAATGTAAATATTTCTCCAAATTTACGCGCATTTCATTATGCGTGGATTTCATTTCATATTGCCATCCTTAACGAAGGAAATAAGCAAAAAATGGGTGCCACTCCATTAGGAGATAGGAAATATAGGATCTGAGAATTAGATCATTAGTAACTTTCAAATCAGATTATATAAAATTATAAATTTTTTTTATATTAGCTTTAAAAATGCCTTCAGTTTAAAGCGACTGAGGAAATTGTAACCATTTTCAAGGTATTGGCATATGTTTTGATTAAATTGCAATATCTTTTCTACGTTATTTTTGTCATGTATGAATTCCTACAAATATAAAGGTTTTTGTTGTTCTCCTAGTACTGCATATATATGTATATATAAAAAATGGTTTCGTTAAAATAGAGCGGCTTATTATTTCCAAATGTTTACAGATTAATTCTTTTACGCCTCTAAACAAAGTTTAGACAAAAAGATTTTAAATTACATTGAAAGTCGCCTGATTGACATAAAGGCAAAAACTATCTGAGATGAGAAGGAGGTCTTTTGAGTTACCTTGTAGATTGAGCAAATCAAGCTTTACAAGCTTTTCGAAGACAGATTCAAATTCAAATTCAAATTTATTAAATAATTAAATTTACATATGAGCTTTCGCTCTTTTGCATGTAATAACTCCAGGAAGGAAAGTAACAAAATAAAAATATATATATATATTAAAGTAAGTTGAACAAATTATTATATATAAAAAGAACAAATAAAAAGAAAAGTATAAAAAAGAAAAAAAGAAAAGAAGAGAAAAAAAGAAGAGAAAAAAGAAGATACAAAAAGGAAAAATCTTTATATTACAGGCATTGAAGATAGACATAAAATTAAATCGCGCAACAACATGGTGTGGTTAGAGGTTTATGGCAGCAAAGAAGATGAGTAAATACTCAGCCATAGTCAGAGAAAAAATTGAAAGCATTAATTTTGAAATCGCTGATAGTTATGGATTGCTTTATACTGGTCGGCAGGGAGTTCCAAATCCTGACACCGTAAACAAAAAAAGATTTATCGCTCTGTCTGCAATTACTGCGAGGAATCACAAGTTGGCAGTTTCTTGATGATTTGAGCTGCTGAAGTTTACTGGACAAGAAATCAGGTGCAAGGGATCTAATTATCTTAAAGAGCATAATAGTGACATGATAATCAAGGTAATTATCCAAAGCCACATTTAATTTCCTTCTGCTAATATTGTCGGTCTTGCAGTATACTACACTACAATATAGTATAACCGGCAGAATTAGAGTGACAATCAAACGAGTGCGAACATCCTGTGGAGTGTATTTTGCAAAAAACCACAGCTTACGAAGTGTACCATACACCCTCCCTATCACTTTGTTAGTTTGTAGGTCCCAGGTAAGTGTACGATTGAAGACAACACCAAGATTATTGACAGACTCTGAGTAAGGTATGATGGCATCACCTAGTCTTATTGGGGGAAAGTTGTTTAAGTCGAAGCTTTTTAGATAAATCAAGATTGCTTGGGATTTCGATGCATTTAACAAAAGTTTGTTTTCAATAGCCCAGCGAGATACCCTAGCAAGTTCAGAGTTCATCAGCTCTACAACATCTTTCATACAAGTAGCAGGAGCAGATAAAGTAAGCTGAACATCATCGGCATACAGCTGGATATGCCACATCGAATTACTTCAGATAAATCATTAATGTATAATAAAAAAAGCAACGGTCCGAGAATTGACCCCTGTGGAACACCTGAGAAGGTAGGTCTATACCTGGAAGCATTCACAACCTTTTGAAACCTATCCGCAAGATAACAAAAAACTAAATCAACTGCAGAACTACTAAAAAGGAACCGTGTTTTAAGTTTACTACATAATACATTAATATTTACACTGTCAAACGCCTTAGAAAAATCCAATAATACGAGCAATGATACTAGTCGGGCATCCTTATTTAATCTAATGTTATCTACTAGGTGTAAAAGCGATGCAACTGTACTATGTCGTTTGCGAAAACCGGATTGAAATGCATATAAAAGGGACTGATCGGATACAAAGGTTGAAATTTGGTCACAAAGCAATTTTTCGGTAACTTTCGAGCAGAAAGGAAGTATGCTAATTGAACGAAAATCTTCCTTAAGTCGAGGATTAGGTTTTTTATTAATTGGAACAACTTTTGTATATTTCCAAGCAGACGGAAATTTGGATGTCATGATACAGGTATTTAGTATATGTGTCAAAAGAGGTACTATAAACGGTAATATAATGCGTAGAAATCACACGTCAATATTATCAACTCCAATAACCACAGCTCAGGTATCTTCGGAAAACATGACCAGCTAGACCAGCCAAATGTACAGAGTGACTAAATAGTGCTCCTTATCATTATAGTTATATATATATAAATATAAATGTATGTATGCATCCGAACGTCCCATTTACATCCTGGTTTTACATAATTTGATATTCAACGGATATCCTGGCTCCCTCCGATGTATATCTGGTGGGAGGCATTTAGTATGTACTGAGGTTGTCCCAACCCCGGACATTGGGAAATCCTAAGGAAGTCCTAGAAGCTGCCCACGACAAAATCAGGAGGATATTCCAGTAACATACTGGGGAGCATTTTGTGCTGTGTGGGATACAACCAAATACCATAATAGCACCACCTCCATGTTTACCGGTTGGTTGCGGGTTTTCTTTGTCGAACTTAGTTCCTGGCCTTCTACAGACAACTTGTTTCCGAGATGACTCAAATATTTCAATTTTACACTCATCGCTAAACATGACAGTATCCCAAAAGCTTTGAGCCTCATGAACAATTTTTTTAGCGAACTCGATACTCTTCTTCCTATTTGTTTTATTCATCCAATCCGTCTACGGTATCGGCATTTCCGTATCGTTTGGCTCACTGTTTCAACACTTATATTTTTGCCAGTACTTTCGCAAACTTCTGCGCATATCTCTTTAGCACAAGTTTTGGATATTAAAATGTTTAAAAGAAAACTTACTTAAACGAAAAATACGAAAAACTAATCATTTTCCTGGGGCGATACTCTGCATGCACATATTTATTTAAATTTCTTGGAAATTTACCCTATTTCGTACATGATCACTTCATGGGCGGATACTTTTGTGTACTTGTTTTGTGAGTCGATTCATCATTGTTAGTTTTTCTCTCGAATTTATTTATTATATATTGTTTTTGAATATGAGGAGACACATGTTGGAGTTTGTAAATGCATATTTTTTAAATTATTAGGAAATTGGCAACCTTAGAAATTACATGCAGTTTGTTGGGAAGATCAGATAGGCGGATACTTTTGTGACAAATTGTAGGTACAAGTCGAAAACGTGGATATACAAGTGCCGATACAAATCCAGATACTTGTATCTAAGTGTAAACTCACGTCAACAATGATTTGACTTTTCCATTTCGACCGACTGATAATAAATCCATCAGAATTATTTTCAACTCAACATTTTTCCAATTACAATTGCGCCGCATTCTCTTGAAAACCAAGGCTTTAGCATGATGCGACAACGCACTGCACTGTTTACGTAGAAACAAACCCCTCAACACACCGAATCAAACCATGTAGTGGCACTGGGCTTTCCCTGACACACCATACAGCCAGTGTATGCTTGTTTAAACCATATGTGAAGAAATATGAGCAATGTGCCTAATATTTGACCTACAAATTGGGCTCTCTATATTGTTTTTCTTTCTTTACTATTTTCGCTCGCTTTGCTCATATATACATATTTTAATGACTATCAGAACCAGCTTAACACAAGCTCGCTGCATGGACACGTTTAATAAATAAACGGTCAACAATACATGCGTTTCATCACTTGTCGGTGATAGTATTAGTATGTTACACTAAACATAGACCAAACACCAGATGAAATGACATGCAATGCAACATAGAACAAAAAGATAAAAAACCAAATTGAATCTAACAGAAGATTAAATATTATATAGACGTTTCTTTAAGCCATGCTTAGAGTCTTCAACAACAAAAGAATCACCCAAATTTTTAACAGTAATGCACATGCGATTAATAGGTTCATACATGCCAAAGTTAGACCTTGACGAGTTGACATGTAACAGAGGAAGCCTTCTCAAATTGTGTCTATTATCACGGAAAGAGATTTTGTCAAGTAACAACGGGGAATCAACATTCGCGTTTAACAGTTGGTGAACAAAAGTTACGTCGGCAACTATGCGACGTTTCTCAAGCGAATGCATATTCAAAAGCTGCAAGCGATCCTCATAGGGTGGAAGAATCAATGAGTTATTCCAGGGTAGGTCCCTAAGAGCAAAGCGCAGGAAATTTCGCTGAACAGACTCGATACGGACGATGTGTGTACCGTAAAAAGGAGACCAGACCTGGCTAGCGTATTCAAGAAGTGGTCTCACAAAGCAAGTATATAAACGTAATGTTATGGAGGGATTCGAGAACTCTCGGGACCAACGTTTTATAAAGCTCAGCATAGAACTACTGTTAGATATCATGTGTTTTATGTGGGAGTTAAAATTCAATCTATGGTCACATTTGACACCCAAGTCACAGACAGAACTAACGCGGCGAATCGAGGAATCCGAGAACCCATAGACATAAGAGATAAGATTAAGATTCCTGTGGAAAATCATCACCACACATTTGTCGATATTGAGTACCAAATTATTGCTTTTGCACCAATCGTAAAATTTGTGGAGGTCACCATGTATAAGTTGACAATCATTAATAAATTTAATCTGAGCGAAAAGTTTAATGTCATCAGAATAAATTAAGACTTTGCAGTGCTTCACTACGGAGACAATGTCGTCAATAGATAGAATAAATAGAAACGGGCCCAAATGACTCCCTTGAGGTACGCCAGACGAAGATTTCAAGACTCTAGAGATGGAGTGGCGGAAATAGATTTGGTATGTATTTGATCAAGAAGGAATATATTTAGAATTTGCGGTATATAGCAATTTATTTTCTTTATTCTATTTTTTCATTTGTTTTTCAAGTCACTCAATTTCGATGTTTGGGATATGTTCATGAGTCAAAACCAAGACTTGAAACTTGTCAGCAAAAATATAATGGGTTTAGTGATGAAATAACAAATTAAAAACATTTTTAGCTTTTTGCTATATACCGGAGATTCTAAATAAATTCCTTCTTGAACAAATATAAGTTTACCCCGATAAAAAATCCGAAAGCGTAATCTCTACTTTTATTACATATAGAGAAAATACTATGCGCAATATATATGATGCTTGACCCACTTACTACACTACATGATATTTTTGGTTATTGGCCATGCTAGACAATAGCCTGCGTTTAATTTTCTTATGCATAGGGGAAAATGTTCCATTTCGCTTGTATAATAATCAATTAATATATAAATCGGAAGACTTACCCAAAATTTTACATTTACGTTAATTTATAAATATTCACCCCTTTACTAAATCTTGCTGGATCACCAATTATTGAAGAAAATAGATCGATGATCCTATGTAAAAAGCCAGTGTGTCGCTGTAACTTAATTAGTAGTTTTTAAAACTAAATCAAAAGCGAACCAAGAGACCTTCGACCCGGCGGTAAAGTCTCTTGTTCCCCTAATAAAGAACAAAAAGGAAAATTAAGAAGTTACTAAACAAATATTAAGTCAATAAGTCAAAATTAAAAAACGTAATAAGAAAAACTTAAGTTCTGAGATTGGAAAGTCAAAATGTAAAGAAAGAGATCTAAATCGAGGCTGGTGAGTTTCTTGCATAAAAGCACCCCCAGTCCTTGCTGTAATTGAAAAGCGTAACCTCACAAAAGCTTTAACAACTGGAAAAAATTAGCAGAGGTAAGGCAGTTTTTTGAAAATTCCTTAATTTTCTTGTAAATATGATGATTTCTTAAATTCATCAGTAAACATAAAGAAATCTTAAAAATTGATACAACTTTTGAAGCTGAAGCGATGGTCATGCTTAAATTAAAAAATTTGAGAAAAAATATTAAAGAAGAGTATAAACTTTCTAAAGCATCAATATTAGTCCCAGTGAACTCCGCCGGCAGTGAGAGAAGTTTTTCTGCTATGAGGCGGATAAAAACGTTTCTTAGAAGCACAATGTTTCAAGAACGATTCTCTCGCATGTCACGCATGTTACTGGTCAACACAGAGAATGCCATTGTTAAAAAAAATTACAGCTGACAAGGTATTGAGCCGATTCGCAGAAAAAAATAGTAAACTAACGCTTATTTAATTGGTTTTTGGCGATTTCTGTTATGATTATGGCGATATTAATTTAGAAGGTAGTGATTGATGGTGACGAATTCAAATTAAGCGATAAAGCACTGAGAGAAATTTTCACTGAGAATAAGCTCTGTTCAAGGAAGGAAAGTTAGGTGCGATTTTGAGCTTAGCAGACATTTCCTGGATGTAAGAAATCAAATTGCTTCGTCTTATTCAAATGGATATAGAAAAATTAGATTAATAGTTGTAAATATATTTCCTCAATTATCCCCTTTTATGATAATAGCAAAAAATTTTATTACCGAATATGAGAAAAGGTTATATATCCTAAGAATAGAATTGCTTAAATGTAGTCTGCTTTTCGTTATTCTAGAAAAAGATTTATTTTAAATGTTTCAACTTAATTTTTAGTAGGTATATATTATGCTGACTTCAAGTAAAATGTTCTTTGTTGTAGCAAATCAGTTTCGTTGTATAAGCGATAATTTTCTTATAATAAGAAGAATTTTTCTCGTGTTTCTACGCATATTAGTTATTGTCGTCAAAAGCAGTTTGCTTCCTTCTATGAAAGTTTTCTCACTCCTAGAGAAATCGTAATGCTAGTAGATTTGAAAAAATAAAATCATATGTATTTTGTATTCCATATAAAAAACAACGGTAATCAATAAACTTGGTGTTAACACCCATTAACGTCTTAAAAATTTGTACACATTTTTGAAAAACAATACTTGATTGAAGAATATTCTTTTTGAATTTTTGTGTCAAACTGGCCCCTACTAGTCCCACTTCACAACAAAACCCTGGCTAAGCCCATGACGCTTCGTATTTGAAACAATTAAATGTATAAAATTAATCCTTTTCATTCCCTGAGCCAGGTTTTTGGAAAAAAATACTAAGACCATATGAATTTAGTTGATTCAGAAGTACTAGTAAATCAGTATTTTCACCCACGATGACGACAGCTTCATCATCGTGTTTTGCTAGTTCAACTGCAGTATATCTTATTTAAGTATTGCCGCCATCAGGAGCTAAAAAAAACTAGGTAGATTACCTTAAAAAAATGTTATTTTTCCTTGCTATTTATTGACGATAGCTGATTGTTGTTGATAAGCAGTTTTTCTGTTATATTTTTTTAATAAAATACTCAATCACCACGTGGTCTTTTAAAAAACACTATCCCAAATGTTTCCTCAGAAGTAAATGACTGAATAGGTACTACTCCAAAATGAGCTCTTGCCTGTTCTCTTGGCCCAACCCCTCTTAATCCTCCCTCCATCTTCACCAACTTTAGGCGATCTGGAACGTTTTATAAGTACCTATTCTATGTACCTTTCTAATATGAGTTTCAGAATTCAGAATTTATGTGTAAATATTTCTACCACGTTTATATGTATAACTTAAAAGATTTTTTTATTAATTTTTTATTCATTTAATAGTTTCAGGATGATTTCCGCCACTGTCATCAATTAAACTGGTTCAACTTTAGTAATATTACATTAGAGTAAGTTTTGCCATTGAAATTTATTCTATTATTTACGTACATAATAAAAAAAAATGAAAATCATAAAAAACTTGAAAAATTCGTGATCCTAAAAGTAATTTTTAGGGTTCGCTGTCCGTTCGTTCGTCACCGGGCTGTATCTTATTAACCATAACAGGTAGATAGTTGTAATTTTCACAGGCCGTGTCTATTGCCGCTATAATAACAAATAATAAAAATAAAATAAAATAAAAATCAAAGGGGGCCCACATAAAAGAAACCTTTCTCTTTCGGCGTTTTTTTCCTCGTTTTATTCTCATTCATTATTATTATCGTAAGTAGGTAATTTTTTTTCCACATGTAAGCATTATTTTGTCACATGACACCAACTCTCATTTGAAAAAATAACTAAAAGTACGTAGTGTTAAATCTTGTACGATGGTACGGAGCCCTTCGTGTGCGAGTCCGACTCGCACATCGCCGGTTATTTTGGTTTTCTCAATATTAAGTGGTTTCTTCAAAAATAAACCATCAACATGTATAGAGTTTTCTAAAGTAAACATTTCAACGGTTAAAATGAGCGCGGATAGAATATTTAAATCGAAAACAAAAAACCAATAAAGTTTTCCGTGGGCGATTTTGGTTTTTTTTTTTCGAAAATTGTAAATATATCGGAATTATTTTTACGAGAAAAAAATAAAAAAACTGATAAATCGGTTTTCCTCCATTTTCTCGAAACATTGGGGGTTATGTTCAAAAATGCCTTCTAAGATAGATTTAGATATTTTTATTATCAATAACTTTTGCGAGGAACATTTTCAGCTAGGAAGTCACATTTCGCCGAAAACAGCAGAAAAGACATTTTCAACCCCTACCCCCTTCGCCTGTACGTTACTTTCCCCAGAGTTAACAATACATTCGTAAGAAGGATTTCATACACATATTTAATTTGAATTAGAAAGGAGCGATATTATCAGGAAATTATACAAATATATAATTACAAAATATAGAAAGTGAATAATCATGAAAAGAGACTGAGGTCCCACGCAGAGGCGCCTCCGAGAACGACCTTTCAGGCCTCTGTTAAAGAAACTTATTTCGCAGAAGCTATAATAATCCTGATACTATTACTAAAAAGTTGCACTATGATGCTACAAAAACTATACTTTTCCACGTGTATCGCAAGCTCATGAAGTGATGAAATCGATATCGGAAGCCAGCCAGCAAAGAGGGTATCTATCGATCATCAGTTGTGGATGGATCAGAAGTCGCTATCCAAAGAGTTCTGACCGACTCTGTGATGTTAGCGGTACTGTGTTTTGCGAATATTTACTGCGTCCATATTACTCAATGGCATATATACTGCGAAGTCTTTAGTGTTGGATCAGGTTAATGATCACCTAAATGTGAGACATTCTGAATTCCTGACGTATCGAGGTTGATCCTTTGAATACTCAAAGTACGATGCCTCTCGAAATCTTCTCGACAACTTCACAAGGTGATGAGCTTAGCGACAATTTGGCGGAAATTAGTTATCAAGCATGTGGGCCAATATCGTTAGATTTTATTTGGTTCATTTTATTCCTAGGAAGGAGTACTACTGTAGCCGCGAAAAATGATTCACTTCTCCAGCGGTCTTGCAGTTGCTACTCTCTGTAGCTCTGCGACTTCTTGCACACCCCAAAGTTCAGTAGACATAATTCAATATCAAGACTAAGTCAATCAGTAGCCAAAAATTACTCAGCTAACCAGTGGCGATGGTGGCGAAAATAAACTCTTTGGTGACCAAACACCACTTTTTAACGGTAACTACAATTCGGCGTTTGACAAGAGTGTCATCTATCGAAGGTTAGTAAACGTAGACAATGTTGTTATGATCTATTTATTTGTGTATGGCTTCTTATTGCTTAATTTAAATTTCTCTATATTAAATTATAAGAACAAGAAAACACTAACTGAAGTTTCTAAACAAAGCAAATCCATTTATCAAATAGTAAAACTAGCAACGATTTATAATTTCTTTTTTTTCTCATTGACATTCCTTATAATGGTGGAGAGGTAATGTTGGTTTTGTTTTTATAAAACAGGATTATCTGCAGAAAGTGGGCGAGTGGGATTTCTTTTCAAAAATACAAAAAATATTAGTAAACATACACTTCCAGCAATTTCCTTACAGCATTCTACTATGAATTTGGCTGATCTTTTTAAACATTTTACTTTAAATTCATTGGATATAAAACTGCTTGCCAATACTTCTTCAATGAGATATTTACTGGAGTAAAATTTATCGCCTCTACTAAGTTATAGAAGAGTTGAAAAAGTAGGCTTCTTCGTCCCTTTGAAAGAAATAAAAATGATTTAAGCAAGCTTGGAAATTTTTAATTAATTTTGACAGTTTTCAGAGGATTTCTGAGGTTAATGGTGTTGTAGAATTGTAAAGCTTGTGAAATTAGATTAAAGTGAAGAAAGATACAAAAGCGATGTTAAATCAGGATCAGAAATCAACAAAGACAGCTCGTGGGTTATTTTTCCTCTTAACTGATGAGGAAGATGGCTCTCTTCAGTTTAATTTAATGTGTTACCACTATTATTACGTAGGCACGTAGACGTTGATATACACATATACCAATACCAGTCATAAATGCAACACACTAGGTACGGAAGGAATTTTATTTTATTTCATTTGGAATATGGATGAAGTCTTATCTACGTGATACCTGGTAAAGCCGTCCTACTCGCAAAATATATAAGGAAAGGGTTAGTAATTTTTTTAGATTTTGTATTTTTAGTATTATATTTTATGTTATTGTTTTGTTTTTTTAATTTCGTTTTGTGAATACAGCTGGCGGGTTGTTCACGTACGCAGTTTTGAGACATTGTACTCTTCAGCATGTGCATCACATGTTTGAAAAAGTAGGGATTAGGGATAATAACTCGTCCTTTTAAATCTCCTTTTTAAAAGAATAAAACTACACTGAACGTCAAAACTACTAAGCGCACCGAGACACTACACTAACCGAACGTAGCGTAAAAATGTGGTGGGGAAATGGAAATGACCTGATTGATGCCGTGTGTTCCGGTTACGGTTGGTGTGCACTTCGATTCGAAATGTCACTTTTGAACATTTTTTCAAAGAATAAAACCCTAGAATATAGACAAGAGAGTACAGGAAGTATAACAAACCAAATTTAGCGTAGTCAAATTCTGGTTTCGTTAGTATCTGTAGCCACTGTAGTGAAAGCTCAGTACAGGCGTGAAGTGACAATCAACATAGAGAGCGGGGTAACCACTGACATATATACAATGGACTGCTAACTCTACAAAAATTGCATACATTATTTGACATCATTTTGGGATCACTTTTCTTTAGTTGTCTCTTTTTGGTGTAACTACTTTTTCGATGAACTATAAATCATAGGTTGTATACAAAATCCACCATAGTCCAGTTTCAGTTCAGTGGTTTTCCAAATGAACATATAGAATAGAAATAGATGGCAATACAGTATTTGTAATCCTTTCTCTGTCTCCCATACATACTTTTAGGGCCAGGCAGACAACAATTGCGAAAATTTATTTCTTTAAAACTCGTTTTAAAAATATTTGATGTTGTCTGAGATAAGCTTACAAGAATAGAAATAGTTTCCAATGCATCTGTAATTTGTTGAACTTTTAATATGAATATTAAAACGACAGAAGTTGACCCTTATGAAATAGAAAATCAGGCAGTCCATGTTATATATGTCACTGGGGGTAACAAGATGTATGATTGAAATTACTGTAGTTTCTCCCACCGAAAATGCTTTTATTCATGCCCCTAGTCGCTGCCACTACGCACAGATACCAAGGGAGTTTCACAGCTGTCACAAACGTAAACAAATCGTCGATATTTCATCGTTTTTGTTATTAATTTCAATTTAATTTAAAATATAAAAATTAATTTAAAATATAAAAATGTGGATAAAAATGTGGATAAAGCACACAAAATAATATTTTATGACTATACTTGCCTAAAAAAAGATTTCCCACGTCGTAGACTGGTATTATTATGGCAATTTTTCACCCAACACTTCATTCTGAAAATACATGAACATCACTTAGAAATTCATCACACAGATTACACTATTTACTTAATTTAGCAATAGTTTTCAAGAAGTTATCTTTCACTTTTGAGTTATTTTCACAAAATTCAAATTAGGCAAACTTCGTTTGACAGCTGAAAATACATTCGTCTCTTTCTTCAATATAATTCTTACCTACTTCATGATACTCTGAAAATAGCCACGCACATGCACACGAATTTTATAGGTACCAACACTTCCTTTTGTCCCTATATTCTAAGAATTAAACTATGCTAAACGTCAAAACTATTAAACGCACCGAGACACTACTACGCTAACAGAACGTAGCGTCAAAATGTGCACACCGATGTGAAATTTAAGCCTTTTTATCATGTAATAGAATCGCATCTCTGTGTTCGTTTTAATCATGGATGTAGTAAACTACGACATTTTCAGAGCGGCCACATAATTTAGTGGTTGGAAATTTATTAAGTATTGAATAAATTCAATAGAAAAGATCCCATTATATCGCAAAAATTTCCATTGAACTTTTAAATTTATACTTTTATTATTTTTGGAATTTTTAGGAATTTTCCTTGTGCCCGTTTATTTTCTGATGAAATTTATTGTCGTTGGCTTTGTATGGCTGACATCATATAAATAACCCTAAA
Source organism: Dioctria rufipes (assembly GCA_963924295.1). Taxonomy (NCBI): domain Eukaryota; kingdom Metazoa; phylum Arthropoda; class Insecta; order Diptera; family Asilidae; genus Dioctria; species Dioctria rufipes. Next base: position 318,035,835 of record OZ002740.1, on the reverse strand, counting down.
CATTCTGTCAAATAACAATGACAATTCAATTGTACACCGGCATTGAAAAATGTTCAATTTTATTGCCAAGGCTATATATTTTTATTATAACGATTTCAATTAAAATTTATTTGAAACACTATAATTTATTATTAAAATAATTAAGCTTGCCTGAAAAATGATTTCCTATGGCAATAACTCTGATTTGTATCTACAGCACATGCACGAACGCACTTCTTCACCACAATTCAAGATTCCTGAGTCTCGATTATATAAAATTAATTTCACAGATACTTCACTACAGTTTCTCACTATTATTAAATATATCTAATTCACTTTTTATCAATTCTTTCAAGAAAAATCACTAAAAAACCACCGCACTGTTTTTCGTAAATTCAAACAAATTTAGAAATGTCAGAAATTTCGAACTGACAGCAACCCTCTTTTCATTTCCCCCTCGTGTAAACAAAAAAATGCTAATCACACGTACACGAATTTTACACAGCATAGCCTATGCTTTTTGCTTTATAATCCAAGCCTGAACGACATGGTATGTAAAAATGTGACATTCTGCGTGCGGTTGAACGCACGGGCGGTGTGAAAAAATGTGACATTAGATCTGTTCACGTACTTCTTGGGTGTTTTCGTTCTTGGGTTTTTTTGTGTGAAAATATCCAAGAAGGGAAACTGTGAAATTTGGAAAGTACGCGGACAACTTTTTGTATTCTTGGACAGAAGGCGAAAGTGACAACTTAAAACTGTCAAGCTAACAAATTTAATTTGAAAATAAAATGCCAAACATAACATATCTAATCATTTTACTTACTATTTTGTAGATTTTTATATGACCTGGGTGAACAGTGCACATCAATTTCAAATTCTGCTGCCTTTTCCATCTTTTTCTTGACAATTTATATTTGTAACAACTCTCGATTTAAATTTTTTTCCTTGTTTGGATGTAGGCTAAAAATGTATTGAAGGGGAAGTGTGACGTCTACATATTTTTCCCCATTTTCTGGGTACGTGAACAGAGATCGGGTGCTTTTGGGTGAAAATGTTATAATCCACTCACCCAAATTTGAGTACGTGAACAGACCTTATGATGTTTCCTCAACAATTTTCCCAGCTTCCATTTGTTCCCTGTAGTGATTTCCGACTGTTCGTATCAATGATTTTATTTCTTAAGTTTTTTGTTTCGTTGACTTCGCCAAAACATTTTTTCTGCCATTTTGTCTGATCCATTTTTTTTTTTTGTTCAGCTTATGCCTCATATTTGCTTCCATCCATTTTCCTTCCCATTTTCAGAACTTATCTATTCATTTTTTTAATTTATATAAAATTTTGCATTTGTTGTTTATCTTTTAATATTAATATTCATTGGACATCTAAATAACAGATCTACTCCATCCATATTTCCTGTAGGGAATTTACTGACATACCTTACAACGGTGTAATGGGAACCGATATTTAATATATTTTTTACTTATTTCCTATATTTTTCTTATTCAACTTCATCTTTTACCTGAAATAAATGTAAAACGAAATCATCTAGGGTATAATATTCCAAGTTGTTCCAGTTGAGTTGGTGGTGGGAAACAGGAAGCTTTGCTAAATATAGTACTCCACCAATGTTGGCCTAGATTAAATCATGGCGTATACCAAGTTTATTATTCTGTTTGTAACGCTAAAAGTTATTTTGATTTTTATCGTCTGTCTCTCCGTCCGCCTGTCCGTGTCTCTGTTTCCATGGCTCTACGTCCGATTGTCCGTCCGTCTGTCCGTTCGTATGTCCGTCTCTGCTTATCTGTCTATCCGTCCCGTCTGTATGTATTTTCTCTGCTCGTCCATCCATCCGTTCTCACGATAACTAGAAACCGCGTGTACTGAATGCTGAAATTTTTCACACCGGCTTTAAATACAAAAGCAAATTTAAGTTCAAAAATGGGGATCATACGGACAACTCCTGAGTAGGGTTGCCGTACAATAATTTCGAAAGGAAAATGAAGTGTTGAAGGTTTGGATTGCAGAAAATTTGTAGGTGGTAGGGAATTATTAATTTAAAAACAAACCCAATAACTTTCATTATTATTATTCATTTAGCTTTTAACATAGTCAGACGCTTAAAAAACAAAACAGAAAGATAAAACAAATAAAATATTCAGTTGAATCAAAGAAATTTAAAAATGAAACTTATCAGAAAAATTCCGGAAATTATTTAATTATGGAAGTCATACCAACATTGAATGTGTAGTCCCACATTACACTTTTTTTAACATTATCCTAGTGAGTTGATGGCATTTTGCGCATCTCATTTGTGAACAAGGTGCTCTAGCATGATCAGAACGTTCACCTGCAGTACGGATTCCTGGCAAGATTCTTTGTTCCATCGTAGTTCCACAACTAATATTTTTTGTAGGTGGTTGACCAAAAGAAACACAATAAGTCTGCGCTATTATACGCCGAAACTCGCAATAAGTATAATGCTCGTCATTACCAATTTCACATTTTAAGATGTTGTGGCATGCAGCATCTAACCCAAAAGCGAAGAGTGGAAACCAAAATTTTTTTTCCACAGTAAGATACACACATAGAGTCAGTCCACATTTTCTACGATCAACCCCTCCCATATATTTATCATACATTATAATTAGTTGAAGGCAATCTATTGAGAGCATTTTAAACTTAAAAAGCCAATTCAGTCTACTTTTTCAACGGGTTGAATACTGTGATAATTTGAAACCAATGTAACTATGTTGTTGTCGTTCCACTTAACTACTATAAAATTGGGAGTTGTCCTATAAGAGAGAACACCTCTCTTCTGCTTTTTCATGGCTTAGCTGTCTTTCAGGGTGCATTTTTGAGTCCCGTTTTCCCGAATTGTCCCGGTTCATCCATGTCCTCGCTTTGATAATTCAGAAACAAGAGGTAAATTCGTGAAAAAGTTATCAAAATAACAACTGTATGGTCCAAATTGTATAGGTAAGCGTGATTCCAATTCAAGTATAACAGCTGGACCCAATCCAAATGTATCTTGTTCCGATCTGTTAGGCTTGCCTTGGATATGCTGCTTTGAACTATGTCGACAGTAGTAAGGGACCATAGTTTCGTCTATTGATACGTGACAATAAGGTAGCATTTCGAAGTTCTTCAGAAAATTCTTTTCTAACATTGAGAAATAATTTCTGACCTTAGCAAATTCTTCATTAGTAGGTTGGTGAAGATTATCACAAAGATGTAAATATTGGTGAATTTCTTGAAACCGATTTCTTCGCATACACTTGGCTATCATATAGTTATGGTTATTCGTTTTTATCTCCCAAAACATTCGAATATATTTAGGAGTTGGATGTCCAGTTATAAGAAGAATCGCTTATAAACTTCTTTAAACTCCTCTGGTGTAACATTGAAAGTATGATTTCTCTGTAAAGCATACGAATTTGACATGTTACCAATTAATTGCACAATTTCGTCACAAAACATCATTTCAAAACATTGCTTTGGTGTTAATTCGTATTCGGCTTTTTTGTTGGAAATTTCGTCAGTGTTACTTCTCCCAGAAAAGTTACTAAACTTATTCAACGACTTGGACCAATTTATTTGTTGCTGTTGTCGAGAAACTGGTTTTTTTCTTTGATGTTTCTGAAACGCCAGCAGGCATTAATTCTAGTTCATTGTCGCTGGTAGCGTTATTATTTCTAGAACTTATAAATTCTACTCCGGATCTAAGCATTCGCACTGGAAGTTGATTTAGATTTGCTTATTCTTCACCTCCACTATCCTCATCTTCTGGAGGGAAAATAATAACTTCAGAGATGTCGTAATGGCCTGCTTCAATGGCTTCCACTATTTAATGAAGTTTCATACTGCAAGTGAAAAGTACAGTAAAATAACTGTACTGCCCAGTGTCACCTATAGGTGACATCTTACAAAAACTTTTCTGATTTTCTGATTTATGAAAAACAAAATCAATTCCGTCCCCTGCATACGCCCATATCTTTCGAAGAAATAATTTGCCAAGATTTATGTTTTACTTACGTTCTTTTTCTCTGATCAGGTACATAATTAGACAAATTCGGAACATTACTCAAATTCTTTGAATCCATCAAACTGCGAAACGTTTTCTTAGAATAATACCTCTAAAGGCGGAATCACAATGGACCCAACGGAACGCAATTGAACGGAGAGAAATGTCAAATTTACGCAGTAAAACGGACGTCGAAGTTATCTGCTTACAATGGACTCATGATTAATTGAAAGTGACAGTGACGTTTGACCCAAAATTTATAAACAAATATGGATAAAACCAAAAAACTCTTTTCATTCCATTTGCACTCTGCTTATTACTCACTTACCGCAGCACAGTTTCGCTTGTCGGAACAAAATAAACAATTCCAAAGCTAATTTGAGATTATGTTTATCCGTTGAGTTGCGTTAATTTCAGATTTTATTAAACTTGCTGCGTACGACTGCGTTTTCGTCCGTCCACTGTGCGCAACTCCATTTGAAAAGCATACAAAGAAAACCGGTTTGACATTTCTCTCCGTTCAGTTGCGCTCCGTTGCGTACATTGTAATTCCGCCTTAAGTCAACACGTCACTGAATATAGCTCGAACAGAGAGTTCTGCCACTAATGACTTCCACTGAAAAACGGATCAATTACGCAACCGAAGAAGTTTATTTGAAGTAAGAAAGTAGTGTCACCTGTAGGTGACACTGGTAGACCAAGAGCCCGCGGTAAATTTTTGGTGTGAAATATAACCAAAAAATTTATGCATACGTATTAAGTTATAGGAAAGGCAATGTCAAAAACAATCGTCTGGCAGGAAATCTCCGCGGCCTAAGTGAGTAATAGTATGTTGAAAACACCCTTTCTTTCAAAATTGAAATACTTATTATAACCACTTAATGCACGTCTTAAAAAACAGAGAGGTTTTCCTTGACCACAAATATGTAGGTCCAAGACGGTTTGCGCGCGGCTAACCCCTTGCCAGACGAAGTTAAAGTACTGAAAATTTCGGAAAGTACTGACAAATATCAAACAAATCTTACAATTTCGAGCATTTGTGTTTTACTTTTAGAAATCGTTTTTTTTTTTTTTTTCAATTTATACTTTGAATTCAAGTATCACTTTCAGATTCACTGTCATCTGATGAATCACAAGTGAGCAGATCGTTTTCGTTTTCTTCAGTTACATCAACTTTAAGGATATCTTGCAGTCTTTCAGGTGTGGCATTTCCCTCGAACCAATTAATTTTCAACTTATTTTCTGCTAACACCCAACCACTTTCTGTTGGTGATAATTTAATTTCTTCATTTTTCACCGCATTCTTCCATATACAACATATATAATTGCTTCTGTATATTTGTTGCAACAGAACTGCTTTGTATGTGTATATTTGTGCTCAGGGATATTAGCTCTGCTTCTGAGCCGAATTTCATGTGGTTATATAGAATATTGGAAAATCCGAAATTTTCAGTACTTTAACTTCGTCTGGCAAGGGGTTAGCCGCGCGCAAACCGTCTTGGACCTACATATTTGTGGTCAAGGAAAACCTCTCTGTTTTTTAAGACGTGCATTAAGTGGTTATAATAAGTATTTCAATTTTGAAAGAAAGGGTGTTTTCAACATACTATTACTCACTTCGGCCGCGGAGATTTCCTGCCAGACGATTGTTTTTGACATTACCTTTCCTATAACTTAATACGTATGCATAAATTTTTTGGTTATATTTCACACCAAAAATTTACTGCGGGCTCTTAGACTATGGGAAAAGACGAGTTAAGTTCAAAAATGGAACAAATCGAATAACTCGTTGTTAGAGTTGCCATACAAAACTTTCTTTTTCGCAATTTCTGACAAGGAGTCCAAGTTGAGCGCCGAAATTTTGTTCACGGTGTTTTCATAAAAATATTTAACACAATTTTAAAAATGATCGAAAGCTGGTAACCCCCTTTCAGTGTTGAGACCTAGACGTTTATATTGCACTCAAATGTTCTTAAGAATTAGCCTATGGCTAATTATATTAATGTTTACTACCCGAGAAACCGTTCTAGAAATATATGCGAAAAATCGCCTTTACAGACAAGAGCACAGATAGATGTCAAACCGTACGAAATTGCATATGGGTATTCATCTAGGGGAGTATCGGTCTTAGACCAATTCTAGGTTTTTTCCTTGTTTTTAGTCTAAAAAAGTTCACTTTTCACAGGCCTCATCACTTTTCAATGGTATTCAAAATCATCTCATTGGGAGTGGGATGTGCTTGCCTGGGATCCATTGATTTCATCGCGGGAATCTTTAATAAGTATATTATCTCAAAATAATATATTTTGTTTAATTTGTGTTAAGTATGGAAATATTTAATTTTTTACTAAAAATTCCTTTAACATTGGGTATCAATAGTTGAATATCTTTCATATTAAACAGGATTTTCAAAAAGCACAGTATGAAATTATCCAGGAAAATACCCGGAATCAAGCAAAGCAAAACTCATTACAATAATTTGGACGGTTACTGAGAAAAGTGCACCTTTGTGGGAAGAAACGTAATTTTCGGCAAACTCAATTTTAGAATCTGAAATGAAATGCATTTAGAACCAACATTTTGCTACTAGTAAGTAAAACTCTGAGATTACAGCGGTGCACAATAAGCCAGTAAATGGCTGCAATGCAAAGGCCACTCGCCCCGGTCATGAGAAGAAAGAGAAATAGACCTAATAAGCATAGTGTACAAAAAACTGCCAACAATGGAAAAATATTACCAAAGAAATATTCGAAATTGACCAGGAAGGTCATTGAAACAACCTGACACGCTTGCGAAAAAAAAGATGTGACAATACTGCTGGACTAGTATCACAGAAGTGTCAATAAAAACCGAACCAGAGAACAGAAATGCACAAATGGTGGCTTCAATTAAAGCTAGAATGATTACCAAAACAAAAACTTGGATTTTTTTTACTCAAATACACACCTGACTTCTCGAAAGATTGGATCTTGCTGTCATCAACTTGATAATGCTAAATTATTTCCTCTATTCATTTACAAGATCTTTTGATGTATAAACATAGACGGCAGATGTAGTGATAAGTGATAACCGATGTCAAAATTTATTAGCAGGAATTTTGTTTGTTTCTTTTTCTGTGTAAATTTGTAATACAAAAACATTTCTCTTTCAGGTTCTCATGAATATGTATCTCATCACATCATCACCAACGCTAGGAACAGGATAGGAACCAATATAGCAATAAAATATATACTAAATATAACTGTGAAGAACTCTGTCTATCTCAAGTCTAATCAGGTCGTGCTGAAGGAGATAGAAGAGATAATTTTGCGCGAATCTTGAACTGCAAGAGTGGGAAGAAAACAGAAGAATTCATGAGGCTTTACCATGCAGTGTAGATTAGGCATAAGATAAGTGATATTGGAGATGTAAGCACTACCCCGCATACAAATTTCGAGTTAATCGCATTAGTAACTCCAAGCGAATTTTATTATTGCGTACCGGCAACCAATTATACTTACCATTCTGATAAATATTTGGCGAACAAATTCCTAAGAAAAAAAGAAAAGAATTCCAATCTGCACTGTTGTTTTTGGAAAATTTCCAACCCAGATCCCAAAATTGAGAAATATATGTATATTGATAAGAAAAATTATATTTCTGGACTTTGTCGTGCGATTGCTTTTTTAACGGAATATTCCATATAACAAGTTCTGCTTCTCTGCCCTGATTTTATCCATCCGGCCTGCAAAACTGCACCAATATTCTTCTGAAAATGCTTGGTATAATTTACCTAGAAAAAAAAAAATTTTTATATTCTTGAACAAGAATATTTTGTGACATGCTTATCATTCTCTTACAGGAAGGAAAATTTATTATTGCACAAAATTTTGTAATTTTACTAAATATGGGGTGGAGATAGAATCGATTTGACCAAATATGTCGAGCACGAAAATTTTGTTTATTCTAAGGAAAGAGCTTTTCAAAAAACTTATGTTTTGCCGAAAGGATAATTACTTTTATACATACACATAATGTATGCACATACATACTAAATTTGCATTTTGTAGCATATAACTCTGCTAACATACATATTTGAAAATTTTTATAAACGGTGGATTTATATCCAAATTTGACTCTTAAACGATTTGATGAAGGTTTGCGTGACACGTAATCGGAACTATACAACAGTCAGCTGTTCCGTTTCACCCTTCCAGCTCCTGTTCTAATTTTTAATACACTTAAAAATTTTCTGAAACAAAATCTCACGCAAGACACGAGTGGGTTATTTATATTTATTTATTATTTTATTACAGTAATTTGTGGAGTGTTTCAGAAACCTTATTCGAACAAGCAAATATGTCCTAATAAAAATTAAATATTTTATAATTTCGTTTTCTTTTTTCTTTTTAATGGAATTGTTAGTTTGTCCAAAATTTTATTGCAGTCATTTTACAAATCTACACCTAAGTACTGGTGGGAAGTTTTTCTCCAAGCATCCACCAATTTTTTCTTATAAGTTGACAAATTTAAAAACAATTACATTAATATGTATAAATAAATATTATATAATTTTTTTTCAGCGGACCTACTGATTCCGAGAATTTGCTTACATTGTGATATGAACATTACTAGTGAAGATCGTGATGCCTTTCATGGCTGGAAAGGAGAAAAAAATCTATGGCCAAAAGGAATTGTTCCGTATGTGATTGAAGATAATATCCCAGGTAAGATATTTCTTTCACTTCACCGTTTGCTCCATAGTATGTCCTCTTTTTATGAATAGAACATCACAGACATATTATTACGACAGCTATGTCCACTATCACGGCGGCCGTGCCATGTGTGACTTTCATAAAACGAACAAATGAAAAGGGATATCTTCATATACAGGTGATTTGAAGATGAAATTTTGTTTTGACTTTAATTTGATGTTGTTATTATAGGTATATAGGTATTCCCGTATTGATCGTGGATATCAAGGTAAGAAGCAAGAGATAAATTTGGTAATGTCTGCTATTCTAAAGGTCCCTGGACTAGTCATACACTATTTTTTATTTCCCCTTGGTATGTACCCTCCGCATAGAGCTTACGACCGAGATAAATACGTTACAATTGTGTGGGAAAATATAAAGAAATCTGCATTACACGTATTTGATAAGCTTCCGAGAGAAATGACAGACTTGGGTGTTTATTACGATTATGATAGTATAATACATTTAGGCCCAAAAGATTTTTCAGCAAATCATCAGCGAACAATTATACCCAAGAAGAAAGGAGCTCAGATTGGCCAAAGGAAGCAACTAAGCAAAGGGGATATTCTAAAATTGAAAATTATGTATAATTGCCTCACATAATAAAAGAAAAGAAATTTCTCAGTTCCCATTGATATACTGAGTATTACTTGTGTTTTGATGTTTTCGGTAGTAGTATTGATTTTATACATGTATAAAATCAATGGTAGTAGTCAATATATATACAGGGTGTCCTGTAAGTCCGCGTCAAGCAAGAATCGGGTGATAGACCAAATCATATTTGTTACCAAAATCTAAGTCACATATTTTTCAAATTATAGACGTTTCTTTTTTTTTAGCTCCTGTTGCTACAAATCTTTACTTTGTATTTGGTTTGGAAGTCGGCCCTCTGTGTAGAGTAGCTGGTTTACATTTGTAAAAACTCGATGATTTGACTCGCTAGCGTCACTATCTGGCTCACTCACACTTCGCGCAATGACTCTGTCTCCCTCAAACTAGAATCTTAAAGTTACGGTCTTAAAGCAAGCTTTGCGTACACTAGAATCATTTTTAGTAGTTAAAAAGGAATTTTTCGAAAGTGGATTTCTTGAAGAAAAATTTGTTTTTTCCCGTAATCTAAGAAATAATGTAGCAAGTCTTATACCATTTTAGAATCCTTATTAAATGTGTCAACTTTTAAAATTACTTGCCAAACTAAAAGAAATGTCGGAGGTGGACTCAGGTTTTTTGATTGGGCCATTTCTCTTGAATATTCTTTCTCTTCATGAATCAAATCACTAATTACCTCTGATTGATCTTACTGAAATATATCGGTGATTGTCAGCGAATAAAATCTGAGTCCACCTCTGTGTGTGAAGAAAAGTTTATTTTCTACTTTTTCATGCGACTGGGCCTCAGTTTTGTTTGAAAACTCGTTTTTTACATATTTGATTTCAATTGAATAAGCACAAATTTTTTGGAAACTGGAAAATATGTAGTTTTTGATATATTTACAATTTTCGAAAGAAAAAAAAATCTTCCACGGAAAACTTTGTTGGTGTTTTTTTTTTTATTTAAATATTCTATCTGCGCTCATTTTAACCGTTGAAATGTCTACTTTAATAATAAGTCTATATATGTTGATGGTTTATTTTTGAAAAAAAGCACTTAAAATTGAGCAAAATCAAAAAAATTACTTCGAATTACAAATTTTTCAATGTTTTTTATGGTTTTCAATTTTTTTTTTATTATTTACGTAAATAATGGATTAAATTTCAATGACAGAATTTATTTTAATTTAATATTACTAAATTTGAACGAATTTAATTAATGATCGTGGCGGAAATCATCCTGAAACTGTAGTCTTTCATGGCAGTGCATCGTACCGTTGGTACTGAAAGTCATACGGTAAAGTTAAGACTCACTGGCCTAGTGGGCATTTGTATGAACGTATATTTTACTATTTTCTCACTAAATAAATATTATAACGATGAGTAATATATTTGAATAAATTAAATTGAATATATAATTATTAAGTAGACCAATTAATTTATTATAAAAATATAAAAAAATTATGAGAAATTATAAAGTTCTAATTAATTTCAAATATTTTGCATTGTGGTTGCTCTTCATTTTCATCAATGAAATTTTTAAATTCCGATGGATTTTCGAGATAATCGATAGTTTCGAAAACAAGACTCTTTACTGGCTCTTCATCAATAATCTCTTCCAAATCACTTACGTCTTCGAAAATTTCTTTATTTCTATTTTAGCAGTTGCTGCATAAATTTATAAGTTTTAAGTCATGTTTTCGGCGGCCACATCTTTGTTTACTACAACCACTTTCACAGCTGCAGCTAGTACTTCTTAATAATTTTTCGGTAATTAATTCTGAACAGTCTAGGATAAATTTGGGCACGTGTCTACCTAGATGCTCGTTCCAGCCCAATAAAATAAATTTTTGTTATCGGCCTCGTTATCTAAATACCAAGTCAAGTCTGCAATTGGTAATAAACTCTACAGCAAGGGTTGTGCAGCTGCTCATTCAGTTGGTGGTAGTTTTTCCAATTTGAAAGTAGATTTGCTAGCTGGTAGTTGTTGATTTAATGAAATACCCATTTTTTTGCTTTTATAAATACCCGAATTCCAGCTATAAATTGAGATCCATTTTTTGCAATGATTGTTTGGTCTGCATCTTTAAAGAAAATACTAACTAGGCTTGATAAATTTTTGTTGGTCAATAATTATGTTTTTCCTTTTCAAGCCAAACCGGAAGTTGAATCGCAACCCGAAAAAGAGTGAAGAAATACGATTTTATTGTTGTACACTTTGCATGCACGTAGCTAGGTAGGGGCACGGGTGGGCACGGCCAAACCCCAGTGAACCCGAAACGGAACCGGTTCCCCCTGCAAGAAACTTTAGGCAAAATAAAAAATCATCTTTATAAGATTTATTTGTACCATTTATTATGGTATAAAAAAATAACAATTCAACAAGTAAAAAAAAAATAAGCATTTCCAATTATATACATAAAATAAAGCACACAAAAATATCCGGATTTGTACAACACTATAAATTAAATTTTAATATTTGGTTGGATAACCGTTAGATTTTAATACACTTTTCAGTCTGTTAGGCATTGATTGCAAAAGTTTTTTTGTTCCACTCTTCTTGACGATGTTGTTTTAACATATTTTTGCTGCAAATGTTGTGTTGAGTTAAGGAACTTTTAAATTCTGCTTATAAATGTTCTGTGGGATTCATGTCCGGCGACTGAGGAGGTGTTCCCAGCTGTTTACATACATTATAAAGTAGCCATTCCTTCGTTTTTCTGGCACAATGTTTAGGATCATGGTCTTGTTGGAAGACAAAATTATTTCCTAATGCTAGCTTTTCTGCAGTGGATTTTAAATTAGTCTTAAAATATTGATATAATCATAATGATCCATCATTGCATCAATAAAATAAAGACTTCCAACCCCAGCCGCTGACATACAACCCCACACCATAATAGCACCACCTCTATGTTTAACGGTTATTTGCAGGCTTTCTTTGTTGAACTCATTTCCTGGCTTTCTCCCGACAAATTGTTCCCGAGATGACTTAAATATTTCAAATTTACACTCATCGCTAAACATGACAGTATCCCAAAAGCTTTGAGCCTCACGAAATTTTTTTTTAGCGAACTCGATTCTCTTCTTGGTATTTGTTTTATTCATCCACGGTTTTTTCTTGCAATCCGTCTATGGTATCGGCTTTTCCTTATCGTTCGGCTCATCGTTTCAATACTTATATTTTTGCCAGTACTTTCGCAAAATTCTGTGCATATCTCTTTAGCATTAGTATGAGGACTCACTTTCGCTTGCTTCAAAATTTTTCTATCTTCTCTCTCAATTAGTATCCTTGGTCGCCCCGTACGCGATTTATTTATTAATATAGCGTCACTTGTATACTTATCAATAATGACTTTTGCTGTACTTCGCGGTATTCCCATCTCTTTTGAAATTTTCGTTGCGAATACCATTTTTCAGAAAAAGATCTAAACAATTTTCTTAATGGTAAACTCGTTTCACGCTTTTTTGGCATTTTGGAAATTAAAATATTTAAAATAAAACTTACTTGAACAAAAAATACGAAAAACTAATCATTATGCTGGGGCGATACTCTGCATGCACATATTTATCTAACTTTCTTGGAAATTTACCATATTTCGTACATGATCACTTCATGGGCGGATACTTTTGTGTATTTGTTTTGTGAGTTGATTCATCATTGTTAGTTTTTCTCTGGAATTTACTTATTATATATTGTTTTTGAATATGAGAAGACATAGTACACATGTTGGAGTTTGTAAATGCATATTTTTTAAATTATTAGAAAATGAAAGACATTAGAAATTACATGCAGTTTGTCGGGAAGATCAGATGGGCGGACTAATTGTATGTACAAGTCGAAAACGTGGATATACAAGTGCCGATACAAATCCAGATACTTGTATCTAAGTGTAACCTCACCTTAACAATGATTTGACTTTCTCCATTTCGACTGACTGATAATAAATCCATCAGAATTATTGTCAACTCAACATTTTTCCATTCTAAAGCCTTGGTTTCCAATGGAATGCGGCAGCACAATTGCAATTGCGCCGCATTTTCTTGAAAACCAATGCTTTAGCATGATGCAACAACGCACTACACTGCTTACGTGGAAACAAACCCCTCAACACACCGAATCTGGATATATAGTGGCACTCGGCTGTCCCGGACTCACCATACAGCCAGGGTATGCTTGTTTTAAACATATGTGAAGAAATATGAGCAATGTGCCTAATATTTGACCTACAAATTGGGCTCTCTATATTGTTTCTCTTTCTTTACTATATTCGCTCGCTTTGCTCATATATATATATTTTAAAGACTATCAGAACCAGCTTAACACAAGCTCGCTGCATGGACACGTTTAATAAATAAACGGTCAACAATACATGCGTTTCATCACTTGTCGGTGTTAGTATTAGTATGTTACACTAAACATAGACCAAACACCAGATAAAATGACAAGCAGTGGAACATAGAACAAAGAGATAAAAAACCAAATTAAATCTAACAGAAGCTTAAATATTATATAGACGTTTCTTTAAGACATGCTTAGAGTCCTCAACAACAAAAGAATCAGCCAAATTATTAACTGTAATGCACATGCGATTAATAGGTTCATACATGCCAAAGTTAGACCTTGAGGAGTTGACATGTAACAGAGGAAGCCTTCTCAAATTGTGTCTATTATCACGGAAAGAGATTTTGTCAAGTAACAACGGGGAATCAACATTCGCGTTTAACAGTTTGTGAACAAAAGTTACGTCGGCAACTATGCGACGTTTCTCAAGCGAATGCATATTCAAAAGCTGCAAGCGATCCTCATTGGGTGGAAGAATCAATGAGTTATTCCAGGGTAGGTCCCTAAGAGCAAAGCGCAGGAAATTTCGCTGAACAGACTCGATACGGACGATGTGTGTACCGTAAAAAGGAGACCAGACCTGGCTAGCGTATTCAAGAAGTGGTCTCACAAAGCAAGTATATAAACGTAATGTTATGGAGGGATTCGAGAACTCTAGGGACCAACGTTTTATAAAGCTCAGCATAGAACTACTGTTAGATACCATGTGGTTTATGTGGGAGTTAAAATTCAATCTATGGTCACATTTGACACCCAAGTCACAGACAGAACTAACGCGGCGAATCGAGGAATCCGAGAACCCATAGACATAAGAGATAAGATTAAGATTCCTGTGGAAAATCATCACCTCGCATTTGTCGATATTGAGTATCAAATTATTGCTTTTGAACCAATCGTAAAATTTGTGGAGGTCACCATGTATAAGTTGACAATCATTAATAAATTTAATCTGAGCGAAAAGTTTAATGTCATCAGTATAAATTAGGATTTTGCAGTGCTTCACTACGGAGACAATGTCGTCAATAGATAGAATAAATAGAAACTGGCCCAAATGACTCCCTTGAGGTACGCCAGACGAAGATTTCAAGACTCTAGAGATGGAGTGGCGGAAATAGATTTGGTATGTATTTGATCAAGAAGGAATTTATTTAGAATCTGCGGTATATAGCAATTTATTTTCTTTATTCTATTTTTCATTTGTTTTTCAAGTCACTCAATTTCGATGTTTGGGATATGTTGATGAGTCAAAACCAGGACTTGAAACTTGTCACTAAAAATATAATGGGTTTAGTGATGAAATAACAAATTAAAAACATTTTTAGCTTTTTGCTATATACCGGAGATTCTAAATAAATTCCTTCTTGAACAAATATAAGTTTACCAAGATAAAAAATCCGAAAGCGTAATCTCTACTTTTATTACATATACAGAAAATACTATGCGCAATATATATGATGCTTGACCCACTTACTACACTACATGATATTTTTGGTTATTGGCCATGCTAGACAATAGCCTGCGTTTAATTTTCTTATGCATAGGGGAAAATGTTCCATTTCGCTTGTATAATAATCAATTAATATATAAATCGGAAGACTTACCCAAAATTTTACATTTACGTTAATTTATAAATATTCACCCCTTTACTAAATCTTGCTGGATCACCAATTATTGAAGAAAATAGATCGATGATCCTATGTAAAAAGCCAGTGTGTCGCTGTAACTTAATTAGTAGTTTTTAAAACTAAATCAAAAGCGAACCAAGAGACCTTCGACTCGGCGGTAAAGTCTCTTGTTCCCCTAATAAAGAACAAAAAGGAAAATTAAGAAGTTACTAAACAAATATTAAGTCAATAAATCAAAATTAAAAAACGTAATAAGAAAAACTTAAGTTCTGAGTTTGGAAAGTGAAAATGGCAAGAAAGAGATCTAAATCGAGGCTGGTGAGCTTCTTGCATAAAAGCACCCCCAGTCCTTGCTATAATTGGAAAACGTAACCTCACAGCAACTTTAATAACTGGAAAAAATTAGCAGAGGTAGGGTAATTTCTTGAATATTCCTTAATTTTCTTCTAAATATGATGACAAATTTCCTGAATTCATTTTAAAAATTGATACAACCTTTAAAGCTGAAACGATGGTCATGTAAAACATGCTTAAATTAAAAAATTATGAGATAAATGCTGAAAATATGAGAAAAAATATTAAAGAAGAGTATAAAATTTCTAAAGTGGCAATATTAGTCCCAGTGATCTCCGCCGGCAGTGAGAGAAGTTTTTCTGCTATGAGGCGGATAAAAACGTTTCTTAGAAGCACAATGCTTCAAGAACGATTATCTCGCATGTCACGCATGTTACTGGTCAATACAGAGAATGCCACTGTTAAAAAAAATTACAGCTGACAAGGTATTGAGCCGATTCGCAGAAAAAAATAGTAAACTAACGCTTATTTAATTGGTTTTTGGCGATTTCTGTTCTGATTATGACGATATTAATTTAGAAAGTAGTGATTGATGGTGACGAATTCAAATTAAGCGATAAAGCACTGAGAGAAATTTTCACTGAGAATAAGCTCTGTTCTATGTATATCAAGGAAAGTTAGGTGCGATTTTGAGCTTAGCAGACATTTCCTGGATGCAAGAAGTCAGATTGCTTCGTCTTATTCAAATGGATATAGAAAAATTAGATTAATAGTTGTAAATATATTTTCTCAATTATCCCCTATTATGATAATAGCAGAAAATTTTATTATCGAATATGAGAAAAGGTTATATATCCTAAGAATAGAATTGCTTAAATGTAGTCTGCTTTTCGTTATTCTAGAAAAAGATTTATTTTAAATGTTTCAAATTAATTTTTAGTAGGTATATATTATGCTGACTTCATGTAAAATGTTCTTTGTTGTAGCAAATCAGTTTCGTTGTATAAGCGATAATTTTCTTATAATAAGAAGAATTTTTCTCATGTTTCTACGCATATTAATTATTGTCGTCAAAAGCAGTTTTCTTCTTTCTATGAAAGTTTTCTTACTCCAGGAGAAATCGTAATGCTAGTAGATTTGAAAACATAAAATCATATGAATTTTGTATTCGATATAAAAAACAACAGTAATTAATAAACTTGGTGTTAACACTGATTAACATTTTAGATATTTTTGCACATTTTCGAAAAACAATACTTGACTGAAGAATATTCTTTTTCAATTTTTGTATCAAACTGGCCCCTACTAGTCCCACTCCACAACAAAACCCTGGCTACGCCCATGACGCTTCGTGTTTGAAACAATTAAATGTATAAAATTAATCCTTTTCATTCCCTGAGCCTGGTTTGTGGAAAAAAAATACTGAGACCTACTGAGTACTAGCAAATCAGTGTCTTCACCCACGATGACGACAGCTTCATCATCGTGTTTTGCTAGTTCAACTGCAGTATTTATTATTGAAGCATTGGCGCCTTCGGGAGCTAAAAAGAACAAGGTAGATACTACCTTAAAAAATATTATTTTTCCTTGCTATTTATTGACAATAGCTGATTCTTTTTCATAAGCAGTTTTTCTGTCATTTTTTTTAATTAAAATACTCAATCACTACGTGGCCTTTTAAAAGACACTATCCCAAATGTTTCCTCAGAAGTAGATGACTGAATAGGTACTTCTTCAAAATGAGCTCTTGCCAGTTCTCTTGGCCCAACCCCTCTTAATCCTCCCACCGTCTTCACCAACTTTAGGCGGTCTGCAACGTTTTATAAGTACCTATTCTATGTACCTTTCTAATATGAGTTTCAGAATTCACAGTTTATGTGTAAATATTTCTATCACGTTTATAACTTAAAAGATTTTTTTATTAATTTTTTATTCATTTAATAGGTTCAGGATGATTTCCGCCACTGTCTTCAAATAAACTGGTTCAACTTAGTAATAATTACTAAGGCTTCCCTGTCTGTCTGTCCGTCACCGGGCTGTATGTCATTAACCGTAACAGGTAGACAGTTCAAATTTTCACAGAGTGTGTACTTCTATTGCCGCTGGATCAACAAATAATAAAAATAAAATAAAATTAAAAATCAAAAGGGGCCCACATACAACAAAACCTGACTTTTTCGGCGTTTTCTTTCCTCGTTTTATTCTCATTCATTATTATTATCATCATAAATCCTAGTACGCTGTTCTAGCGAAAATTTCGTTTCATATACAAAATCTATGTAAAAAAAATGTGGGCGAAAAGTGCCACGAAAATTTCGGTTTGGGATTTCGTAAAGTAGTATGCTGTTCGAAAGAAAAAATCAATGTTTAGATCATGGAATGCAGATGGCGCTAATATGAAGTGGAGACATTTTTCCGCAGCGATATATATATCCAGACATATATTTCGCACGGAAAAGTTGACAGATATACCCTTTGATGTTTGGCGCTTTGGCACTGTACATGTAATTTGTGATTTTACGTGTATTACTTCAGTCAGTTTAATGTTATTTAATTGTTGATTTTACGTTTTCTCCATAAATTTTTTCCGTGTAGAACTATATGCCCAGAATGCAAGCGATATTTTCGCTTGAACAGCGTACTAGGATTAAGTAGGTAATTTTTTTTCCAAATGAAAGCATTATTTTGTCACATGACTCCTACTCTCATTTGAAAAAATAACTAAAAGTACGTAGTGTTAAATTTTGTACGATGGTAAGTAGCCCTTCGGTTATTTTAGTTTTTCTCAATTTTAAGTGGTTTCTTCAAAAATAAACCATCAGCATATATAGACCTTTCTAATAGGGCGTTTTAACTACATCGAAATCACGTCATTTTGATGAAGTGACTTCGAAATTACTGCCATGTGTTTTCACTACCGCTGAGATGATTTCGTTTGACAGGTGCTACACTTACATACCAAATTGACATGTAAAATAATTAATTACATATAAACAATTTTGTATTTAAAAGGATATATTGTCACATAAATGTCAGCAACTATTAATATAATATTTAATTTAATTTTAAATTTCTTCCTTAAAAATTTATTGACAAATTCATACAACAAATGATACAGTTTGAGGAAAAGTGGAAACCGAAAATGGGCATGTTCGTGCAAATTTTCGTGATTTCCGACGTGATTTCATTGAAATTACGCAAAAACGAGATGATTTCGATTTAGTTTTTTGTATTAGAAATTATGCGATTTCGTCGAAATCATGCTGAAACAGCGCAATTACGTGATTTCGATGTAGTGAAAACGACCTATAAAGTAAACATTTCAATGGTTAAAATGAGCCCAGATAGAATATTTAAATCGAAAAGAAAAAACCAATAAAGTTTTCCGTGGGAGACTTTTTTTTTCGAAAATTGTAAATATATCAGAAAATATGTATTTCCCAGATTCCAAAAAATGTGTACTTATTCAATTGAAAAAAATATATACTTTCACAAAATTTTATGTGATTTCAATTATTTTTACGAGAGAAAAAAATAAGAAAACTGATAAACCGGTTTTCGTGCATTTTCTCGAAACATTGGGGGTTATGTTCAAAAATGCTTTATAAGAAAGATTTAGATATTTTTATTATCTATAACTTTTGCGAGGAACATTTTCTGCTAGGAAGTCACATTTCGCCGAAAATCGCAAAAAAAAAACACTTTCAACCCCTTAACACCCCCTTCGAATGAACGTTACTTTCCCCAGGGTTAACGATACATTCGTAAGAAAGATTTCATACATGTATTTCATTTGAATTAGAAAGGAACGATATTATCAGGAAATTATACAAATATATAATTACAAAATATAGAAAGTGAATAATCATGCAAAGAGACTGAGGTCCCACGCAGAGGCGCCTCCGAGAACGACCTTTCAGGCCTCTGTTAAAGAAACGTATTTCGCAGAAGTTATAATAATCCTGATACTATTACTAAAAAGTTGCACTATGATGCTACAAAAACTATACTTTTCCACGTGTATCGCAAGCTCATGAAGTGATGAAATGGATATCGGAAACCAGCCAGCAAAGAGGGTATATATCGATCATCAGTTGTGAGCGGATCAGAAGTCGCTGTCCAAAGAGTTCTGACCGACTCTGTGTTATTAGCGGTACTGCGTTTTGCGAATATTTACTGCGTCCATATTACTCAATGGCATATATACTGCGAAGTCTTTAGTGTTGGATCAGGATAATGATCACTTAAATGTGAGACATTCTGAATTCCTGACTGTTAGGGATCTTTTGTAGGTTATTACAATGCACAAGAGATTAACACTTTTATTTGTTGATTTTATTAGTATTTGTATTGTATTGTATTTGTTATTATTTATTTATATTATATATAATCATTTTTTACACATCAAAACTTCTAGTGAACCAAACTATTTCCTAAATTTTCACTATTTTGTTTTATTTTTAATAATTATTCCTGACCGACACTTAAATAACTTTTTACAATAGTACACTGAGCTTCCGCACAAATTCACGACCCGTCCATCACTTCTTTTCTTACTACCCGCTTCGTCTTAATTCCGAACTCAAACTCCTCGATCTTCCTCCAAAAGAATACCTCGTATTGAGTGTCACTCAAAAATTCTACCAATCATAAATTCTGCCTAATATTCGATTTTCGCGATATTGAGAAATCTCAAAGTATAAAGCTTGCAGTTAATTAATAATTTTTGTTTATCTGGGGGAAATGTGAATGACACTCAATATGCCAAGCTTGCAATTTAATTTAATTTATTATGTTTACTTTCGCAAGACTAGGTCGTGAATTTGTGGAATAATTACTTTCTTTACATTCCTTACCCCCGTAGAAAAGAAAAATGATGCCTACTGGAGGTAACATTTTTCTTTCCAATTTTTTTTTTTTTTTTTTTTTTTTTTATTAGATGTTGGGTTTTTTTTTTTATGGTGTATGAGATGAAACAAACATTTTTGTAATTTTACTTTTTCCTTATTCATTAAATTATTAATTTAAACCAAATTTATAAATTTCATCTAAGCAGTACTAAATCTAATTTAAGTATATGTCTATAATAATAAAAAATAATGCTATGCGACTTCGTCTTTACTTTTCTCAACTAACTTACGAAAGATATAAGATATAAAGTTGTTACAAAAATAAATTTTTACAATAATTTTGAAATGGAAATATGTGTCTTATATATTATTATTCCTTATTATAACAGATAGAATGGAAAGGTATAAAAGAGCAGAGGGCAGAAGTGTATATTAATATATAATTAATTACTTTATTATGGTATTCTGTTCTTGTTTTTGTTTATATTTTCCTAAATCTTAACCTTAAATGAACGTCCTAATTTACTAAACCTGCTAAGTGGGTTTTCCGAAACTGATGTTACTGGTACCACTATTTCATTTAGTTCGTGGTCTTGTTTATTTGGGTCTTCAGAGCTTTTCGATTCGTTATGGGGGGTTTCTTTCGCTGGTTCGGTTTGCCTTGCAATTCTAGTAATTTTAGGGAATCTTTTACGAATTACTGCCACAATTAGAAAAAGAACAATGAAAACGCACAAAATACTAATTGTGGAATTGATATGGGTTTGAATGCGCTGTTGTTTAGAATCTCTCGTTAATTTGAGTAAGTTTATATCCTTTTCCAGATCGTCTATTGCCTTTGTGCCAGACTTTAGTGCGTGTAAGTAATCGTTATTTTGAACGAGGTCCACGTTCATAAGTTGCAAGTTAGTAAAATTAAGAATATTCTGGGAATCTATACTAACTCTTAGTTTCGGGATATTTGGTTGATCTGGTTCCCTAACAGGAATAGCTTGTTCAAATGTTCTTTCAAAAGGTATCTCAAACACGCCCATTTGATACGAACACATTTCTTTAAGAGTAAGTATTCCTTGATCGTGTAAGGTTTCACGGTAATTAGCTTCCTTACAACGTACCACTAAACTTGTCCTCTGCTGAAAATTATAGAGCCACATATTTTTTTGTACCATTTTGATAAAGAAATCTTTGCTTTGGTCTGTGATCCGATGCAAACAAGACGGCTGATCGTTGAAAGGGTTATCAAAAACATTTATTAAGCAATTATTCTTGTCTTGGCCTATAAATTTAGGTTGGATTTGTTTGCAAATGTATATGCTGGTATAATTAGCTGATGTGTACGAATCGCATTTAGTTGTAAAATCTTGCTCTGAGAATTCTAAATAGTTTCGATGCTTAGTATTGTTAAAAAGGTAATTTGTGTGGATATCCAGAAAGTAAGACTGTGTATTTGAAATCGGTATCGGAAGTAAGTAAACTTTATTTATTGTATAAGCTGTAGATTCTGTGAGTGGGATGTGAATTCGAATAAGAAATTGGTTATTAATTTGGAAATAGTCCAAATTGATTACTTGGCTCAATAAAGTCAAATCGTTTAGGAGTGGGTGTCCGTAATTTATTTTTATTATCTCTTGGTAGGTTTTGGAAAGATCTTGTCCTGATAGAATTGCCGGATGTAATTTTTTCTGGTGTAGTGCTGTAAAAATTGTATCCTCTTCTGCGAGGTGGAAGTAGACTTCTTGGAGCTTTAATAACATAAGAATGGTTATTTCATTGAAATGTGCTTGTATGTGAACCTTTTGAATTTCAGCCGTAACGTATTGGAGGTGCACGCCTAATCTCTCCGAGAAATGCATTAACCTTTGTTCCAGATCTAATTGATGATGGGTAAGGTTCTGCAGAATAGTATCTACTGTGCTAAACTTTGATTTTACCACTGTTATTTGCTTTGAAATTAGATGTAGGTTTCCATTATCATGGGCTTCAAGGTTCTCTAAACGACTGTAAATATTTTTGGCGTCCCTATCATCCATGGTACCGAATAAAAAATTTGATAGCCTACCAACACCATCGAGTATTTCCCTTTTTCCTCTAACCCTACTTGAATAGAATTCTATGCTATCTAACTTATCTCTTATATTTTTAACTATTCGCGTGATTTGCTCATGCCAAGAAGTACAAGAATTATTTAGGTCTCCTTCTGCTCTTAAAACCTTACACATCTCTGTTATAATTTTATTACATTTCTCAATAAATCCTACAATTTCTACTTCGTTTGCAAATTTCACTTGGGTGATTAGGGTCCACTTGCTTTGGTACACGAGTGCGTTTCCAATTTGCTCGAATAAAATGCCAGCGTTTCTTATTTCTTGGATCTCCGGTCGTAAACAAAATATCCCTGGCAGAAGAAGCAAAATTAAGAACAGCATTATTCCTGAAATTAGCGTGGATTAAAAAAAAAGAAACCAATTTTATGGAGAAAAATTAAAACGTTCGTATACCATATTTAACTAATTCTAAAAAATTTTGAGACGATTATTGTGAACACGTCGCAATTTTTTACCGATTTGGATAGTGCAATTTATATCATTGTCAATTTTCTTGACTACGTATGGCCCTGTCCATATAGGCGATAGTTTGTGTTTCTTTTGGGCATTTCGCAGAAGAACTTGATCTCCGACATGGATTGTTATTATATTTGTATTACGGTCATAATATTTTTTAGTTATTTCCTTACTTCGTATTAGATTTTCGCGAACCTTTTTGTGTATCTTTCGCATTTTGTATTTGATGTAATTACCATAGTCGTCATAATTATAAATCGGTTCTGGATCTTGTTTTAGATTTGTGGGGAGTGGGTTGCGGAAACCGTATAGTGCTTCAATGGGTGTCATTTTCGTTCCAGTATGAACAGTGTTGTTATGTACGTATGCAGCTTCTGCTAGCCACTCGTCCCATTTTTCAGGTTGATCATCAACGAAACTGCGCAAATAGTCGAGCAAGGGGCCATGTGCCCTCTCTAAAACCGCATTTGATTGCGGGTGATATGCTGTTGTTTGTATCTTTTTAACCCTTAGTAATTTACACACGTTCTTAAAGAGACCACTAGTAAAATTAGAGCCTTGATCTGTAATAACCTTTTTAGGTACTTGATAACGGAGAATTATATTTTTGTAGAAATTGTTTACAACTGTTATTGCTTCTGCATCGGGAATCGCAAAACAGTCGAATAGACGGGTCAAATCGTCTACAAAAGTAAGAATATATTTGTTTCCATTTTCCGACGTGGGTAAAGGTCCTACAATGTCAAGGTACACCTTCTCAAAAGGTTTTTGAGCTGTATCACTTATCATCATATGCATTTTCGTTTGCTTCCCAGATTTATTTTTTTGGCATTTAAGACATTTCTTTACATGCTGCGTAATATCTCTTAGCATATTTTTCCATTTAAATTGTTTGCTAATGCGTTTATACGTTTTGTATACGCCTTTTTGACCTCCTAGTGCGGAGTTATGAAAATCATGTAAAACAGTTTTAATATCTTCTGGATTAGTTAGCGTTTGAATCTTTGAATCTCGTCCCAGTGGGAAGGATTCAGTTTCAGATTCAGAATTACTAGTTATGTGCTCTTCGTCTAAACTACTACTGCTAGTAGTTCGAGAAGAAGTTAGGCCTACTTCATCACTGTGTTTCGATGTCTCAACCAAATCCTTAAGCAATTGCGCTCGGGTTACAACATGGCAAGCTGATGACTTAACTAGATCATTCTCACCGCCCGAGTCCATGGAGTGGTGTACTTGAGCAATTACTACTAGTTGATTTTTCGTTCCTTCACCTTTATCTAGGGGGTCCTTATTGACTTTTGTATTCTGTGAATCATTAATCGATTCAAGGCGGACTTGACTTAATTGTTCATTGCTTTCCTGTTTTTCATTATCTAACAATATTCCATTAGCGTTTTCAGATTGTGGTATTCGACTGAGTCCGTCGGCATTTTTATTGAACTTTCCAGGCTTGTATTTAATGTCATAATTAAATTCTGAAAGTTTGTGGTGAAAACGAACTAACCGAAATGTTGGGTCTTTTGTGTTAAAGATTCCCAGAAAAGGTTTATGATCCGTGTATACAGTGAATTTCCGTCCATATAAGTAACAACGGAAATTTCGCGCAGCCCAAACTACTGCAAGCAACTCTCTTTCAATAGTTGAATAGTTTCGTTCTGCTTTATTAAGTGAACGACTAGCATACGCAATTGGTTGGTCCTCACCTATATCCCCTTGGGATAAGACGGCCCCCAGTGCCTCTGCACTAGCATCCGTTGTAAGTATAAAAGGTATAGAAAAATCTGGGTATCTCAAAAGTGGTGGGTTTATCAAACAATGTTTTAAAGATATAAAACAATGTTGGCACTGCTCTGTCCATTTGAATTTTACGCCTTTTCGGAGAAGTTTTTGTATTGGTTCCGCCATTTTTGAAAAATTAGGAATGAACTTCCTGTAGTAATTTGCTAGGCCTAGGAAAGATTGTACTTGGCGAACAGTGCGAGGGATCGGGAAATTTTGGACACACTTTGTTTTGGATGAGTCTGGAAAAACCCCTAGCTCTGTACATATGTGCCCGAGATATACGACCTCTTTTCTTAAAAATTGGCATTTACTTGGTTGGAGCTTTAAATTATATTCGCGCAACTTGTCAAAAACTGCTCTTAACTTTTCGTTATGATCTTCTAGGTTCCGCCCGTATATAACGATATCGTCTAAATATACGAAACACTTGAAACCTTGCAACCCAGCTAGGATGTAATTCATCAGTCTTTGGAAAGTCGCTGGAGCTCCAGAGAGTCCGAAAGGCATTCGTTTAAATTGGTAATGTCCGAAATTTGTACTAAACGCTGTTTTTGGTCGGTCTTTTTCACTTACTAGTACCTGATGATACCCGCTAGCTAAGTCAAGTGTTGTAAAATAACGAGAATGGCCAAGCTGATCGAGAATGTCTTCGATTCTTGGTAGGGGGAAAGCATCACCTATACTGATTGCATTTAGTTTTCGGAAATCCACCACCACTCGCCACCTTTTTTCTCCTTGAGGTCCGTCCTTTTTTGGAACGACAAGTAGTGGCGAGTTCCACGGACTTTTACTAGGTTCGATGATGTCATTTTCTATCATTTCCTCAACTTGCTCCTGTATAATTAACTTCTGTTTTTCCGGCAGTCGATACATCTTTTGATTTATCGGAGGATGGTCTGTTTTAATGGGAATAGTGTGCTTAATAGCGTTAGTGTGGGTCAATCTATTACCTGGTAGATAAAAAATATCAGAGTACTCCTTACAAATTGAAAGTAACGCATTTTTCTCCTCTGTGTTCAAATCATCATGTGAAACTTCATTTTCTAAAAAGCTTTTTGTCTCATTCGATTTGTTAGATATATTAAATAAATTTATACTACTCATTTTTGTGTTGCTATAATATTTATTTGTAAACCTGTCATCGAGTATATTCCGGGCTTCTTTAATTTCGAATTGTGATAACGGTACTAAATTTAAGTTAATTGATTCAAGTTCATGATCAACTTCTGTTGCATTTAATATACTGATCAGAACTTTATTCCTTACAGGGCGAACTAAACAGTTTGGAAGAAAAATGCCAGGTTTAATTTCCTGGGACAAGCAAAGCATATCTTCAACTGCTTCAGAAGGCACTTGAACCAATTTCTCTGCGCGTGCTGGAATGCGAATTTCTCTCGGAGCCTCTTCACATTCCTTTCCAATATTAAAACTGGACACCGTATTTTGTTTATTCACCGCCGTTCTACACTCCAATTCCGGATATATTTCACCATTAGGCGGTTTTGAGAACAGGTTGTCTAATTTTTTATGTTCGACTGTTTCTTTTTTAATTACATTTCTACCTTTAGAAGTACTATTAGAGCCATATAGGATGGTGTTATGTTGATCTACACCAGATATCCTCGTGAAAGTCTTGGGTTTATCAATTTTATTTACTATGTTATGTTTAACCGATTTTACCCTTGACGATACCTCGGTTGTGGTTTTTAAAGGAGTCTGAGATCGGACTGAATTTTTGAAGTTTGTTGGTAGTGGATTTGTGCAGTTAGTTTTTTTTAAAGGTAGTATAAACTCCGTTGTGTTAACATGCGATCGGGGAAATCTTAGGAGTTTATTTGGACCTTCAATATTACAGTATTTTGAAAGGAAATTATTGCCTAAAATGCCATCGCCTGGTATATTTGGGTTATCTTTAATGATATATAATTCACAGGGTTTAGTCAATGGCGTTTTAATTATACTTTCGCACTTGCCCAAGGTTTTATCTTTCCCAAAAGCACAATTTATTTCGAGGTTTGTGTGAACAATTTTTGTGGTTGGTTTAATTACTGACTCTTTGATTAAACTTATATCTGCACCCGTATCGATAAGCAGTTCAACTTCGGGCTTATTCGCTATATCAATGGGAACTTTTATAAAAGGTTTTGGACTAACTGGAGAGGGACACCGTTGAATTTCGCTTCCTGGGCTTTGTCCGTGGTGTCTTCGGGGGCCCAAGCTTAGTTTTCCGATTTAATATTACGGTTGGAGTTTTTGTGCTCCCATTCCTGTTTAGCGCGACATTCTTGTAGATTATGTGACGAACGTTTACAAAAATCGCATTTTTTCCATGGTTTGAATTGTGTGTTACTTTTATTAAATGCGTGAATCTGATTCGAAGTTGAATGACCTTGTGAAAGATTGGCTATGGGTGTGCAATTCTGAGCGGTGTGGCCGTAAATTCGGCAATTAATGCAAAACGGTGAATTCTGTCTTATACGACACTGAGAGAAGGAATGGCCAAGTCGATTGCAAAAGTTACATTTTATTCCATTGTTCCGCTCATTTTTGTAATTTCTGAAAGAAACTTCATTAGAGCTGTTTTTTCTGAAAGGGATTGTATTGAAGTTGTTGTTAGTGGATTCAGCTTTTATTTCCGATGAAGTGATAACTTGATTAGAAGGATTATTTAGTGATAAAGTGCTGTTGATATTTGGTTGGAAGTTAGAAAAATTTTCGTATGAAATATTGAAAGGCGTGCTATCATTCAATTTTGGTGTGACGAGGCTATATTGTTGGCTCAAATTTGATAAAATGGGATGATATTTTTGTATACAGAGTTGTTTTTCCCGTGCCTCAATTTTTCCGGCTTTATCTAAAATTTCTTTGAGTGAGGTTTCGTTTTCACGTAAAAAGTATAAACGTAAATTCGGGTCCAAAAGACCTCCTAAGAATGTGTTAACTGCGATTTCCTCAAGATCACACAAAAGCGCCTCGCAGTTTTTGGGACCCTTTTCGGCCTTTTGTTTACACCTTTGATAGCTTTGGTACAGTCTTGAACCATACGAGCTCACTGTTTCACTTGAAATTTGATGCACTAATCTCAATTCATCTACGAGAAGTCGATAGGGCTTATTCTCCGTAAATTTTTCAAATAGGAGATTTTTGAGGTCGTCAAACGTCCTAAATGTTTCCCCACATAGAACCGAAAATGCTCTACCCCTTAGTTTTGTAGGGATGAGTTTTAAAAACAGTTCAGTTTCCGGATCACCTGTTAAACACTCATAAACTTTTTCGCAACACTTTATAAATATTTCTACCTCATTATATGTGTCGCTACCTATTTCCCCTGTGAACATGGGTATATTTAAATTTATTAACTGATTAACCTTATTGTAATCTAGCGCCATTTCCTCAGATTTTTTCTTATTGCTAGTATTTCTATTCTTAATTAGTGCTTGCTTATTATTACAATCTAACGTTAGTTTTTCAGAAAAAAATGACTTACTAGGCGAATTTACAATATCTGTTGATTGATGAAGAATTCCTGAAAAAGAGTGAAGTTCCTCTGTACTACCTGATGGTGCTGCTTGCGTCTTCCTTATAGTTTTTTTTTCAGAGGAGGGATGAAGTTTCCCAGTACTACTCGATCGTGTTGTTTCTACCTTCCGTGGATATTTTTTTCCTGAGCGGAGATATAGTCTCCCAGTGCTGCTGGTGCGAAAAAGGTTTCTTTTTACCTCGCGTAGAAAAACGTCGTCGTCTTCTAGGTCGGTGCAGTCTTCAAAGGATAGTGCACTGATTCTTGCAACAAATCTTCTTCCTTCTGGGGTTTGTAATGTTGGTACCTCTTCTTGCATGTATCCTACCGGCTGCGCCAAAATGTTAGGGATCTTTTGTAGGTTATTACAATGCACAAGAGATTAACACTTTTATTTGTTGATTTTATTAGTATTTGTATTGTATTGTATTTGTTATTATTTATTTATATTATATATAATCATGCTTTACACATCAAAACTTCTAGTGAACCAAACTATTTCCTAAATTTTCACTATTTTGTTTTATTTTTAATAATTATTCCTGACCGACACTTAAATAACTTTTAACAATAGTACACTGAGCTTCCGCACAAATTCACGACCCGTCCATCACTTCTTTTCTTACTACCCGCTTCGTCTTAATTCCGAACTCAAACTCCTCGATCTTCCTCCAAAAGAATACCTCGTATTGAGTGTCACTCAAAAATTCTACCAATCATAAATTCTGCCTAATATTCGATTTTCGCGATATTGAGAAATCTCAAAGTATAAAGCTTGCAGTTAATTAATAATTTTTGTTTATCTGGGTGAAATGTGAATGACACTCAATATGCCAAGCTTGCAATTTAATTTAATTTATTATGTTTACTTTCGCAAGACTAGGTCGTGAATTTGTGGAATAATTACTTTCTTTACATGACGTATCGAGGTTGATCCTTTGAATACTCAAATAACGATTCCTCATGAAATCTTTTCGACAACTTCTTGTCCTACAGATTCACAAGGTGATCAGTTTAGAGACAATTTGGCGGAAATTAGTTATCAAGCTTGTAGGCCAACAACGTTAGATTTATTTGGTTCATTTTATTCCAAGGCAGGAGTACTCTCGCCGCCAAAAATGGTTCTCTTCTCCAGCGGTCTTGCAACTACTACTCTCTGTAGCTCTGCGACTTCTTGCACACCCCAAAATTCAGTAGACATAAATCCCGATTATTCTAGGTAATTCCGATGTTAATTTTTACAACTCGAATTAGATGTATCTCTGAGACTTCTTCTAATCTCACAATTTTTTTAATACCCATCACGATTACTCATAAAAATTGTGATCTTGATTAATCCAAATTTTAATCTCTCGTGTTTATCACATTCTTGTTCTTTTTTATTCGTGTACTTCATTCTCGGCCTTCTCCTCACCTAGATTGGAATCTGTAGTTCCATCGCGGCAGTGCTATCGCCGTGTAGGATTGCCAAATGAGGCAGCATGCTATCTCGTGTATCTTCGACCATAACATTAGTCAGCAATGTAGACGGACAAAATCAGTACTGTCCATTAGCTGCACTGGCTCGTGTATTTACCGGGATATCTACACTAATAGTGAAATTCTCAAATCAGTATTTGTGAGAACTCCACCGGAGTATAGGGAGCTTCAACAATATTCTGGCCGTTGGTGACGATGAAGTCACCAAGTCAAAATCTTGGTGGACGATGCAGGCAGGAGATTTAAAGTTCTACTCAGAGTGCTCGATCTTCGGAAGGCATAGTCTGGGTCAATTTCCTATACTTATCAGTGGGTTGAACACTATTCAATATCCAGACTAAGTCAATCAGTAGCCAAAAATTACTCAGCTAACCAGTGGCGATGGTGGCGAAAATAAACTCTTTGGTGACCAAACACCACTTTTTAACGGTAACTACAATTCGGCGTTTGACAAGAGTGTCATCTTCCGGAGGTTAGTAAACATAGTCAATAGCTGCGTTTTTTTTTATCTCTGTGATCTGATCCGGATCAAAGGAGATTATCGATTGACATCGGTATCAGAAACGGTTATATATTTACATGGTTTTTTTAAATTCATAAGAAATCTTCACATTGCCATGCTTTTGTAGGGCAGAAACTTCAAAATTTGAACCAAATTTTATTCAGCTTCTATTTTGACGGTTTGTGAAGATTGAAATCATGGCAATTTGATAATTTGCCTCATATGTAAAATCATAGCTACCTACAGACATTTTTTAGAACCAAATCAACTTGAAATTTCCAATGAACCGGATCAATATAAAAAAACGCAGCTAATGATGTTATGAATTATTTATGTATGGCTTCTTATTCCTTAATTTGAATTTCGCTATATTAAAGTATAAGAACAAGAAAACACAAACTGAAGTTTCTAAACAAAGCAAATCCATTTATCAAATAGTAAAACTAGCAACGATTTATATTTTTGTTGTGGTCGTAGCGTATAGCCTGTAGCAATATGCTACACGTACTGAAGCGTGTAGGCCGGCTGCGTTAAACATAAAAAAAAATGAACGCACCCCGACCGAGAGTAATGCTTCCTCACGCTCAGGTGCCATGGTGACATGACTGAAAGGTAAGAAGGAGGCAATCGATCTGCCATTTCGTAAAAATGCAAGAATGAGAAAAGTCCCAGACAATTTCTATCGAAAGTTCTAGCCGGCATCCAGTCCAAAAGAGTAATAATTTTTACATAAATTTCGTTCGGCTAAGTTAAACTTCGAAACAATTTTAGAAATTTCCGAAGGGGAGCGAAAGGAAAAGAAAAATCAGTACGCGTTCGTCGAAAATTCGCCGTGCACCACGAGAAAATTTCCAGGAGTAAATAGAAAATAAACTAAATCCACTGTGGAAGCAAAATAAGGAAGAGAATCCTACGTGGTGCTGTGTGCGAGCCTTTGTAACATGCATCATCAAAGCCAAGAAGAGAGCGCTGCTTACTTCTAGCTGGAATTCAAACTCTATAAGTAGCTCAAATTACTAATCGTGCTTAACGATCCTTTCGTCGGCAATAGAGAGGAAAGCTACAAGTATATAGATAGTTCATCAGGTACAAACAGTAAGTACATTCCTCGATTAAATGTTCTTAACCGACCGTCTGAATCAATTACAACACCACCACCGGAAGAATTACTACCAGAAACATGGTGTGTGTATGATGTTTCACATTTTTACGTGTTAATGACAGCACGCCACAGTGCGATACATCCAGTCGCCATAAAATTAATGGCAAACGTATATTACAACTTTCTGAGGATGAACGTATAACATTACTTGTTTTACGCAAGGATATTAGATGTTCCTGGTTTCCATCTCAGCCCGTTCAATCACAACTAGGAGCTTGAATGTTCTGTATGTCAGATAGCAAGGCCACACAGTATGTATAAGTGATCGAATTATTATGCTTATTAACGTGAAAATATCCAATTTATATTATATGCTAAGTAACAGGGACTGACAAGTAAGATTCTAGAACAATGTTCGAGTATTAACTTGCTTTTTCTTAAAAGAAAAAGCTTTAGCCCAAACTTTTAATAACGTTTTACTTCAAATCTGCCTTAGCTTAATTTTGTAATGTCATTGCCTTTTCGTAGTTAAAATGGGCCCTATTCTGTAATTTTTCATAAAATAATATTTTATGTTATTTTATGGCGAAAAAATCCCTTCTTCATAAAATGAAAATAAAATATTTTAAAAATTCGTATTCTGTCGTAGTTCTATAAAATTATTTTATGAATACTTTTATGAACACGTAACATAAAATATTTAGTACATTCCGCTATGTTTTCTATTACTTTTGCATGATAATCTATCATTTATGAAAGCAGCTGCTTTCTTAATAGCTCTTGAGATACTTTGGGTGTAAAAGTTCTAAAATATGACAACTCCTGACTGGAGTTTGATACGAACCATGTCCGTAGAAATGCAAAGCAGCAGAAAGACATCCTTTCCGTTCAATTTTAGATTCCTAACTCAAAGTGGACGGAATAGGTGTCTTTCCAGTATGAGGCTATAGTTACTCTATAAGTATTTGAATTTGTTTTCTTAAAACGAAACATTTTGGGTATAAATTAGAATTATTCATAAGTTTGCAAAATAAATTTACAAATCACAATATAAGAAGTTTATTAATTATCCAGCCGGAAGAACTTTTGAAGCGCTGGGCAACTCACATGGATCATAGGAATCGCGAAGATATCGTATGATCTCTTCTGCATAAAATTAAAACCTAGGCAAATATAATTAACTTTTTATATTTTACCATACCGCACCAGTGCCAATTTCTACAATTTCTAACAATATTGTAATTTTTATGTATGGCGGTGGACATTTTAGTTTTTAATTAAAACAATTTTCGCTCAACAAATGTTAATTGACGCATATAATTTTCATAAAATGTGTCAAAATACCTTTAAAATGTACTGCTTAGGTTCTTTTTTGTTATGCTCCATAACAGGAAATATTTTATGTTACGATGCATAAAATAAAATAAAATGTCTGGTACAGAATAGGATTTTAGGGCAATATTTTATTTTAAGGCATAACATAACATAAAATGATAAAATTTTACCGACAGAATAGGACCCATTATTAGGTTTTCATAGATTTATTTTTTTTTGGGTACATGATAATCCTGTTGAAGTTAGTTGGATTAATACCTTATGGAAGATTTGAGCAAAAGAATTTTACGTCACGCTACTAATCAAGTTTAGTTGCAACAAAAAAAAAAACAGAAACGAAAACAAAAGGAAAAACTCAGGTCAGATATTGTAATATGTCTATATTTCGTCATGAAGTATATTACCAAGATGAGGTAACAATCGAAGAATCCCAATGAATTCCGTATCAGAGTTGCAGCGAGAAACATTGCTTTTTTAGAAATATATATGAGTACCACTGGGCCTCCTTAAGTTTTTTAAACAGCGGGTGTTGCAGCGCTTCATCAGGCTGTGGAGAAATGTGAGTATTTTTTTTGATGTGCAAAAATTTTTTCTTATATATATATAACTCAGTTCATTGAGATCGTGGAGATATTCGATTGATCGTAATGATTAAACGCCTATACGCTTGTTTGCATTGTGGTAAATAACGATAGACCATATAGTAAAACCATGAACGTCACATTTTCGTTTTGTTTCCTTT
The DNA here is from genome assembly GCA_963924295.1 of Dioctria rufipes. Classification (NCBI taxonomy): domain Eukaryota; kingdom Metazoa; phylum Arthropoda; class Insecta; order Diptera; family Asilidae; genus Dioctria; species Dioctria rufipes. The sequence continues at coordinate 318,002,372 of OZ002740.1, read as the reverse complement.
AATAAAACAAGGACTCGAGATTTAGTTATTTAACACTCAGTTAAAGATGCACTAAGGCAATGAAAGGATTAATTTAGTTAGTTTGGATTCTGAAGGCATATAATAAAAGAAAATTATTTTGGTACTCTTGAACTTAGCACATGTCTTTATTAATTTTTTTTTGTATATGTAAAATAAATGAAAAAAAGGGAAAGAAACAAGACAAAAGTCTAGAAATTATATGCACATGTACGCAATTTAGTAATAACTCATTACCATACGTATATATAGTTTTGCTGATAGGCTTAATTGGAGCCTTTAGTTCATATATGCCATGCTCATATTGTTGTAATGATAGGCTTACCGTAGTTCAATTACTATATACATGTATACTCCGCTTAATACTAGTTTAATACTACACACTTTTATAGTTCTTTGATTTCTTGAGATACTAACCCGTGTATCTTCTTAATGTACCTCCCGCGAAATGAAGCGAATTTTGTTGTACGAAATTATAACGTAAAAATAGAGATCTAGGACTTCCTTCACATCCTGGAGCCCTCTCATCCGAAAGTCGTATAGGTCCGCTTTAATCTTTTCCACAGGTCAACAAGGGACTTTGGACGATTGTGCCACCCAAAGTCAATGGGAGGATGGGGCTTGGCCAAGAAGGCATGCCATCTGGACCTTCATGGGAAAGCAGGTAAGTGACGTAAAGGTCCCTTCAGGACTAAGTGAGTGCGAGGCTTTCGTATGTAGGCACGAAAATCTTTTTTTTGATTATGGTTGGTGACAAGCGGCAGGTTATTTCGGGAACTCCCCCACACTTTCCGCCACCCTTAGCCGAGGTGCTAGCGTGCCGCCCTGTACTAACGCTGTCATCGAGTGATCTGTCAGCTCATGCTGGCAGTTTGGACTTCACGTCCTGACCATTCACTCTCAACATACTTTCATAACATTTTCTTTTCTTTTCTTATTGACATTCCTTATAATGGTGGAGAGCTAATATTGGTTTTGTTTTTATAAAACAGGACTATCTGCAGAAAGTGGGCTAGTGGGATTCCTTTTCAAAGAAATAAAAAATAATAAAAACAAATACTTCGAACAAAATCTTGATATCCTGCTACTATGAATTTGGCTGATCTTTTTAAACATTTTAAATAAAATTCTTTGCATATAAAACTGATTGCCAACAATTCTTCAATGAGATATTTACTGAAGTAAAATTATCGCCTCTAGTAAGTTATAGAAGAGTTGGAAAAGTAGGCTTCTTCGTCCGTTTGAAAGAAATGAAAATGATTTAAGAAAGCTTGCAAATTTTTAAATAATTTTGACAGTTTTCAGAGGATTTCTGATCTTAATGGTGTTGTAGAATTGTAAAGCTTGTGAAATTATATTAAAGTGAAGAAAGAATCAAAAAACAATGTTAAATCAGGATCAGAAATCAACAAAGACAGTTCGTGGGTTGTTTTTCCTCTTAACTGATTAGGAAGATGGCTCTTTTCAGATTAACTTAATGTGTTACCAGTATTATTACGTAGTAGTTGATATACATAAATCCAACACACTAGGAACTGAAGGAATTTAACTTAATTTCATTTGGAATATGGATGAAGTCTTATCTACGTGATACCTGGTGCAGCCGTCCTGCTCGCAAAATATATAAGGAAAGGGTTAGTAATTTTTTTAGATTTTGTATTTTTAGTATTATATTTTATGTTATTGTTTCATTTTTTTACTTTCGTTTTGTGAATTCAGCTGGCAGGTACCTACCTTGGGATAACAACTCTCCCTTTTAAATTTCTGTTTTAAAAGAAAACTACGCTAAACGTCAGAACGATTAAACGCACTGAAACACTACGCTAACAGAACGTAGCGTAAAAATGTGTACACTGGTGTGCTGGGGAAATTATAATAGCCTGGTCGATGACGTGTGTTCATGTGTACGGTTGGTGTGCACTTCTATTCGAAATGTCACTTTTGAAAGATTTTTTTAAAGATTGAAACCCTAGAATATAGAGAAGAGAGTACAGGAAGTATAATAAACCAAATTTAGCGTAGTCAAATTCTGGTTGCGTAAGTATCTGTAGCCACTGTAGTGAAAGCTCAGTACAGTACAACATAGAGAGCGGGGTAACAAGATATATGATTGAAATTACTGTAGTTTCTCCCACCGAAAATGCTTTTATTCATGCTCCTAGCCGCTGCCGCTGCGCACAGATACCAAGGGAATTTCACAGCTGTCACAAACGTAAACAAATCGTCGATATTTTATCGTCTTTGTTATTAATTTCAATTTAATTTAATATAAAAATGTGGGTAAAGCAACAAAATAATATTTTATGACTATACTTGCCTAAAAAAAGATTTCCGACGTCGTAGACTGGTATTATTATGGCAATTTTTCACCCAACACTTCATTCTGAAAATACATGAACATCACTTAGAAATTCATCACACACATTACACTATTTACTTAATTTAGCAATAGTTTTCAAGAAGTTTTCTTTCACTTTTCAGTTATTTTCACAAAATTCAAATTAGGCAAACTTCGTTTAACAGCTGAAAATACATTCGTACCTTTCCTCAATATAATTCTTACCTACTTCATGATACTCTGAAAATAGCCACGCACATGCACACGAATTTTAGAGGTACCAACACTTTCTTTTGTCCCTATATTCTAAGAATTAAACTATGCTAAACGTCAAAACTATTAAACGCACCGAGACATTACTACGCTAACAAAATGTAGCGTCAAAATGTGCACACCGATGTGCTGGGGAGGTGGGAGTACTTCGATCACCTGATCGCTTAGATTATATAGCCAAAACAATAGGCTATAAGGAAGACAAATTTAAGCATTTTTTTCATGTAATAGAATCGCATCTCTTTGTTCGTTTTAGTTATGGATGTAGTAAACTACGATATTTTCAGAGCGGGCACATAATTTAGTGGTTGGAACTTTATTAAGTATTGAATAAATTCAATAGATGGGATCCCATTATATCGCAAAAATTTCCATTTAACTTTTAAATTTATACAATTCAAGACTCCTGAGTCTCGATTATATAAAATCAATTTCACAGATACTTCACTACAGTTTCTCAATATTATTAAAAATATCTAAATCACTTTTTATCACTTCTTTCAAGAAAAATCACTAAAAAACCACCGCACTGTTTTTCGTAAATTCAAATAAATTTAGAAATGTCAGAAATGTCGAACTGACAGCAACCCTCTTTTCATTTCCCCCTCGTGTAAACAAAAAAAAATGCTTATCACTTGTACACGAATTTTACACAGCATAGCCTATGCTTTTTGCTCTATAATCTAAGCCTGAACGACATGGTGTGTTAAAATGTGACAATCTGCGTGCGGCTGAACGCACAGGCGATGTGAAAAAATGTGACATTAGTTCTGTTCTCGTACTTCTCGGGTGTTTTCGTAATTCGGCTTTTTTGTATGAAAATATCCAAGAAGGGAGGCTGTAAAATTTAGTACGCGAACAACTTTCTGTATTCTTGGACAGAAGGCGAAAGTGACAACTAAAATCTGTCAAGCTAACAAATTTAATTTGAAAATAAAATGCCAAACATAACATATCTAATCATTTTACTTACTATTTTGTAGATTTTGATGCGACCTGGGTGAACTGTGCGCATCAATTTCTACAAATTCTGCCGCCCTTTCCATTTTTTTCTTGACAATTTATACTTCCAATGGCCGATTTCACAGTCAATGCTGAAGCCACAGCGATGGATTAAGCCTAGGCTTAATTAATATTTCAGTTTCACAGTCTTAAGCCTTGATATCACTGGCTTAAGGCAAGCTTAACTTAAGCCCGTCATATCAAAGGCTTATGGCTCAGATGGTACTGTGAAACACATGGAAAATTATTGCTAAATATATATTTTGCCTAAATATTATAATTTCTTTTATTAAACGAACGTGGATATTTCAAAAGTTATACTTTAAAACTAAATTGAAATTTTCCAGCAGTTTTGAGTACTGTCTGGCAGATAGTGTCAGCAGTTTAGGACAAAAATGAGTTACATATCCGATGCAGAGAATATAAGCGACGTAGAAATGTAAAATATAATATCGCAAGGTGTGACCCGTGAAAAAATTATAACAAGGCGCTGTTATGGAACTATAGTGAGTGATTGGCTTTCAGACGTTAAGTCTAGACTGCCAGCATGAGCTAACAGATCGCTCGATGGACAGCGTTGACTGCAGGGCGGCACGCTAGCTCGCTTCGGCTCATTTGCGGAGAGTTTGAGGAGGTTCCACGAAAAAACTGCCGCTTCCGTCAGCCATAATAAAAAAAAATTCATCGTGCCTACAAACAAAATGCCGGCACATATTCGCGACCCTTACGTCACTTGAAGGCGCAGATGTTCTGCCTTCTTTGCATGCCCCATCCTCCCATCTAACTCTGAGGGCAAGATTTTTCCAGAGTCCCTAATTGACCGGTAAAGAGAGAAAGGCTAGGCGAGCCTAGACGACCTTCATATGAGAGGGCTCCAGGAAAGTAGAAGGAGAAATTAAAACACTTATCGGTTCATGTTCACGTTATAATTGCAAGTAGGTAGTACTTCATTTACAAGCCAAGGCACATATATGTATAAATATATCATTAGTTCAAAGGTATATACATGTAAGTATATAAAAAAAACTAGAGCCACATAAATATATATATAGTATTACATCAAAAGTATCGTTATTTCAAGGTATATACATGTAAGTATAAAAAAAAAATAGAGCCATATATATATAAATATAGTATTAAATCAAAAATATATAGATACATGAAAAAATATTACTAAGGCAAAAGTATCTACACATGCAAGTCGCTCCAGAAGCCAAAGTGTATACGTATGTCAAAAAAAAAATTTGCAATGTATATCAAGAATACTCACGGTTAAAAATCCACGGCATGAAGAAACGCTTCAGCATCCGGCATCTAGTTAAAAGAATGAAATTAAATTTCAGTGGCTTCGACTTTCTGTCTCAGTATGCTCTATCACAATTTTTCTTATGAGTCAGAGTAAGACTGGCCGGCGGCACTCGTATTTACACAACACCCCTACATGACATGTGAACGAACTTAGTTTTCATTATCCGATTACCATTTCATTGACTTTATCTAGTAAATTTCTATTAATTGAATTTTGTCATCTACTTTCACTCCGCTAAGAAAGGTATCGGTGGGTTCTCCAGTGCTTGGGAAAAATATTTTAATTCTTTATTTAACAGGAGTCCAGCAGCTCTTTGATTGAATCCTTCTGGGGAATGCTGGCATTTGTAGTTTTGGCTGGATTTCTCCAGTTTAGTTTTATTTATTTTAGTAGCTTCACAGAAATATTTCGGTTGCTTGCTAAATCTCTAAAAGACTTCCTTGAAATTGGATTTGCAACCTTGGCGGCAGATATTGAACCGTCACCAGAACAGGATTCCACTCGCTGGACACCAATTTCATTTGTATTTTATTATTCCATTTCGGACCAAATTCACTGATTATTGCAACTTTTATTAAAGCTCGTCTTTATGGCAAACGTCCGCGTTGTTAACTCTTTTATTTCTTGCAAATATTTTATTCACAGCGTAGAAGCGGTGACTTTGCTGCTGCTGGAATTTCTCCGGATTTTTTGAATTTTTCTAATGGTGCGGGGCTTAATTCCTAGCCGATGTTTTTTGAAAATTTTTGAGGTCACTCTTCACTTGTACACGGTGAGGAATATTTTACGGGACATTTTCTTTCCGTCAACATGTCATACCGAGCATGAGGAAACGCACTTCTCTCGTCGGGGTGCGTTCAAGTTTTCCGCTTAACAGCTGCCGGCTTACACGCTCGCTTCAGTACTTCGTGTAGCATATTGCTATATGATATATGCTACGACCATAACAGCGCCCGTAACATTTCGAGAAATGGGTGACGTTGATTTTTATATTCGATTCCGATTATAGACATTATCGGCTATTATGGTTTACGTTGTCGAAACATTCTGCAACAATGGTTTGTGATATCTTTCCAGATAAAAACCACAATAAACTGCTAAATAAAAAGTTCTTCTTCTTTTTGCTTGGTTTTTAATCCACAATGGCAACTTTCTTTATAAAAATTCACAATTACAGGAGTGCTGACAACTTAAAATTTTTCATCTACGGCTTAACTAAGCCTCAGCTTACCGAGTACTGTGAAACCAGTAGGCTTAAGTTCTGGGCTTGAGCCACACCCGTGGCTTAGCTAAGCTCTGGCTCAAACCTGGGTTGTGAAACTGGCCATAACAATTCTCGATTTAAAATTTTATCCTTGGGTGGATGTACTGAAGGGGAAATGTGACGTCTACATATTTTCCCCCGTTTTCTGGGTACGTGAACAGAGATCGGGTGCTTTTGGGTGAAAATGTTATAATCCATTCACCCAAATTTGAGTACGTGTACAGACCTTATTATGTTTCCTCAACAATTCTCCCAGCTTCCATTTGATCCCTGTAGTAATTTCCGACTGCTTGTATCATTGATTTTATTTCTTATTTCAATTTTTACAATTGTAGTTTCGTTGTACTTTAAAAAAGTTTTTTATTTCGTTGACTTCACCAAAACATTTTTTCTGCCATTTTGTCTGATCCATTTTTTTTTTGTTCAGCTTATCCCTCAGATTTGCTTCCATCCATTTTCTTTCCCATTTTCAGAACTTATCTATTCATTTTTTTAATTTATATAAAATTTTGCATTTGTTGTTTCTTTTAATATTAATATTCATTGGACATCTAAATAACAGATCTACTCTATCCATATTTCCTGTAGGGAATTTACTGACATACCTTACAACGGTGTAATGGGATCCGATATTTAATATGTTTTTTACTTATTTCCTAAAGTTTTCTTATTCAAGTTCATCTTTTACCTGAAATTAATGTAAAACGAAATCATCTAGGGTATAATATTCCAAATTGTTCCTTCAGTTGAGTTGGTGGTAGAAAACAGAAAGCTTTGCTACATACTCCACCAATGCTGGCCTAGATTAAATCATGGCGTATAACAAGTTTATTATTCTGTTTGTAACGCTCAAAATTAATGCTGGTAGAGCAAAATGGGTTGGACACCCAGGCATTTTATTAAAAGGTATTTTGATTTTCATCGTCTGTCTCTCCGTCCGCCTGTCCGTTGTTACCATGTTTCTACGTCCGATTGTGCTCCCGGCTGTCCGTCCGTATGTCCGTCTCTGCTTGTCTGTTTATCCGTCCATCTGTATGGCTTTGTCTGTATGTATTTTTCTGTTCGTTCGTCCGTGCGTCTTCACAATTCGAAAACGCGTTCACTTAGTGCTGAAATTTTGCACACGGGCTTTAAAAACAAAAGCAAATTTAAATCCAAATATGGGGATCATACGGACAACTTCTGAGAAGGGTTCCCATATAAAAATTTCGAAAGGAAAATGAAGTGTTGAAAGTTTTGGATTGCAGAAAATTTGTAAGTGGTGGGGAATTATTCCTTTAGAAACAAACCAAATAACTTTTATGAACCTATAGATGAGAGCAGTAGAAAGTAAGATCTATTTACGTTATTGAAAATCAGGTAGTTGGATAAGATATGGTATTATTTTTTCCTCAGATAATGCACAGAGGCTCTTTTATTAAAATTCGTTCAAGTGTAGAATTTAAGGTGCTCTTTAAATTATTTGCTTTATTATATATTTCTTTTTTCAATTAAAGATATTTGTAATACGTTTGTTTTAATAATAAGAAGGAGTTGTTTCTTGGTTCTCCATGACTAATAAAAAATAATCCCAAAAATATCAGGCGACCAATGTAATAGTTTTAAGATTTCCCCAACCTTGCAATATAACAGAAAAATTTACGCAATTAAAATTGTACACTACTATTGGAACACGCTTTATATCATAGCGATGAATATTACGGGGATATTTTTATCTTTCTCGAAAGTAGACACTTTGCTCTTATTATTATACCCTATATGATGAAATCGGTTTTACATACAGAGCTGAAATTCAGCCCTTTTTAAATCGTAAATTTAAGTTCAAAAATGGAACAAATCAAATAACTCCTTGTTAGGGTTGCCAGACAAAACTTTCTTTTTTCGCAATTTCTGACAACGCGTCCAAGTCGAGCGCTGAAATTTTGTACACGGTGTTTTCATAAAACTAGTTAACACAATTTAAAAATGGTCTAAAGCGGGTAACCCCCTTTTAGTGTTGCCATATTTTAGGTTTTATGTGTATACTGTCAAAACAATGAGTCCTAGACGTTTGTATTGCACTAAATGTTTTTAAGAATTATCCTATGGCTAATTATAATCATGTTTACTACCCGACGAACCGTTCTAGAAATACATGCGAAAAACCACCTTTACAGACAAACTTGCACAGAGGGATGACCAAACCGTACGAAATTACATTTGGGTATTCATCTAGGCGAGTATCGGTCTTAGACCAATTCTAGGTTTTTTCCTTCTTTTTAGTTTAAAAAAGTTCACTTTTCAGAGGCCTCATCAATTTTGAATGGTATTCAAAATCATCTCATTGGGAGTGGCATGTGCTTGCCTGGGATATGCGGGCTTTGTCCATTGATTTTATCGCGGGACTTGTCCATTGATTTTATCGCGGGAATCTCTAAGTGGTATGTTATCTAAAAATGATATATTTTGTTTAATTTGTGTTAAGTATGGAAAATATTTAATTTTTTACTAAAAATTCCTTTAAAATTGGGTAGCAATAGTTGAATATCTTTCATATTAAACAGGATTTTCAAAAAACACAGTATGAAATTATCCAGGAAAATACCAGGAATCAACCCGAGTAAAGCTCATTAAAATAATTTGGTCGGTTACTGAGAAAAGTGCACCTTTGTGGGAAAAAACGTAATATTCGGGAAATTCAATTTTAGAATCTGAAATGAAATTCATTTAGAACCAACATTTTGCTACTAGTAAGCAAAACTCTGAGATTACAGATGTGCACAATAAGCCAATAAATGGCTGCAGTGCAAAGACCACTCGCCCCGGTCATGAGAAGCAATAGAATTGGAACTAATAGCATAGTGTAGAAAAAACCGCCAACAATGGAAAAATATTACAAAAGAAATATGCGAAACTAATCAGGAAGGACATTGAAACAACCCGACCCATTTGTGAAAAAAAGATATGGCAACACTGCTGGACTAGCATCACAAAAGTGTCAATAAAAACTGAACCAGAGAACAGAAATGCACAAATGGTGGCTTCAATTAAAGCTAGAATGATTACCAAAACAAAAACTTGGATTTTTTTACTAAAATATACATCTGACTTCCCCAAAGATTGGATCTTGCTGTCAACAACTTGATATAATATCTATGCTAAATTATTTCCTCTATTCATTTACAAGAACTTTTGATGTATAAACATAGACGGCAGATGTAGTGATAAGTGATAACCGATGTCAAAATTTATTAGCAAGAATTTTGTTTGTTTCTTTTTCTGTGCAAATTTTGAAATACAAAACCATTTCTCTTTCAGGTTCTCATGAATATGTATCTCATCATCACCAACGCTAGGTACAGGATAGGAATCAATATCGTAATAAAATGTATAAACGTAAAGAACCCTGTCTCTGACTCTCTCAAGTCAAATCAGGTCGTGCTGACATTGTCAATTGAAGGAGATAGCAGAGATACTTTTGCACGAATCTTCAACTGCAAGAGTGGGAAGAAAGCACAAAAATTAATTAGCCTTTACCATGCATTCTAGATCAGGGATAAGTGATATTGTAGAAGTAAGCACTAGCACGCATACAAATTTCGAGTTCATCGCATTAGTAACTCCAAGCGAATTTTATTATTTCGTACCGGCAACCAATTCTACTTACCATTCTGATAAATATTTGGCGAACAAATTCCTAAGAAAAAAAGAAAAGAATTCCAATCTACACTGTTGTTTTCGGACAATTTCCAACCCAGATTCTAAAATTGAGAAAAATATGTATATTGATAACAAAAATTATATTTCTGGACTGAAAAAACTGTTATAATGTTTTGCCGAAAGGATAATTACTTTTATACATACACATAATGTATGCACATACATACTAAATTTGCATTTTGTAGCATATAACTCTGCTAACATATTTGAAAATTTTTATAAACGGTGGATTTATGTCAAACCTCATAGGTATCCAAATTTGACTCTTAAACGATTTGATGAAGTCTTGCGTGACACCTAATCGGAACTATACATTTAACAGTCAGCAATACGTTTCGCCGGTCCATCTCCTGTTCTAATTTTTAATACACTTAAAAATTTTCTGAAACAAAATCTCACGCAAGACACGAGTGGGTTATTTATATTTATTTATTATTTTATTACAGTAATTTGTGGAGTGTTTCAGAAACCATATTCGAACAAGTAAATATGTCCTAATAAAAATTAAATATTTTATAATTTCGTTTTCTTTTTTCTTTTTAATGGAATTGTTAGTTTGTCCAAAATTTTATTGCAGTCATTTTACAAATCTACACCTAAGTACTGGTGGGAAGTTTTTCTCCAAGCATCCACCAACTTTTTCTTATAAGTTGACAAATTTAAAAACAATTACATTAATATGTATAAATAAATATTATATAATTTTTTTTCAGCGGACCTACTGATTCCGAGAATTTGCTTACATTGTGATATGAACATGACTAATGAACATCGTGATGCCTTTCTTGGCTGGAAAGGAGAAAATAATCTATGGCCAAAAGGAATTGTTCCTTATGTGATTGAAGATAATATCCCAGGTAAGATATTTCTTTCACTTCACCGTTTGCTCCATAGTATGTCCTCTTTTTATGAATAGAACATCACAGACATATTATTACGACAGCTATGTCCACTATCACGGCGGCCGTACCATGTGTGACTTTCATAAAACGAACAAATGAAAAGGGATATCTTCATATACAGGTGATTTGAAGATGAAATTTTGTTTTGACTTTAATTTGATGTTGTTTTTGTAGGTATTTAGGAATTCCCTTACTGTTCACGGATATCACGGTAAGAAGCAAGCTGTAAATTTGAAAATGCCTGTTGTTGCAAGGATCCCGGGATCAGTTATACATAGATTATTGCATCCACTTGGTTTGTACCACCCGCATGCAGCTCACGATCGGGACAAATACGTTACAATTGTGTGGGAAAATATAAGGAGCGACTCAAAATACTTATTTGAAAAGCTTCCGAGAGAAATGCCAGATTTTGATGTTTATTACGATTATGATAGTATATTGCATTTTGGGCCAAAAGCTTTTACAAAAAATAATCAGCGAACAATTATACCCAAGAAGAAAGGAGCTCAGATTGGCCAAAGGAAGCAACTAAGCAAAGGGGATATTCTAAAATTGAAAATTATGTATAATTGCCTCACATAATAAAAGAAAATAAATTTCTCAGTTCCCATTAATATACTGAGTATTACTTGTGTTTTGATGTTTTCGGTAGTAGTATTGATTTTATACATGTATAAAATCAATGGTAGTAGTCAATATATATACAGGGTGTCCAAGTTCGCGTCAAGCCAGAATCGGGCGATAGACCAAATCATAATCGTTACCAAAATCTAAGTCACGTATTTTTCAAATTATAGACATTTCTTTAATTCGATGTAGACCTGTTGCTACAAATCTTTACTTTGTATTTGGTTTGGAAGTCGGCCCTCTGTGGAGAGTAGATGGTTCACATTTGTAAAAACTCGATGATTTGACTCGCCAGCGACACTATCTGGCTCACTCAAACTTCGCGTAATGACTCTCCGTCTCCCTCAAACTAGAATCTTAAAGTTACGGTCTTAAGGCAAGCTTTGGGTACACTAGAATCATTTTTAGTAGGTAAAAAGAAATTTTTCGAAAGTGGATTTCTTGAAGAAAAATTTGTTTTTTCCCGTAATCTAAGAAATAATGTAGCAAGTCTTATACCATTTTAGAATCCTTATTAAATGCGTCAATTTTAAAGATACATGCCAAACTGGCGTAGTACATTTTTTTTTCAGTACAGTCAGTTAAAGTTGGGTGAAATATTGATTTTCTATTCTTGGTTCGGCAAGATGCGACATTTTCTTCCAAGCTGGAACAGTTGGCTTAGAATTGTATATTGTGTACATTGTGTACATTTTCTCGAAAACAAAAGAAATGTCTATAATTCAAAAAATACATGGCTTAGATTTTTTTTTATATTTTTCTGGTAACAAAGGAAATGTCTATAATTGCGGCATGGCGTCGACTTACGGAACACCCTGTATATAGTCATCAGTCGTAGGGATCATCTACCTTCCTCTCAACTATCACTTCATCACGGGTTAGCTTCCCATCTTGGAAAGGTAACGTTTAACAGAAATGCTCATCTCAAGGGTTCTCTCGTCTTAGATAAGTTTTGCATTTTGGATGGATATATAGTCTGGCAGGATTATTTTTCTCGAGGATCGTTTCGTCTCTGATAAGCTTCTTATCTTAGATGGATTTCCTCTAAATGATCACATTTTAAAGTTTATATGAGAATAAGTGAGTAATTTTTCTGAAATATGACTACTCTTTCGGAGCCTTGATCCGTTTCAAGTACCGATAATGAAAAAACAGAATTGTATATTAGTAACAAAGAAGGGATAAGGAAGTGTTTCTGTTTGTGGTTTTTTTTTTCGCCTTAGGCTAACAGCAAGTCAGAATCTTCCTCGTAAATTTGATGCTGTCACTACTCATTGTAACTCTTTCTAGTTCTGTTAAGCAAGAAAAAAAATGTAGCTGAAAAAATGAATGAAAATCCAGAGAGTACCTTCCTTAGTTGAAAATTTATTTATTTTTCAAAATATAATTACAAAAAAAAAAACTAGAAATTATTTTTTTCGTTTTTCTATTTTTTGCAATTTAAAAAACAAAAACAAAATCAAATTATAAAAAGATAAATGAAAATAAAATTCGAGTAAGAAACAAAGCAGAAAAAATAATAAACTCAACAAAAATGCTGAAAGAAAGTTAATTTGTTAAGAACTGCACAAACTGGTCAAGATATCTTGTTGATCCTCGAACCTGAATTACGTAAATAAGATCGAATCTGAGCTGGTGTCCGGATTTTATAGACAATTGGCTGCCATCTTGAGAATGTTCTTTCAATTTTGGTAGACTTTTCGTGTCTATATCTTTCCTATCACATTGATTCCCAACGGTCGTGATATTTCGGACAATAATTTAATTGCTAACACTGCACAAAGTAATTTTATGTTCAACTTTCATTATGAATTCTGCGATTGGTAATTTTTAAAAATTAACATGAAATTTTAATAAAATCTGAGTCCCTGCTAAGCAACAAGATGGCGTCGACGACATTTCACTCCCCATTTCCTGCTCTCCACTAAGGAAGTGGTCTCTTTCCCTCTCGTTCTGGGCTTTGGAAAATTAAATAAATTTAAATAACTTGTTGGGGAATTCCATTTTCACTTTAAATTGATGTGCGATATGCTGCCAGCACATAAACTTTGACAAAGATGTTGCCATTTTAAAATTTGACGAAATGTGATTTGGGTGTGCTTTGAATGGATTTAATTTAAAGATAAATGTAATAAAATTTCCTTTACTTAGACATTAAGGGGAATTTCACATGGTTTTAATGAAGTTTCATTTAAAATGCACTTTCTAATGCTCTTATTTATATTTCAGGTGTTCTAGGTCATTTTCGGAACATCTACACCAGGAAAATAATTTCATGTAGAAATTCCTATAAAAAGAGGTATTTTTTTTTCATTTTACGCATTTGGCAATAATATTCATCTTCGTTGCACTCTTTGCCTGGATTACTATTGCAGTCATAATTAGTATTTGCATAATAGTTTCATATAATATTTTGGTTAATTTTTTCGTTTAGTTAGTTCTGTATGCTTATTCTAATTCACTGTTTAAATTTTAGGTACATTTCATGGGATTCACAGGTAAGTATTTTGGACACGTATTTATTGGTATCAATTCCATTTATTTAATTCTTCTTAATCTATTCTCTTTTCAGGTAAGCATGGCGAATACGGTCCTTAATGCTCACCCAGTTTTTCAAATTCGAATCTATCCTAACCGAAAAGTTGTATCATTTTTTACGGGACCAAATATTTCGCATGAATTTTCAGAGCATTTCTAAATTGTATCCGCTTTATTGTCACTAGGTCTCCAATATTGTAAGTAGGTGGCTTTCTTCTATTCTTGTTAATTACATCCGATTTTCTTCTTTTATTTGTAGTATGCTATTCGAGGTGTCTTGTCTAATAATCTTTTGTTCCTCTCCGAACGTCTCAAGGATTCCTGCAGATACACCGTTGGCTAGTTGTAAATCTAATTTATTTCTCATCTTTACTCCGAATAAAATGACGAGTCCTTTTAATGGAGCCTTACTAGTTAAAATTCAAAAAATCTTGAAATCTTATCATTGTACCACTCCTCCAGATTTTGCATAGAAAGCTTCATTACCACCGTCATAATTTCTCTGTGTATTGTTATCACCTGTTCGTTTCCTTTAAAATCACTAAAGTGTGGTGAATTTTCTCATCATTGAAGTAATCCTCAAAAACATTAGAACTAAAGGTCTGTCTAAGATTTCCAAAATATTGACTTCTGATTTTCCAACTTCTGAAAGATTTCTGTTGCTGTAATTACTTTTATAGGGCAGATCTACACATATTTTGAGAATAAATTGATTATAATCAGGATGAACCTATAACCCTTCTTTTTTGCTATCAACGGTCCTAGGTGATCTATGTAATAATTTTTTGATAGCAAATCTTCTATGGGGATGGGATGTCAAAATCCGTTTTTCTTTCCTTTCTTGTGTTCAGCCGGTATGCAAAGAATGTAGTTCCTACTGCATGTCTCAATAACTTCCTTCATTCTCGGTATAGCATAGCCTCGACTCGAAATTTTCTCCATTTTCTTTTATGCAAAATGCCCTTGTTCGTGAACGGTCTTCACCAACACATGTCTGCATTCCCTTGAGAACCAGAAGGAGTTTATTTCCTTTTCCGTTAAGTTGATGTAAAACGCCCCCTCCTCCAAATAATTCCCAAAAATTCTCTTTGCAAAAATTGGGCCATGTTGAGCTTCAAGTCTGCGTTGAGCAGCTTTTCCTTTTGTAACTATATCTGATTCCAGTTCCATGATATACCATAGCTTAGCAGAGAATCAGTATGCTTCATTTACGATCCATTTCTGAGCTCTAGAACATAGTTATAATAATGCAATATTAGTGCCCATCCAGATATCTATGGCGCTACCATTGTCATCTTGAATGTGTCGCATTATGTGACAATCTTGAAAGGTATTCGGAGTAAATATTCTCGTAACTTCTGGAGAGCGAAAACAATGGCGAGCATCTCAAGCTCGTAGCTACTACGTATACATTTCCAGGGTCGAAACTGTCCTGTAACTGTAAAATTACAATGGGCGAAATTTACTATCATTCAAATTTTTGAAATGGCACCATATAAATTTACATATTTACTTCAACCATTTCGGAGTTACAGGATTATTAAGCAAATATGTAACTTCCTTTTTGTACAACTTATGAAGGTGATTATCACTGTAGATTTAAATTAGTTAGAGTTTCCAGCCGGATTATTCCTTATACTAATCAGTTCAATAATAACAAAAGAATTTCACTTCCTTTTACTTTCATAGAGTTCAATAATTTCCAAGTATTAAGCCGATTTATTCCATATCATTTATATGTTGAACATTAATCTGAACTGTCAGTTTAAAAGAAAAATATTAGAAACGTCATTTGTGACGTTCACAAGCATCAGTTTCCACCTTATAGTGCGACAGAAAATTGCGTTTGTGTCTTTGCAACATTTCTGTGAGGTGCACGCTTTGCAAACATTTGTAGTTAAAGCCTAGTATGCTGTTCAAGCGAAAATTTCGCTTGCATTCTGGACATAAGAGAAAATTTTCAGGAAATATCTAAGAAGGTTTTTTTAGGATATTAGGAAGTTTTAAGGATACTTAGGAAAGAGATCTTATCACATTCAGTGAGCGACAGTGAAGATGTACAGTTAAATTAGTAAATTCTAAATTCAGTGAATCGTATAGAATAATATAGAGTAGCACAACTATTTGATGTGAGTTTTATGTGTTAAATGTTGTAAAAGTGGTGCTTTTGTGGATAGTTAATGAATTCCGCTTTATTGAGTGATCCTGGTCTGTACTCGATCTCACAGGATATGATCTTAATTAGACGATAGCGTTGACTCATCCCATTATTGTCTAAGGAACCTGGTCCGTTCTCGTTCTCGTAAAAGATCTGTCTTACCACCTGTACAATGGCGTTCATCTCTGCCGCTATTGTGAGTGAAGGGGGCATTAATCGTCAGGCTCCGTTCGACATTTGATCCAAGATCGAAAGAAGTTGTTTGAATATGTAGTATAGGGAAACCCACTCAGTACCGTTATATTCAAACCCATACTTTCTATTGTACGGTCGGACCCCCTAAGACATTCAGTCGATAGTGCGACGATTAAGACATAAGCATTAATAAGAATAAGTGGAACAAAAAAAAAAAGCGAGCTGAAGACGATAACGCATTGTGTTTTTTCTTTTAATATTTGCTTTATTATACCCTAGAAATAATGATGGTAGAGCATAATAAATTGGACACCCACGCATAATGTTAAATTTTTTTTTGATTTTTGCATGTCCGTCTGTCCGTCCATCCGTCCATCCGTGCGTACGATAACTCGAGAACGAGTATACTTAGAGAGCTGAAGTTTTATACGCGGACTTTCAAAAAAAAAAGTGAAATTAAATTCGAAATGTGATAAATCGGGCAACACTTTCGTGGGGTTGCCATACAAAAATTTCATTTTCCACTACATATTTGGACACTGTCTGAGAATGCGTTAACATAAAAAGCTAAACTTTGGAGCATTGTGTTTTCATAGTAATAGCAAATAAAATTTCACAAATGGAATAAATCGAGCTACCTGTTCTTGGTGTTGCCATATAAAAATGAAAGTATTTTACGGATGCTGTGAAAAAAACCAAAAACTTCTTCAGAATATGAAATCCTATAAAATTAGTTATAGGCATTTTTTCTATCAGACGAACCGTTCTAGAAATATAAGCGAAGGACCACTTCAAAAAACAAAATTGCTTAAGTGGGTGACCATACGAAATTTCATACGAGCATTCATCTAGGGTATCATAAGAATTGGTCTTAGACTTTTTACTTGTTTTTTTTTTTATAACAAATAAAAATAAACACTAAATAAAAAATAAGAAATGAACGACATTAAAGAAACTTCACATACAATTCCGAAAAAAATAGTTGGCAAAACCGTTGAACTACCATCACAAAAATGACAATACAATTTTAACCAAAGCTTTGAAATGCATACATTAAGGCTTGAATTAAACCTTAGAATAAGGGCAAAACAAAAAATTAGATTTTTTTATTAAAAGACTCCTCATAGGATTGAGTCGTGTTGCCATCAATTCCATATATAATGACTATGTTCAATTATTTCCTCCATTCATTTACAGGATCTCGTGATGATGTATAAACATAAACAGCTGCGGTAGTGGTAAGTGATACCGGTTGCCAAAATTATCAGCAGGAACTTCGTTTGTGTATTTTTCTGTGGAAATTAAAGCTTAAGAATATTTTACTTTCAGGCTTTCATGAATATTTACCCCAGCATCACCAGGAATATAACTTGAAGAACAGGATAGGAAAGCATATAGCAATTAAATGTATAACTATAAAGAACTCTTTCTCTCTCTTTCAAGTCTCATTTGAAGGCAACGAATTTATTCTTTTAATACAGTAGTATGTGGAGTATTTGAAAAACCATATTCGAACAAATAAATGTGTCCTAATAAAATATAAAAACCTTCGGTTTGTCCAAAATTTTATTGTAAAATTTATTGCAAATTTACACCCAACTATTATATGTCCAAGGCGGGAAGTCTTTCTCCAAGCATCCACTAACTTTTTCTTATAAGTTGACAAATTTAAAAAATAATTACACTAACATGTATAAATAAATATTATTTAATTTCTTTTTTTTTTCAGCGGGCCCAATTTCTAGAAGCTACTTACTTAATGATATGAAATTGACTCCAGATCAAGAAAATGTTCATTATGGCAGGAGAAATGTTATTCCAGAAGAAAAATATCGATGGCCAGATGGAATCGTTCCTTTTGTTATTAAAGATAATATCCCAAGTAAAATATTTCTTTCATTCAACCTTTTACTTTGAACATTTATCTTCTTTTTATAAATAGCCAAACGTCTAGAAGATATTTCGACTGCTATGTCCACAATCATGGCGGCCGTAGAATGTATAACTTTCGTAAGACGAACAAATCAAACCGGATATATTTATATACAGGTGAGTTGAAGACATAATTTTTTGTCGGTTTCAATTTGTTTTTTATTTCCTATAGGCTTCTGAAGTGGATTCACATAATTCTCTAGTTGGATATCATGGTACCAAGCAAGTTCTAAATTTGTGCATGTCTGTTGTTGAAAAAACCCCGGGTTCAGTCATCCATCAATTATTACATGTGCTTGGGATGTACCATCAGCATTTTGCCCACAATCGAGATAAATACGTTTGGATTAATCTTGATAATGTAGAGGATTGGGCATGGAACCATTTTATAAAGTCGACACCAAGGGTGGTACATGTGCGAAGCAAATCGCATGTTAAATCGACAAGCTTCGGACTTCCTTACGATTATGATAGTATAATGCATTTGGGCTTAAGAGCTTTCTCGAAAAATGGTATGCCAACAATTATGCCCCTGAAGTCAAGTGTAAAGATTGGCCAAATGAATCATTTAAGTAAACTAGATGTACGAAAATTGAAAATTATGTATAAATGCCTCACCTAATAGGAGAAAATAAATTTTTCGTTAATTTCTTATTGATATAATTGGATTATTATTTTTTTTATTGAGTACTGGATTCAACTCTGATAAGCGAATTCATATTAATGAGAGCTTAACCAAACGAAACTATATAATCTATCGAGAAGCCCAACGTCTTAAAAAGCGTAATCAACTGGTATCGGTATACACTCGGAATGGACGAGTTCTTGTTCGTCGTAAGCCAGGAGATAATAGCCAAATTGTCTCAGATTGCAATCTATTTTAGAAATTCGCAGCTACAACGGCTTTAAATATCGATATAAACAATGGCGATAATAACCTACCTGCATGATGCTTTGTACTATATCTATGTGTTGTTATGTTTACAATTTTCGCATGAATTTCTTCGCGACCTTTTAGTTATAAATGATGATGAACTTTCTAGATATACACGAGTAAGCAATGAACTATTAGTATTTTATGAACTTTTTCTCTTGTTACTATTAAGTGCTATCTGTGAACTGAACTCTTTAGTGTACTGCTTAAGTATTTTTTTTGAAACTTTTATTACTACTTACTCTCTTGCTAATACACTTGCTAAATATTGCTTAATGGATTTTGATCATTTATCTAGTTCTAGGTGTATAATTTTCTTTAATGAATATCCAGAATGTAGTCAGTTCTTTACCCTAATTTCCGCTGCTCACTCTTTTATGTATATTATATATATTTGTTTTTTAACAGCTAGTAGTTGAGTTATAATGAATTACCCTAGTATTCCGGCTCCTGGTGGCATAAATAACTCTCGAATTTTGCTGGATATTTTGTGCAAAAGACAAAATGGTTTACGGATATGTCACTTTAACGCCCAGAGCATATTGCCGAAGATCGATGAGTTTAAAGAGGTTTTCAATTCCTCCTTATTAGACGTGATATGCATATCAGAAACATGGTTAAAGGCTCATATTACCGATGAGATTATTGCTCTTACTGGTTATAAGTTATTTCGCAATGATCGGTTTAATCGTACTGGTGGAGGAGTAGCTATCTTTTTGAGAAATTCTTTGCGTGGCCGGATAGTTTCTCTTTCTGATCCCGGTGCTGAAATAGAATATGTTTTTGTTGAAATATTTGCCGGTAGTGATAAATGCTTGTTGGGTTCTGTGTACAGGCCTCCTCATTCAACTGAATTTAGTCCTCTTAACAATTTTCTTGCAGCTGTCTGTCATGCTTACCAACATATTATAATAGCAGGAGACTTAATGTGGACATGTTGAATGACACAAATAGTGGCAATCCTGTTAATGAAGTGATTGGGTCTTATAGTTTATCTTTAATAAACTCTCTTCCTACTCATTCATTTCACATCAACATCTTCCACTATACTTGATCTTTTTCTTGTAGCCGACCAAAATCGGGTGATGTATCAAAATCAGCTGTCATTTTCAGCATTCTCAAAGCATGATTTGATATTTTTAAGATATGATATTGATCATAGTGGGAGTAGTGAATCCCATGTATTCACATATCGAAATTTCAATGCCATAGATTGCGGCTCTCTTTTCGGTGAAGCATCTGAGCTCCAGTGGGAATTTCTCCGACGAACAACATCTTATAAATTATCTGTTTGAGAAATATGTCCCTCTAAAGACCCACTATATTGCTGACACCAACTGCCCCTGGTTTACATATCTGATTCGGACACTAATCCTACAGAGAAATCTTGCTTACGGAAGGTGGAAACGTTAACACCAGAGTGCTGGGAGGCTTATCGTGTTTTGCGCAATGCTGTAAATCTGGAGATTAAATATTCTAAAAGACGCTACTTTGCTTCCAAGTTTGATAGCAAGCTTCCTACTAAGACATTATGGCGAAATCTTAAGAACTTTGGCCTCAATAAATCTTGCAATCCAGATATAGATATTGACCTTGATGATCTCAATAACATGTTCGTTGGTACAGTGCCGGATGCATCATCGGATCCTCTTGAAATTCCTGCCTTTGATTTATCTTATGATGGATTTTCTTTTGCACAGGTTGACCAAGAAGAAGTTTTTAAAGCCGTTTTCTCGGTCACATCAAATGCTGTTGGTCTTGATAATATACATCCCAAATTTATTAAACTGTTATTGCCTATTATTCTATCTAATTTGACGTATATATTTAACACTATAATACTCACGTCTGTGTACCCTAAATCTTGGAAGCTATCCAAGATCATCCCCATCCCTAAGAATCCTAAACAGAATCCCCAGGAGTACCGACCCATCTCCATTTTATCTTTCTTGTCCAAGGTTTTTGAGCGCTCATACATCAGCAAATACTTAAGTATATTGACACAAATAACCTAATGTCCAATTTATAATCTGGATTTAGACCTAAGCACAGTTGTACGACAGCGCTACTAAAGATATCAGATGATATTCGCTTGTCTATGAATTCTGACATGATAATTGTTCTTTCTCTTTTAGATTTCTCCAAGGCTTTTGATAAAGTTAATCACTCACTACTCATATACAAGCTTAAAAGATTGTTTAATTTCTCTACTGGTGCCTGCAGGCTTATTTGGTCATATTTGGAAGACCGCCAGCAAAAGGTCTGCTGTGGTGAGTACTCCTCTTTTTGCCTGTATGTAGTGGTGATCCGCAGGGGTCAATCCTCGGGCCCTTGCTATTTTCTGTGTTCATAAATGACATTTCTTCAGTCATTTTGAATTGTAAATTTCACTTGTATGCTGATGATTGCCAGCTATATATTTCAAGACCACGTGGATTGATGGAGGATGCGGTATGTAGACTTAATGAAGACCTTAGATTAATATCTTTGTGGGCACTACAGAAGAAGCTTCTTCTAAACCCGTTAAAATCTAAAGTAATTCTATTATATAGAAATAATCTCGACATTACAGACTTTCCTGATGTGATGTTAGATGAAACTCCTATTCCATACAGCAGGTCGGTAAGGAATCTTGGCATCATTTTTAACACTACACTTACGTGGTCTGACCATGTCAACAGTATTGTGTCTAAGATTTACGCAACGCTTCGTAAGCTTTCCATTGCTTCTTTCGTTACTCCTCGAAATACAAGGCTCATGTTAGTAAAACAACTTATCGCTCCTTTGATTACCTACGGATGTGAATTGTTTTGCCAGCTAGATTCCTTCTCGGAAAGAAAAATCACTGTCGCGTTCAATTCGGCTGTTCGCTACGTGCACGGTCTGAGACGATATGACCATGTTTCTCCCTATGTAAAATCCGTCTTTGGATGCACCTTAAGAGCGTATCTTGATTCCAGGGTAATTCTATTTTTGTATAATTTAATTGTAAAAAAGGTGCCTAGCTATCTACATGAAAAATTGTTGTTTTCTCGGTCCAATAGAACTGTGGCGTTGAATGTGCCTAGGTTTAGCTATCGTGTAACTGAGCGTCAATTTTTCATTTATTCTACCAGGATGTGGAATACTTTACCTATGGAGATCAGAAGGAGTGGTGGCGGTGATTTCAGGGCAAGATACTGGATTATTTCTCTTATCGGTAATTATTTAATTAACTCTTTTTTCAATTTTAGTGATTAACACATACATGTTTTTTTTTTTTTTTTGCATCTTATTATTATTGTATAGATATAGTTTTAGCGCTTTTAGTTTATTTTATTTTATTATTTTTTTCCTTGTCTATTCTTTAGTTTATTGCAGTTCATAGTGCAGCAAATTACTTTTATTAAGTTTACCTACACATAAGTAGAAAGCCAGACTTTAAGTGTGTAGATGTTGTCAATAAATAAATGAAATGAAAAAATGAAATGAAATACACCTATCCCCCGATTTACACTGGAGATAGGTTTCTTAAAAAACCCTGTAAATCGAAATCGTAAATTTTTATACTTAGAACCGTGTATAAATCGAAAACAAACTGAA